>CM035437.1:73328605-73806105 GCA_020310875.1 Ceratopteris richardii | reverse complement strand
CTTCTTCATGTACAAAGAAGGATATGCACTACTTGGGTTGTATCCACACTTAGTTAGATATTCTACCAATCTCTGATTCCATGCTCTTGGTGCTTGCTTCAAGCCATAAAGTGCCTTCTTCAACCTGCAAACAAAATCTGGATGGTTTTCATCTTCAAATCCAACCTGTTGACTCATGTATACCACTTCTTGTAGTTCTCCATTAAGAAAAGCATTTTTGATGTCGAGTTGATATAATGGCCATCTCCTTGAAGCACCAATTGCGATTGATGTTCTGATAGTTCCCATCTTTGCAACAGGGCTGAAAACTTCATCATAATCTATGCCTTGTGTTTGTTTAAATCCTTTGGCAACTAATCTAGCTTTATATATAGCTAGTGAACCATCAGCATTCCTCTTTACTTTAAACACCCATTTGTTTGGAACAATCTTCATACCTTTTTTCTTTGGCACTAACTCCCATGTGTGATTATCTTTGAGAGCTTTGATCTCCTCTTTCATAGCTTGCTTCCATTTCTTTTGTGTGCAAGCTTCTTCATATGTCTCAGGCTCTTTGTCTTTATGGTACCTTCATCTCGTTGAGCATGCATCTTGCAATTTCAGCAATTTGCCTATTTTTCCTCTCACCTACTCCATTTTGTTGTGGTGTATACCTACAAGTGAATTGTCTTTCCATCCCATTCTCTTGTAGAAAATCTGAAAATTCTTTGGAGAAGTATTCTCCTCTACCATCGGACCTTAAGGTTTTGATAGACCTTCCTATTTCTTTTTCAACTTCAATTTTGAATCTTTTGAATATAGAAAACACCTCTGATTCTTGCTTCATACAAAACAGCCATACCTTTCTTGAGTGATCATCAATGAAGATGACAAAAAATCTATTACCAGCCATTGATGCCTCTTGGGTTGGTCCCCATACATCCATATGTATCAAATCCAAGACATTTGGAGCCACATAATTGCTCTTCTTGATTCTTGCTTCATACAAAACAGCCATACCTTTCTTGAGTGATCATCAATGAAGGTGACAAAAAATCTATTACCAACCATTGATGCCTTTTGGGTTGGTCCCCATACATCCGTATGTATCAAATCCAAGACATTTGGAGCCACATAATTGCTCCTCTTGAATGGTTGCCTCGTTTGCTTCCCTAGCTGACAAGCTTCACATAACTCATGTAGTCCAATGCTATTAAATTTTGGAAGACCTCTTACCACTTCATGTTTGCTCATGTCCTTTAGCTTTGGAATGTTGATGTGTCCTATTCTTTTGTGCCATAAGTCAAGCTCTGAAATCTTCTTGTTTCCACATTGAATGTACATGACCTTTCCATGTGGATGTTGGACGTCCAAAGTGAACATCCTTCCTTCTCTTCTACCTCGAGCAATGACCTTGAAGCCTTCCTTTGGATTTTCTATGAAGCACCCATTCTCATTGAATATGACATGATAACCCTTCTCTACCATTTGTCCTACTGAAATCAAGTTCTTTGAGATTGTAGGAACATGAAGAACATTAGATAGTACCTTTGCTCTACTTGTATCTCCAAGCCTTATATCTCCAATATGTTCAATCATGTGTTGCGTATCATCACCTGTTTCAACACATCCTTTCCCACTTTGTACCTGTAGATTAGTGAACAAACTTCCTTGGCATGACATATGGTTACTACAACCTGAATCAATGTACCATTTTTTGTCATCTTCACAAGAGCTTCTATACTCATGTCTCATTGCAAGTAGTGTGCCCTTGTTTCCTTCACTTGAGGCGCTTGCATAGTTGCTTTGGTTCCTTTGATTGCCTCCATTTGTTCTTCCATTCTTCAGCCAACAATCACTAGCATAGTGTCCTACTTTACCACAATGATCGCATGTTATACCTTTATGAGAATTGTAGGAGCCTCGGCCTCTTCCTCTACTTCTACCTCGACCTCTTCCTTGTGTGCTGGCATTTGATGCATCTTTGTTGTCTTCCGAATTGTTTTGGTTGTAGTTGGAGTGGTTGTGACCTCTTCCTTTTCCTATTGAGCCTCCTCTTGAGTTTCTTCCTTTACCTCGACCTGCATATAACATTTGGTTGTGGCTGTCCTTTCCTTTGGGACCACCAAAGCTAAGCTCTTCTGTGACATGATGAGGGATTAGTTGTTCAAAACATGGATATGCATCTTTCAAGTTAATGGAAGTTATAAAAGGCTTCCATCTTTCATCTTCTCTCAACCCATTGAGAGTATAACACACGAGATCTTCGTCTTCAACCGTTGTGCCAATAGAAGCTAAAGCATCGCTTAGCTCCTTAATCTTCAAAGTATATCCAGCTATGGATTGACTCGAACTTTTCTTAATTGTGTTCAACTCATTCTTGAGATGAAGTTTCCTAGCTTTGGTATTTGTTGAATATATCCTTTCAAGAGCTTCCCAAGCATCCTTAGCTTTCTCTAGATGTTGAATATGCCCTACCATGGCATTAGTAATGACTTGCGAAATGAGGAAGATGACTCTCCTGTTCCTCTCTTCCCATTCTTTTGCTTTCCTCCTTTAGACTTCGGTGGCCATAGCTTGATTGATTTGAGGTTGAGCATCATCGCCGCTCACAATACCCATAAGCGTTTGCCCATTAGGTAGTCGGTCATTCTAAACTTCCACACGGGATAGTTATCCTTATCCAACTTCTCTACTTGTTGACCCAAGTCAGCCATTGAAGAGTTTCAAAGACTTTGAGAGTTACCTCGAATAGTTATAGTCCTTTGCTCTTGCGTTTGTGAAGCTCCTCCTTGTTTTATAGCTCCTCTTTTGCTTTTCCTTATCTCCAGCTCTGTTGATGAAGCTTCAGCACCAAGTTTGCTCTGATACCAACTTTGGAGAATGAGTTCTCCTATGCGCAACGGAAATGTGTAGTGAAACCTTGTATGTCCAGCACTTGGACAAACAGTTTCACCTTAGATAGTTTGCTTCTCTCAATACAAAACTCAAATGGACTTGAGCATTTATTTAATCAAAGTAGACAAAGAGAGCTTTCTAACAAGCTATAAATAACTTAATTTAGACAAGTTTTGATTAAAAAACACAACTGACAAAGATGAACTACTTGTCCACACAGGTATGCTGAAGAACTGGGCTTCACTCTCGGACCGATAACTCTCTGAATATATATCCTTTGAGAAAGATATTTGGTACAGAGAAAGTAGACACAAATAGCTTTCCAACAAGCTAAAACACAAGTAATTTGGATGAGTTTTGGTTAGGCAACTCAACTGACCAAAATAGACCACCTGCACACATAAGTACACTGTAAAATTGGACTTTACTCTCTGACAAATATCTCACAGAATATAAATCTTCTAAATGAGATATTTGAGACCGTGAAAATAGATGCCAAGAGCTTTCCAACAAAAATCAAGCAATTTGGATATGTTTTGGTCGGGAAACATAACCGACCAAAATAGACTACTTGTCTACACAGGTATACTGAAAAACTGAACTTCACTCTCTCACTGATATCTCACAAACTGTATAAGCTTTCAAAGAGATATTTGGTATACAGAAAGTACAAAGATAGCCTTTCCAATGAATGTTTAAACGTAAGAAATGGTTACATATACACTGAGATATGAGCTCCACAACAAAGCTTTGTACAAACTGACGTGCGACTTGAAGGAGTCTAAGGGAGGACAAAATGACAAAATGACTAGATCCGACTACTTGGAGCTCGTGCCTCTTTCTCTCCTTGTTTTGAACGTGCTCCCACTTCACTTTTATAACCAATGAGCATGTGAAGAAGTTTGTGCCTCCTTCTTAGCTCACCACTTTCCCACTACATGCCACTAACTACAAGGCAAGATATTGTATCTCTTACTCATCATGAATTTTGACTAAACTTTTTCTTTTATTATTTTTTCCTTTTTTTCTATACTTTTCCTTTATCTCTATATTTGATAAATTTATCCAAGCACGGCTCATATGAAAATGAGCTTGTACATTTATCTTCAACACTTAGTATCTAGGATTTCTTTTTAGGCGGAGAGAAATGGCATGATCTCATTACCCGATCTCTATGGAGAAGTGAAATGAAAGCTAACCAAGAGACCCCTCTAATCCAAAAGTTGTGAATCTCCATCCAAATGAAACAACTTTTGACCTTCAAAATCACGCCTCTTCATTTAAAGGTCCTATTAATCGACTTAAAGGCCATAACTTCTTATTCTAAGGATCTAGAATCCCATCTAAGACGTTGATTAACCATCTAGAAGATTGTACTTCTTCATCAAAGGTTGCAACTACCCAACCAAAGATACAGTCTATTGGTTCAAAGGACATAACTTTCCATTTCAGGGTGAAAGCTGAAACTAGATACCAACAATGCTCATGCGCCTTCGTCTCAAAATGCATTATTTGCTTGTTATATCAAGGGCTTATAGTCTATTGAATCCATCAACTGAATGCAATGCAATCTAGTGTGATCTTCTAGTTTTTGGTTCCTTTCTTGAGTAAAGGTACAACCTTGAGCTATTAGCTAAAAGTTATACCAATGATTAGAAGAATAGATAAGTGTAAAATATCAATGATTAGAAGAATCGATAAGGGTTATACCAATTATTAGAAGAATGGTTGCCTTTAATTTTAACGAGACAACCGAATGTAAATAGTGATGACATATATAGCTTACAGAACCAAAGTAATAAAGCCAACCTCGATGAGAATCTTTTTATGAGAGACAGAAGCCCAAGCCTCATGAGGTAGAGGCAATGTCTGCCGTGATGAAGATGTAGAAAATGCCTTGCCCTCCATCAATACAAGGTCCAATTCAACGAAGTCAGATCACAATGATGTTCTGGTGGCCTACCATCTACAAGATCAGCATGAAAAGTCAGCGGCAGAAGACAGAACCAATCCCAAACGATTTCGCATGAACATTTGTTAAAAGATAAAGAGAATGCTGCGCACAATCAAGAAATATAAGACAGAACTAAATGCCAACCAATTTCACGTGGGCATTTGCAATGAGAGACGATAGAGAGTACACATAGAATGCTGCGAAGAATTAAGAAAAGAAATACAGGACCAAATGTCAACCGATTTCACATGAACATTCGCAATAAAAAGGAAGAAAGCCAACACACACAGACTTCTGCGAAGATACCCACAACTATTTTTTTAACTCCCCCGCCATATCGCAGAAGTAGTTCGGCGTCCTAGACAAAGGTCTTGCATGCAAAAACAAATTTCCGTTCTGCCCGAGAGGCATTTCTCTAGGGCTATATGTGTAGATATGACTGCCAAAATATCCCAGTTCATAGTCCATGCTGAACTTTTGAGGGAGCAGTAAACTATTCCATGAGACTGAAAACATCAAAGTTGTATCGCACCAAAAAGAAAAAAATTAAACACTTCAACAGATTGACAGGAATAGAAGATAGCCCGGCTACCTCCGTTTTGGCTTATGAAGCTTATGGGGTTGTTGTAGGCTGATTCCGAGGGAGTTCCTGAAGAAAGTGACTTGCAAAATATGTGCAGCAGCTCATGTCAAGTTCGATTAACGGCTCTCTGGGGCTGATGATCTCTGGCTTTCTGTAGAAGAATGGCTCGTTATGCCAAGTGAGTGACACATGAGTTTGAAGAACGATCACCGACTGCCAAAATTGACGATGAAAATTATGAACTGACAACATTGAATCTGAAAAAATAATCCATATAGGGGCTTATTTTTTTTATAGTATCACAGAGAAGCAAAAATTTTAGATATACAAATTCTATTCAAGAAGAAGCAGAAACATATATATATATATATATATATATATATATATATATATATATATATATATATATATATATATATATATATATATCAGAAATAATGCGCTTCTCGAGGACTTGAAGCATCATAGGAACTATTCTGTATCTCGTGGATAACGTGAGACTAGGTCTAAAATCCAGCTCCCTAAAAATAAATAAATAAATTGAAGAAAAAACTAATTTCTGTGTGGGACAAGGGAGTTGCGTAGGGGTGAGTTTCTCTTTTGCTTTTAGACACCTCATGAGGGGACGACATTCTTGTCATTATGGGTAGTTATTTGGGTCATCTTTATATTGAAGAGGACGTTGAAGCGAATAGGTGAAGCTTCTCTTGCAACTAAATTAATTGGTCTTCAAGTCAACTTTACCTTGTAGAAGACATTTAGTTTGAATCTTTTTGTACAAATGTATGACCATGTTCTTTCGGATACAAGGATCTTGCAAGTAATTTGTCAATACATTGTTTATTCTATTAATGCAAAGCTTATCTTTCAAAAAAAGATTCTCCATGCCCTACCATTGTGCTACGAGACATGTGTGGGTCTAAGGTGAGTGTAATGCTTTCGGGCAGCATTAAAGGAGATGCCTTCGGGCAATCTAATCCTTGCTTTGTGGGAGTTTATGACGGTTTAGCATCGGTTACACGATGGTTTTTTGACGAAAAAAATAAAAACGTTGGAGGTCTTCGATCGGCATCTACACGCATCTGATCGAAGAGCTCTCCAAAGTTCACAATTGCACTGCGCTTACGAGCTGAAACAATCACTGTTGTTTTGTCTAATATCTATCTTATTGTCTCTCTCTCTCTGTGTTTCTCTCCTTTCTACCTCTTTCTCTCTTTGAATTATCTCTCTCTCTCTCTATTGCAGGTTATTCAAGAAGTTAACCAAGCAAAAAATATGGCTAACTATTATAAGTACAATTTCCATTCTTTGTATATCATTTGAATTGTGTTATTTTCATTAATTAGCATACTCACACTTATTGATATGCACATATACACTTATACATGAAGATTCACGTTCACACATATACACATGCACATACACACACATACATGTGCACATACACTTACACATACACACACATATATACACACACATACATGTGCACATACACACACATACACATGCATATGCATAAACATTTCTACAAACACATAAAAAGACTTGCATGCATGCATTATTGCATATATACATACACATACACGCATTAACACATACTTAAATACATGTACATGCACATGCACATTCACATGCATGCATATACACATGGATGCAAATGGAAATGCATCCACATGCACATGCATGTGTCATACATATACACATGCATATACATACACTTGTATATGTTTATACACATACACATACATATGCACATATGTACATATACACACACATACACATATATATGCACATACGTACACACACATTTGCACATACACACACATGCACATACATACATATACATATATACACGCACATACACACATATACACATACACTTACACATATACATGCACATACATACATATACACACACATACACATGCACATGCACATACACATACATATGCATATACACTTACACATGCACATGCACATACATACATACATATACACACACATACACATGCACATACATACGCATATACACTTACACATGCACATGCACATACATGCATATACACATATACACATGTACATACATACATATACATATGTACATACATATACACACATACACACATATACATGCACATATGTACACACATATATGCACATACACATGCACATACATACATATACACACATACACATGCACATAGATACATATAAACACATATACATGAACATACACACATATACACATACACTTACATATATACATGCACATACATACATATACACACATACACATGCACAAGACTTGTTGTTCATCAATTACAAGCAGAGGTTTCTAGAAATCCTCTACCTCTTGGTTTAGAGACTGAAATGACTGGAGATTATCCATTGCCAGCTTGTGATCGTTCTCTAGTACAAACATATGATAGAAGAAGATATGGAGGATGGAATAGAGGATCACTTCCTTTAGATGGAGAAGCTTTAAACTTTTGGGGTAATTGCTATATGATTGCTCCATCCACTATTACTAGTGTTGGTCATCTCTTTATTCTAGAGGATTTATACGTGCCTCCGGACTCTAAAGTCACTTTTATGTCATTTTGTGGTCCTATATATGGATGGGGAGATTGGCATCGACTGCAAAAAATGAAATATTATTTATTGATGGAAGACTTACATGCATGGAAATACAGCATGTTTAATAAAGAGTAGTTGAGGGTTTACGTAATAGTTCAAGGACTAATTGCACATTTGAGGAGCGTTAAAATAGTCATGAATCACCATTCATGACTAGAGATGTAGCGAGATACATAGTTGTCAATGCTATTACTTCATTACATACTGGTGATGAATTATTAGTGAATTATGGATGGCATAGACCTCCAAGAGCACCTTTTAGCTAGAGAGAGAATGAAAACTTTCTATCCATATTTAATAGCTTACATATTGATTTTATGTTTAAAGTTTACTTTTCATTCATTTATGGAATACTAATGATTTTTATTCATGTGTGTAGATTCCAACGTATGATGCTGACGATATTCACCACACCATTCAGAGTTTCCAGTAAGACCTCATTTATCAGAAGCTTCTATGAGGAGGCTACGCAAAAGTGATCCTATGGAATACGCAAGGTTGAAAGACCTATATTCAAAAGAAGATAAAGTACAAGATTTGTGCGACAAGGATGAACATGATGGCATGGTATATTTTATTGAGGATTGGTTATGGATGCACATGCATATACACATCCACATACACATACACATAAGCATACACATATACATACACATATGCATATATATACATATATATATATGTATATTTATTTATTTATTTTTATTAATATGTCTTTTTTCATGAACTTGCATGTTATTATCTGAAAACGTTTTTACCAAGCCAAAATATTCTTCCTACCGCACATGATGAAATGAAAAAGATAATCAACAATCTTGGTATAGATTATCGATGTATACATGCATGTCCTAACTATTGTATTTTATATAGAGGTGAATATGCAGACTCTTTGACATGTCCAAAATGTGAATCTCCTCGATATAAGGATGAAGAAGGTAAAATCCCAAAAAAAGTATTAATACATTTTCCATTGGCTCCACAGATTATACATATGTTTCAAAGCCCCAATTTATCAAATCTTTTGACATGGGGACATGACCATAAAGAGTACTGATGGAATAATCAGACTTCCAACAAATAGTGTTGCTTTTCAGCATATTGATTCTACATGGCCTAATTTTGCACAAAATCCGTAGAATCTAAAGTTAGGAGTTGCATTAGATGGGGTTAATCCATTCTCCATGAAATCTAGTAAATGGTCAACATGGCTAGTGGTAGTCATAAACTAACAATCTTCCACCATATCTTAGCATTAAAAAGAAACATTTAATGCTTTCACTTTTAATCCCAAGAAAAAGACAAGTTAAAGATATGAATATATATCTTGCTCCTCTCATTGACGATCACCAAGAGTTATGGAGAGGCATTAATGCCATTGATGTATCGAAAAGCATCAATGAAAGATATATTATGGTTCGTGGTATTGTGGCTTGGACTATTCACGATTTTCCAAGATATGGTGTTTGTTCAGGTATTGATGTAATTTGTTATTCAATATGCATACAAATAAATATGAGTTAAGCTAATTATATTTTTTATCGTTTTCATGATGCAAGAATATCTACTAAGGGTTCTAAAGCTTGTCCTGTGATGATTGGTTGAGATCAATCTATAGTAAGAATCTCAACAAAAATATTTATCTTCCACATCGATGATCCTTGCCTGATGATCATCCATTAAGATGTAAAAGAGAAGCGATATATTTTAATGGAAAGCTTGAAATAGGTCAGCGTCCAAAACCAATGACGCCTATGGATTGGTATCGAAAATGGACAGATGGATCTCTGATAGATCCAAAATCAGAAATCTTCAGTGATGATGAAGATAATGAGAATGTGAAGAGAGGTAAAGGAAAATTGGCACTCGTAGAGAATATATCAATATAGTATTCTTTGGAGTATTGGAAATAGTTAAAAGTATGACATCTTCTTGATCCTATACATATATTCAAGAATATTGGTTATTCATTATGGCAGTATCTTCTTGGATTAAAAGACACCATAGCATCAAGGAATGATTTGAAGGACCAAAAATCAAAACCAAATTTATGGCCAATTTTTTATAGACAAAGAAACGTGAATGCAAACAGGCACTATGTTTGATGGAGAAAGAGCTTCCTACTTCATTTTTTGATATTGAGGTTCATTTATGAGTCCATCTTGTAGATGAAATAGAGATTACAGTTGTTTTCAACACTCGATGGATGTTTTGGGTTGAGCGATTTATGGGAATATGAAAAGGTTATGTGTGGCAAAGAGAGAAACCAAAAGGATCCATGGCAAAGGGTTGGATGCTTGATGAGTGCATGTACTATGCTAGTGAGTACTTTGAAAGAGTTCATGAAGAAGTTCCACATGCATGGACCAATGAGTCTTCTTCAAAAATAACAGATGAGATATTATCACATAAGTGAGTACCATTTTTATTTACATTTCAAGAACAAAATGATGTTTCTACTTTTGTATCATATAATAGCTAATGCACGCAAGCATTCGTTAGCGAGTACGAACTGGAACTTCAAAATCTCCGAAGTAAAAGACGAAGAAACAAAAGACATAGACATAATCTCGATAATAATAAGATTACAAATATATCTTCTTTCACGGATTGGCTATATATTCGTTTGCAACGAGCCAATGCAAATAATGAAGAAATCTCATATGAGTAGAGAGAGTTGATGATAGGTTGTGAATGAAAGGTAATTGTATTTTAATAATATTTTTTCTTTTTCATATATGTGTATTAGTTTCTCTTTACTTATTTAATTTCTTTTGTAGGCTCGAATGTTCACTAATATGTGGGCTTTTGGTCAGCATATTAGAATCAAAGCTATTGATTCTTTACGTAAAACAGAGGATTTTAGCATTGTTGCTTCTTTCAAGCAACTATCATGTGCTAGCTCAAAAGACACGAACCGTATAGATGGCAAACTTGGTTACGTGGGAACTGTTGTTAGTATCTACGAAATATCATTTCGTACATTCAAACAGGTAGAAAAAAGTTTATATTTTTTATGGTAGAGTTTATTATTTTTTCAGCACCCAATAATGGTTTTTTGTTTTTATATAATTTGATAGTTCATTTTGAAGGTTGACTAGTTTCGAGCCAAGTATAAAGGTAGTATTCCACATTGAGAAAGGAATTATCTGGGTTTTGGGCAATTGATTCTTCCAAGGTAATGTGATCTACTAGAGAACCATATATTCATCCTAGGCATATTGAACAATCATTTTTTTATAAAAACTTGATGCTCATCCTTGGTGACAAGTCATTCATGTTCAACCTAGAGGTAGCTCATTGTTTGAACAATTTATTGTTACAGAGATCGAAGAAATTCCTCTTGATGATTCAGCATATTATTTTGATACATCAAGATACTGAGTAGATCAGATACTGAGTAGATTAGATAGTAAATCCTACTCTAGTTATCGATCAATAACTTGAATCATTTGAATGGATATTAGATAATAGATTCTTCTTTATTCAACTAGAATATCGATGAATCCTACTAGAGAGATGAAATCATGTTCTTTTAAGTTAGAACATGAAGCTTGGGGGTATGCCTAAAATTTTATATATAGCTTTATTTTTGAGGAGCAAATTTTTTTCATGTATGTATGCATATGTGTGTGTATTCATGTGTATTATATGTAAACATGTGTTAGTATGCACATATGTGTTTTTCATGTATATGTATGTGTGTGCATGTATGTGATATATGTATACATGTGTTAGTATGCACACGTGTATGTATGCATATGCATTTGTGTAATATATGCAAGTGTGTTTATAATTGTGTATGCATGTATAAGTATACATGTGTGCATGTAGGCATGTATATGTGATGTGTATATATGTACATGTGTATATGTGTAAATGTGTACATGTAAATATGTATGCATGCATATGTATAAATGTGTGCATATAGGCATGTATGTGATGCATATGTATCTACTCCATCACTTTATATTTGTGTATGGGTATCTACATGATGTGTATGTATCTTTATATATATTATGATCCTCGTTGATTCGAGTAGCTATATATAGAGGCATAAGGTTGGGAGGAGAGACATCTCTATAGTAGGTGGTCAAAGGAATAGATGCAATGTTGTTGAGCCCATAAAAGTCATATTGGTCAAAGTCAACCATAGTCAAAGTCAAAGGGTCAAAGTCAAAGAGGTCAAAGTAAACATGCTCAAGGTCAAAGTCAACATCGTCAAAGTCAAAGTGTTCAAAGTTTGGGTGTCAAGGTGCACAGGTAGTGCACAATTAATTGTTCACAAAGGGTATAATTGCAGAAAGTTGGTTGCAGATTGCACAATGTATTTCTGTAATTTCTCTAAGGTTCAAAGTGGTTTTAAAGTGTTTGGAAGGTTCAAGTGAACCCTCCCTTAGGTGCACATTTGAAGAATTAAAAGGCAAAATGTGAAGGTATATGAAGCGGCAGCATACGTAGAAGTGAAAGTATGGTCCAATTTCTGTTTTATCTAAAGTCACTACAGGACAAAATAGGGATTTGTTGGCTGCCCACTTTTGGAGACAATCTTGGGACATCAAAGTGAGAACCAAGATACTTTAGCAGTTAGGAGTGTACGTGAAGCGATGCTCAAATCAAGGCAAGGCATTATTCTTGGGGACTAAGCAAGGTGAGCATGGTCTACACTAAGTGAAGTGCAAGACACATATTCAAAGAAAGTGCGCGCAACATAGAGAGCCATTGCAAGGTGCAAGAAGAGTGACTTAGATTGTATGTAGAGAAGGTGAGCAAGGAATAGCAAGAGTTCCAAAGTCCCATTGAAGGTGCACGTCGACAGAAGGTGTCCATCCTGCCCCTTATCGGAAGCTTGGTGCAAGGTGTGCACAAGGGTAAGCTTGGAGAAGGTGGAGGTCTGGTGCAGAAGTTGGTGGCAGATTCTAAGTACTTTGTAATCTTGTTTCATGAGCATTATTTAGTCTTTGGCATATTGCGTAGAGCATTTGGCTTATGTATAAGCTTGTATTCTTCTCTTCCTAATTGATCAGAAGCTTTCAGTGTCATTAATTCTCTTGTTCTCACTCTCCATTCTCCTACAAACACTCAAGTCCCTTTCTGCACAAGAATCCCCCAACAAAATTTGGCACGCATGGTGGGACCACAAGGAGATTTGAGCTTAGGAGAAGCAAATTGCAAAGTGTATAAGATTTCAAGGGTACCGACAATACTGCACTGCCTTAAGAGGTAATCTTTCTTCCATTGGAATTCTCTTAAACTAAGGAGTATGAACAATTCATGACCGCAACCCGGTCTCAAAGCTTGAGGGTCCCTTACGAAGCAACAAGAAGGAAGGTTATTTGAAGATCAACTAGCCCATCGTCATCGACATGATCAGTAAAGAATATGGCATCCCAGGTAGATTTGGAAACTTTACTTTCTAGATTGAATATCAAATTTCCATCCTTCAGAGGGCTAGCACAAGAAGACCCAGATGAGCACATTAGGAGATTCTTAGCATTATGTAAAACAAGGGGTCTGATGGGAAGAGAGGACACATTTCTTATTCTTTTCCCTACAACATTAGAAGGGTTAGCAGACAAATGGTTTAGTCAGCTTCCTGACAACCATTTCATAACATGGGATTTGATGAAGGAAGCATTTAGAACATAGTTCAACAAGGGAACACAACTGAAAACATTATTGAAGAGTTAGAAAATTTAAGACTAGGTCCTAGGGAGACCTTCCCAGAATTTTTCCAAAGCTAAGGCCTTGATGGCCGAACTACCAGACCCTCCCCATGATTTTTTTATCAAGAAGTGGTTGGCTAAACCACTTCCCATATCAACATAATGTAAAATAAAGGAGTTGGTTTTACCGACAGCAACAATAGAAGAATTTATCAATACAGCTACAATATTGGAACAAATTAGACACCAGTATGGGGCAAGCTCTTCCAATTTGTCATATCCTGTAGAACCTGAAGACCTAGTACTTCAGCTAAGGAAAGAGCTTGAGAGTTTAAAAAGGAATAAGCCTCATAAAGAAGAGGACAGTGATGTGATTCAGTTGAGGAGGGAAATTGAAGCATTGAAGCTACAAAAGGAAGAGGGAGCCCAAGTAGAAGAACTGGCTCAACTTTGAGAGGAGTTGCAACAACTCAAGGGGGGTGGCATCAAAAGTGGGCTATGGTGTACCATGTGCAGCAAGCAGGGTCATGTAGTAAGTGAATGTCCATTGTTAAGTATAACTTGCCAGGTTTACAGGAAAGCTGGTCATGAGGCCCATGAATGTCAATCAAGAGGGATGTCTGCACAACCTTATTGGGCACAAGGAGGTGCTCAATTCTCAACCAATGTAATGGCGGAAGCCCCAAGCCAAGGTAACAACTACAATCAAAGAGCTAGAGGTAATTATGGAAATGAGCCTAGAAGGCCAATTATCTATTTTAGGTGTGGAGAGTGTGGACATTATCAAAGTAAATGCACCCTACCACAAAATGCTCCCCCTTGCAGGAATTGCCCAGATGCCAGGGATCATTATACAAATTGTTGTCCACAAAAAAAAAGCATCTACATTTGGGCCTCATCTCCAAATGATCTCAGTAAATAATCATGGAGCAGTAGAAGGAGCCACTGTTGCACAATCAACATCCACTAGAGTGGTACAATTGGAAGAAATTGACTCCATGGTCATGCAGACAAGAAGCAAAGGGAAAGTTCTAGAAGAACCAAACCAGAGATCAATCACTCTTGGAAGTGACAAAGATCAGAGGATACATCAAAGCAAATCAGATACATATGAAGATGCAAAACAAGAGAAAGGAAGTTCAACAAAATGTGAAGAGGTAACACAAAAAGAAGATTTTTCAGAAACTAACGATTTCATTGGGAATGGATATACTAGGCCCACAAGGAACTTGAGAAATCAAACATCAAAATTGACCTTAGGGATCTGGAGCTTCAAAATTATTCAAGTCAATTAAAACAGAGGTTAGTATTCTTGAGTTGATAAACATGGATGCCAAATTCAGGTCTGAAGTACTGCAGATAATTGATGAGGCTTCCTCATCCACCTTGGTGGCCAAGACTACTGCTTTAGGCCAAAAGAAGGGTGTAGAAGAAGCACCTCTTACCGACTATAAGAGTCCTAGACTGACAGTAACAATTAAAGAATTAAAGCTACAAGGATTCATTGTGGATGGTAGGTCTGGCATAAATTTGATGCATGAGCATACCATGGAGAAGCTTGGCCTACATCCATCCAGACCAGCCCACTTCACTGTTACTTTGGCAGATCAAAGCAAAGTAAGGCCAATGGGGGTGATCCCAAAAGTTCCACTGGAAGTACAAGGTAATCTCTTCATTTTGTATTTTGTGGTATTAAGACTGCCCTAGGTAGAGGGGGCATTTCCCTTCTTGATTGGAAGACCATGGCTGAGGCATGCAAGTGTCATTCATGATTGGGGTGAAGACACAAGGTGGGTACAAAAGAAAGGGTAGGAACTTACACAGAGATATTTAGAGGAGGGTCTAGATCAGCAAGGGAACACTAGCATGATGCAATCAGTTGGCATTTACATGGAACAAGAAATGGAGGACCAACCACAATTAGAGTTCGAGGAGGAAGAAGACATTCTGAATTGGTTGTAAGCAGGCAACTCTTCCTCTTGTTTTGGAGTTTTTCTAAATAATTCTTGCATAGATGAATGTTAGGATGAAAATGAGGATAAAGTTTAGGTTGATGGATTTGGAGAACCCATCACAGACCACAGAAGGGGGAGAAAGACACCCCTCAGGCACAAGTTGGAGGAGGATGCAACAACAACAGAGAAGGAAGTTACAAAAGTTAAAGATAAGGTAAAACATACTAGTGAGGAATGTTCTTTGCCAATTCAAGAAATCCCTGCAGGATGGATGCAGGACAAAGAGGAATACATTGAGATCCAGAACACTCCTGCTTATGCAACAATGCATGAAAAGCTATTGGAGGAAAACAAAGTTGGAGATGAGCATGTAGACACCATGGTAGATAGAAACCGCGTCAAAGAAGTACAATTAGGCACTCAAGAAAATAATCATCCGGTTTTTGTGGCCACTTGGTTGTGGAATCACTTGCTACTCGAAAAGGTAAAATCTTTCTTGACACACTATGCCGATGTTTTTGCATGGCATTATAAAGACTTAGAAGGAGTGCCTGCCAATCATGGAGAGCATAGAATCCCTCTTGTTGATGGAGCCAAACCAATAAGAGGAATGAGTTATAGACTTAACCGAAAATATGCTGAAGCTGTTTATGTGGAAATACAGAAGATGGAGGATGAAGGAGTCATCATTCTTGTGGAACACTCAGGATGGCTTTCACCAATGGTTATAGTACCAAATAAGAATACCAACAAAATCAGGATTTGTGTTGACTTTAGAGCACTCAACAAGGTGACCATTCCAAATGGATTCCCAATGCCTTTTGTAGAACAGGTCATTGAAGAAGTGGTTGGACATGCATTATATGTTGACGACATGATTGCTCCTACTTCATCTACATTTGTATCCGCATGAGTGCATCTCCATTTTGTATCCAGGAGGCACTCCATTTCTAGTCTATTTCCATTTTATATCGTATTTCCTTTGTATTTGGGTACCTTGCCATGTGCTTCTACCAGTTGTATTCATTCTCCTTTCAGGCGACTTATCCCACATATGATGTACTTTTGAGAGCCCCTCCCAAATCTATATAAGGAGGGCCTCTCCCCTCATTTGTACTTGGTTAGAAGCTTGAGGAGCCTACTCCATGCTCTTGGCAAGCTCATTTCTAATCCACATGAGTTTACCCATTTCATGGTCTACTCATTTTGTGTCTCACACATTCTTTGTTTTGTGAGAGTACTTTACTTTTCATTTTGCTTCCGCGTGCGTACTCTCTACATGGTATCAGAGCACTAGGTGGAGGTCTTGGTGGTGTGTTTGGTGGTCGTTTTGGGGTGGTGGTGCTTCATTTTGGTGGCGTGCTTTCTTCTCATTGAGAGAGGCCTTTTGCCATCAATTTTTTGGGACTCATTTGGCCCATTTGCCCACCCTCCCACCCTTTCCTTCATCATTTTGTATGCTCATTACCCCCATTTTCCCACCCTCCCACCCTCCCACCCTTATTCTATCATTTTCGCACTCCATTTCAACGAGTTATCGTGCTTATAAGCACTCTTTCACATTCATATTGGTGGTCGTTTTGAAGAAGTTGATGGTTCATCTCAAGTTGTTGGCAGTGCTTCTAAACACTCTTTAGCCTATACATTTTCTTTGTCAGTTCATAATGGATCTCCTGTTATATAGTGCTCATATACAATTTGGGGGCATTGTTTGAATCAATCTAGATTTCATATATGCATGTTCGATAGTTTGTTTGCTATAGTGCTTACTACTGTACCTCAAAACTCTCCATGAGAAATAGCAGCCTCGGGTCAGCTTGAATCTCAGGACCCTCTCCATCCGAATCCTTTAGCCCGCATTCATTGTTCTCCAACTCTGCGCATGTGAACAGAGGGCATTATCTGAAGTATCATCTTGCACTGTTGCATAGGCATAGTGCATTCTTTGCATTATCAACGTCATGGTCTGCAACATAGGCTGTGCAAGCAAAACCTATCATAGAGTTGTAGTTTAGCGCCAAACTGAAGATGGCACACACACACACGATCACCTATGATCTCCCAAAGCACTTCTCTGGTTATTGCTCAGAATGACGACATGCCGAAGGTGTAGAAAGATCTATAGCAGAGAAACGCTCTCTACCAGCCATCAATAGATCAAGAGTGGTTCACTCTCTACAGCCCTCCATCCTAGCTAGGCAGCACAACACGGTATCTCTGAGTGGTCGACAGAGAGAGAGAGAGAGAGAGAAGAGAGAGTGAAATCTGCTTTGTAAACTCTGCTTCAGAAGGATTTGCAATACTCTGCTAAATAGAGAAGAATGGAGAATTGTGCTCACACACAAATTGAAGCATCACGCACGTAATCGCTTGCCTTACTGAGAACGCATAGGACCCAACTCCTATTCTGATCACTTCCTTACAACGGACCGCCAACAGAACCCCAACAAGCTCTACCTCCCTTCTATAGGATTAGAGAGAGTAAAATTGAGTGCGTGAGAAAGAATTCCCTTTGCCACAGAGACTGAGAGAACTCTCCAGCTGGGGGTAGTACTCAACTCTCCAGCTCACGGGTTAGGCTGAAGGTGGAGAAAGCAGACTTCTCCAGCCTGCAATGCTTCTTCAGGCTTTCCTTTACTCTCTCCTACAATGCTTCGCAGCTGCATTGTGCAATCTCTTCCACGAACTCTCCAACACCACACGCTTCTGGTGAAAATATATGCACCTCATTTATGCCAAGTTCCGTGTGGAAGTCGATTATCAGAGAGTTCTTATGACACCAATTATCATGTCATGATTTACGTGCTCTTGTGAATGCTCTATTTTGGGTATCAGGTCAAGGTTCTCTACACCTACTTCATCTCTTTACCCCTGTGAATGCTCTATTTTGGGTGTCGGGTCAGGTTCTTTGCAGCTACTTCATCACATTTTTCTTTTTGTGTGAAATGAATTGAATCTAGCCTTCCCGTTTTGCGCACTTCTTAATGGATAGATAAGTTGGCCACGACAACTCGACTTGGTCATTTGTATTTTTTGGCATTGTTACCTGGATAGTTCATAATTGCTCACACTTGCAATGATCCACATGGACCAATCAGAAGTAGATGGATCAATCGACCACATGGACCAATTAGACAAGCGATTTTGAGATGCTTCGTAACATATAATTTAGGTGACTGCTCACATTCATAACTGCTCACATTTACGCGTGAGGCTCAGACTCTGAATCTCTGCATTCTTTGTTAAATGGCATTTTCCAAGTGCATTCTCTGTAGTCCCACATGGTCACTTCAAAGTTTTTGATCCAACTTGTATGACAAATGGGTCCCTCAAACAACCAACCTTACTTTTATTTTATTCGCTTATGCTTTGAGCTATTTTAAACATTGTAAAGCATCAAATCGCTGTAACATCCATCAGTCATTTTGCTCTTTTTAGCAACATTCTTGAGACCCATAGTGGCACTCATTTGGCACTAAGTGCCCTCTCTTGTAAACTCAAGCAATAAAAGAAAAAGTATTGTGTGTGTAGGATTGTGGGATTGGAGGCTAGTCTTAGCCCACCCACAAGTTCTCTTTGAGCATCGACTCTCCCCACTCCATGGTGTCTCTCTGTGCACAAGTGAAGGGCTATTCTAAGCCCCCCCCGAAGTGTCTCTTCTAAGTCTTGGTGCAAGTGAAGGGCTAGTCTAAGCCCCCCCCCTCCCCAAGGAGTTTTTCAGTCTGGTATCGAGTCGTTCATTTCAAGCTTTGTAATTATTTTGAAGCAGTATTTTTTGGCAAGTATCTTTGATAGTGTTTCTAAACACTTTATCCTCAAAGCTTTGTAATGACCAAAAGTGAAGGTAGCTTATCATCTATAGCTAACTTCTTAGCCTCTTTCACCCCTATTTTTATGCCTAAGGATGAATGCCTCAATGGACAAAATTACAATCTATGGAAAGATGTCATGCGCACATATCTCTACACGAAACTTCTTTATGAGGTAGTAGATGGATCAAACCCCGAACCCAATAGGGATACCAACTTAGACAATTGGCATGTGTGGAATGTCAAGGACAAAAGAGCTTTAGGTTAGCTGTTACTTGCCTGTGACGAACTAACAAAAGGACATATCACGGCCTGCAAGACGTCCAAGCATGCTTGGGATATGTTAGCCGCTTTGTATGAAGACAAAACCCCTTCGAAAATATATGCATTAGAGGCCGAGTTTCATAATTTGACCATTCGGCCACATGACACAATTACCAAGGTCATAGCCCAATTTGAGGACTACCAGCGTAAATTAGCACTAAGTGGTAGGCAGATCTCTAGTGAAGACATGGCCATTAGGCTTCTTAACAAGTTACCTAAGTCATACGAGACATTTTTCACAACTTTGTATAATCGCGGCCAAGTCTTATCTTGGGAAGAGGTTCGTCGACTATTGCTCCTTCACGACTCGCGAGCCAAATCGACTTCCTCACAAGATTCACCCATGAAGGCCAAAGGCCCATTCAATAAAGGCAAAACCACAGATCATCATGCTAGCAATGGATCTAAGCATGGATCGCATAATTCATAGAAGAAATTCACCTGTAATTTCTGTGGAAAATCAAGACACTTAGAAAAGTTTTGCTATAAAAAGAAACAATCATCAAACGCTTCTACGTCTAGGCAAGCATCCAAAGGATCCCAACATAGATCCCACTGCTCGAGGGAGGAACTCTTCATCTCCACAGAAGCCAATGCCCTAGTTACTTCTAGCTCCCCACATGAGTGGATCTTTGATAACGGAGCTACCTCCCATATGTGCAAAGACAAGGACTCCTTTGAAGAACTCGAAGAGCACACGGGAGAAGTCTATCTTGGCAACAACAAAAGCTTACCCATCGAAGGAAAAGGGAAAGTTCAAATTACCAACAATCAGGGCGAATGCAAGTCTTTATCCAATGTTCTTTTTGTTCCAAATTTATGTATGAATCTACTTTCTGTCAAGGCCATTACAGATCAGGACAAACAAGTATGGTTTGATAACACCTCAGTTAAGGTAGTTGATCCCCATACAAAGGATGTCATTGCTCAAGGTATTGAAGAAAAGGGCCTCTACAAACTATCTTGCTTTGTATCCAAAGAATCAACCTCAAGTTTGTGGCACCAAAGATTTGTCCACACTTCTTACTTATCAAAAATCTCTTCATCCCAACTTGTGAAGGGATTGCCAAAGATCGGGCAACTTACTAATGTCTGCCAAACTTGCACCCAAGGCAAGCAACATAGGGCCCCAGTTCCCAAGGAAGCTTCAACACGAGCATGGAACCCTCTAGCCCTTATCCACATGGACTTATGTGGACCAATAAACACCCCATCCCTAAGTGGATCCCTCTACTTTTATCTTCTAGTAGATGACCACTCTCGCTATATTTGGGTGTACTTTTTGAAGTCAAAGGCAGACACATTCTCTAAGTTTCAAACTTGGATCAAGGAAGTTGAGAATGAAGCTTCAACTAAAGTTAAAACCATTAGATCAGATGGAGGTGGTGAGTTTATGAATCATGACTTTGATAAATTTCTCAACCAGAAAGGGATCAAAAGACAAGTCACTCAGCCACATACTCCATCCCAGAATGGAGTGGCTAAAAGAAAGATACACAGTGTGATGGAAATGGCAAGAACTATGCTTCATCACAAGGATCTACCCTACAAGTTCTGGGAAGAAGCCGTGCATACTGCCGTTCACATTCTTAATCGAGGATTTACAAGTGCATTACACAAAAAAACACCCTTCGAAGCCTACTATGGATGAAAACCAAATGCAAATTACTTTCGAGTCTTTGGTAGTGAAGCTTTTGTCCATGTACCAAAAGAAGATAGAAACAAGTTACAATCAAAGTCCAAGAAACACATATTCATAGGGTACAGTGACCAATCAAAGGCATACCATCTATATGATATGGAAAACCACTCCATCACCATTTCGAAGGATGTGATTTTCAATGAAGCTTCCTCATACTCAAGAAAAGATTCAAGTACAAGTCTTAGTCCACCTAACTACACTTCAGAGGGGGACTCAGTATTTCCAAACTCCAACTCAGAAGCAAGTACTTCAAGTCATCCAAGAAGATCTCAAAGACTTATTGACAAGAGACAACGAGAACAAAGTCATTATGTCAATTACGCCTTAATGCATCAGATTCAACAAATCCCAAAACCATCTAATTACAAAGAAGCTCAAGGACAACCTGAGTGGGAAGAAGCTATGCAAGTAGAAATGGATGCAATTGAGAAGAACAAAACTTGGACTCTTGTACCTAAGCCCACAAATCATCAAGTCATAGGAGTTAAGTGGCTTTATAAAGTTAAGTACAAGTCAGATGGCACATTAGACAAGTACAAATCAAGGTTGGTAGCTAAGGGATACAAGCAACAACATGGCATTGACTATGAAGAAACCTTTGCTTCTACTGCAAGATTCACAACCATAAGAATCATCTTAGCACTAAGTGCTCACTTTAAGTGGCCCATTTACCAGCTGGACGTTAAAAGTGCATTCCTCAATGGAGATCTTCAAGAAGAAGTATATGTTGAACAACCTGAAGGCTTCAAGATCAAGGGAAAGGAAGATCAAGTGTACAAACTTCACAAAGCACTTTATGGACTCAAGCAAGCTCCCAGGGCCTAGTATGAAAAGATTCACAAGTTCTTTGAAGACAAGGGATTTCACAGAAGCAATGCTGATGCTAATCTCTATATCTATCAAAAGGAGTCTTTAGTAGCCATCACCATTTTCTATGTAGATGACTTGATCTTGACAGGCTAAGATGCAGAACGCATCCAGTTTATCATCACATAGCTTCATCTTGAGTACTCTATGATAGATCTTGGATTACTACACTACTTCTTAGGTATGGAAGTTTGGCAAACAAAAGAAGGTATATTCCTATCACAGAAGAAGTACTGCTCTGATCTACTTTCCAGATATAACATGGACTAGTGTCGCTCAGCTTCTATACCACTTGATCCAAACATCAAGCTTACACTGGAGGACTCATCATCACTTGTGGATGTGCATACCTATGGACAACTTGTTGGCTCATTACTCTATCTTGCCAGCACTAGACCAAATATTGCTTATGTAGTTGGTATACTCAGTCAATTTGCACATCAGCCTCGTCAGACTCATTGGGATGCTGCTCAGAGACTACTTCGATACCTTGCCCTCATCCGACATCATGGTCTTTGGTATAGAGGGGGCATCGAACTTGCCGGATATTCAGATTCTGATTGGGCTGGTGATCTTGATTCTCGATGGTCTACTTTTGGGTATATATTCTTGTTTGGCTCAGGACCTATCTCTTGGGCAAGTAAGAAGCAGCCTACAGTTGCTCTATCATCCACAGAGGCCGAGTACCGAGCATCGAGCTTTGCAGCATGTGAGGCCATCTGGCTTCATCGTTTATTATCTGACATTGGTGTTTTGCAGGATACTGCAACATGTATTCACACAGACAGCTAGTCAGCCTTGGCCATCGCCAAGAATCTAGTGTTCCACGCTCGAACGAAGCACATCAAGATCCAGTACCACTTCATCCACGAGAAGCTCATATCTTAGGAGATTACTCTGGAGTAGTGTACCTCTCAGGAGAACCTGGCGGACATGTTCACGAAGGCTCTACCTGCTGTTCCGCTTCAGTGCTTGGTGGACCTCTGCAACATTCAGCCGCTCCAAAATGGAGCTGTAGAGGGGGTGTTGACGACATGATTGCTCCTACTTCATCTACATTTGTATCCGCATGAGTGCATCTCCATTTTGTATCCAGGAGGCACTCCATTTCTAGTCTATTTCCATTTTATATTGTATTTCCTTTGTATTTGGGTACCTTGCCATGTGCTTCTAACAGTTGTATTCATTCTCCTTTCAGGAGACTTATCCCAAATATGATGTACTTTTGAGAGCCCCTCCCAAATCTATATAAGGAGGGCCTCTCCCCTCATTTGTACTTGGTTAGAAGCTTGAGGAGCCTACTCCATGCTCTTGGCAAGCTCATTTCTAATCCACATGAGTTTCCCCATTTCATGGTCTACTCATTTTGTGTCTCACACATTCTTTGTTTTGTGAGAGTACTTTACTTTTCATTTTGCTTCCGCGTGCATACTCTCTACATTATATAGCTTTATGGACGGCTTTAGTGGCTATAACCAAATATCCATCCACCCAGAGGATCGTGAAAAGACTGCTTTTATCAACCTTGGGGCACATATGTGTATGTAAAAATGCCATTTGGACTCAAAAATGCTCCAACCGCCTTTAACAAGATTGTCAACCTCATTTTCGTACCCTTATTGCTAGAAACACTCAGAATTTTCATGGATGAATTTTCTTCATTTTTAGGATCTCACAAAGAGACCCCTTTGGATTGCTTGGACCATCACTTGAGACAGTTGCAAAATGTTTTTAAAAGATGCAGGGAGACTAAACTAAAGCTAAACCCAAATAAATGTCATTTCCTCATGACAGAATGAACCCTCTTGGGACATGTGGTATTTGCTAAAGGTATGGCTCCAGACCCTGATAAAATTATTTCCATACTAAAATTACCTAAACCCAAATCTCCTAAAGAGATTCAAAGCTTCTTGGGGCATACTGGGTACCACAAAAGATTTATCGAAATGTATGCAAAGATAGCCAGGCCACTGGCTAGGCTTACAGGTAAAGAAGTACCCTTTAAATGGGAAGAAGAAGAAGAGAATGCTTATCAGACATTAAGTTCCAAACTGGTGGCTGCACCAATTCTTATCACACCAGATTGGTCAAAACCGTTTCATGTACATGTAGATGCCAGTGCGTATGCAGTGGGTGCAGTTTTGGCCCAACACAGCGAAGAATACAAACTTGATAGACCTATTCAGTATGCTAGTCGAATTTTGACTAAGGCTAAAAAAATTATAGCACCACAAAAAGGGAGGCCCTAGCAATGGTTTTCACTGTACAAAAGTTTCATCATTATTTGCTAGGTGTGAAATTTGTTATCATCACTAATCATCAACCACTAAGGTACTTATTGAACAAGCCACAAGCAACTGGGAGGATATGGAGGTGGCTACTGTTGTTCCACGAATCTGATTTTTCCATAGTCCATAAACCAAGTAAAGAAAATGTCATGGCAGGCCACCTATCCAGGATCAATATGATGGATCAAGTAATTGGAGTAAATGATGATTTTCTAGATGCTAATCTGTTCACTGTACAAGCTCAAGGTTGGTATGATGACATCAAGAATTTTATTAAAACTGGATCGTATCCGGAGAAGGCAAGTGTTGTGCAAAGAAGAGACTGTTAATGAAAAGCAGAACTCTTTGACGGGAAATGAGACCCCTATGATCATGTTGCCGAGTTTAAGCAAGTGTTGTGAGCGGAGCAAGTAGAAGATATGTTCACACAATACAATGAATTTGGACTAACACTAAAGAACACAGCCTGAACCTTGTTCCAATCACTGCAACAAAGGCAATTTAGGGACATCCATCACTTGGGGTCGCTCATCATTGAATTCTCTAAAAGTGGAATTAGGCATAACACTTCTTCATTGATTCACAACTTCAAACAAACCCCTCAGGAAACAGTTAGACTTGCAAGATGTAGGTTTAGGCAATACATTGAGAGATGCCCAATGCCAGAACTTCCCACACAAGTGAAGCAAGTGTCTTTATTTTTGGACGGCCTCTTGAGCTCTAAAGTATGCTCCTATGTATATTTGAAGGAACCCAGAATGCTAGAGTAATGTGTGCGGATATGTATAGGCATTGAGGATTGTGATTTTTTGGCGATTCTCAGAAAACATGATTTTCATTCAAAATCCTGATTTTCAAGTCAAAAACACGATTTTGATAAAACACGATTTTTAGTCAAAATCATGATTTTCAGGTCAAAAACACGATTTTGACAAAACATGATTTTCAATCAAAATCGTGATTTACACAATTTTGACAAAACACAATTTCAATCAAAATCATGATTTTCATGTCAAAAACGCGATTTTGATAAAACACAATTTTCAATCAAAATCATATTTTTAGGTAAAAAACGTGCTTTTGATAAAACACGACTTTCAATTAACATCGCAATTTTCAAGTCATCCTCAAAATCACAATTTTCAAGGTGTCTCAAAAACATGATTCTTTGTCAGGATCGCGTTTTTCACGATTCTCTCTCAGGATCACGCTTTTCACAATTCTCTGTCAGGATCGCGTTTTTCACAATTCTCTGCCAGGATCGCATTTTTCACAATTCTCTATCAGGATCACGCATTTCACGATTCTCTGTCAGGATCGTGTTTTTCACAATTCTCTGCCAGGATGAGCAACCCAAAAAAAAACACGATCCTCTGTCAGGATCGTGTTTTTCACGATTCTCTATCAGGATCGTGTTTTTTTTTTGGTTGCTTGGCATCACGATTCTGAGTCATGATTGTGATTTTTTAAGGTGTCTCAGCATCGTGATTTTCGCTCAAAATTGTGGTTTTTTTATTTGTTCAGGATCGCAATTCTCAGTGAAAATCGTGGTTTTAAAAATTGCTCAGGATCACGATTTTCAGTCAAAATCGTGATTTTCTCATAACATCTTGTTTCTCTATTTTGAACCCCAAGAGCCTTATTTGACATAACTTTTTCATCAAAAGTCTATTTTTTGAGCTCTATAGCTTGTTGGAAAGCCCGTTTTGAAATCCTACATAGGCTCAAATGTTTTTCTTAAGAATAATGCGTTGACTTTCAGATATGGTAATTTGAAGTTGACCCTCAAGTGGCATTGGAAAGCCTAGGGGGCTCCAAAGGATTTTGAGCAATACAAAGGGGAATTTTGGGACTAGAAAACAAAGCTTATGAACCTGAGATCTGGTCGACACTTAGGAAAGGATAGACAAAGCATTAGATCTTCTGAGGCTAGTGTGAATCATATAGCTAAGTCTTGGGCATAACAACTAAGTGGTTATCCTTACGTACTATGTTCGGACACAAGTGATTCAGAAATGTCTTTCAGCATGGGGAGACCTATAGGTAGCTCTAACAATGCCTATTTACAAACACCAAAAGCTCCCTATAAGACACAATTGGACTATATCAGGACCAACCGATTAGGTGCACACATCTATGAGGATGGCCTGAGGCAATCATTGGTCCAACTCAAAAATCCTGATCAACCCATCAGACTTGAATACCCAATGGTCAAATTCAAAGAAGGTTCATACATTGATAAGTAAGGAACCATGTATGTGGTTACGAGCTTACCAAATAGCATAGATGAGTTTGGAAATATCATTCGTGAGAATGAAATAAGAGTCCTAGAGCAAGCAGATGTAGGATGAGAACCCAAGACTTCGAGAGATAAGTCAGTTTGGACCAGAGTAATCACTCCAGAGTGGATCCCTCAAGACAACAAAAGCATAGAACTATTCTTGAATAGAGAAACAGAGGAAGCCTTTTGGAGATTCAAGCTAGATCAACCTAACCCAATATTCACCATCTATGAATTTGAAGACCTTGAGACGCGATGCAAAGTTGTCTATCTACATAACACATTGGAGAGAATGTTCTTGGTAACAGAGCATGAAATGCATGCATACACTTGGAAGAGTGAATTTATTTTCCCTCCAACAAGTTCTAATGTTTCCCATGGCCTCCAAGGTGTAGGATCATCCAAAGCTGATGAAGGACAACGAGAACGAACAAAAGAGAGACCTGAGGTCAGTTTTGCACATACAATGGGTAGAGATAGATCAAGACTTGAAAGTGAAAGAGCTGAAAGAGAAAGACAAAGAGCACATAGGCAACAAAGAGATGAACATGATTTTCCATTGCCTAGACCCCGAGAGTACCCAAGAACCCATAGACCCTCTCAAGTAGTTAAGGCAATGAAGAACTACTTCGATGGGTTAGGAGATCCTGATGATCATGTCGCCGAGTTCAAGAAGTGTTAAGAGCTGAGTAGGTTGAGGATTTGTTCACCCAGTTTGAGGCATTTGATTTGACTCTCAAGGGTACTGCCTTAGCCTAGTTTCAACCTTTGAACAATGGTAATTACCAAAACGTAGGTCAAGTGCTAGAAGAATTCATTGTGGAGTTCTCCAAGAGTGGCATAATGCATAATACATCATCCTTGATCCACAACTTCAAGCAGACACCCCAATAAATAGTGCGACTTGAAGGAAGAAGGTTCATAGAGTACTTAGAAAGATGCCCTATTCTAGAGCTACCCACATCGGCCAAACAAGTGGCTTTGTTTTTAAATGGCTTACTAAGCACAAAGTTAAGATCATACATGTACTTGAAGGAGCCTAGATCCATAGAAGAGTGTGTGCGGATGTGCATTGACATAGAAGACAACTTGGCTGAGGAGCTAGAATTGTCCAAACTCTACAAGGATTCAGACAGTTCTACTAGTCATACTTCCAGAACCTCCATTGAGATAGATGAGATAGCTGATTAGGTTGCCAAGAAACTAGGAGTTCAAAATGAACAAACACCAAGGGTCACCTCATTAAAGCCATGGTACAACTCTGGAGGAGACCACATGGCTAATGTATGCCCAATGCAAAACCAGAACATGAGAAAAATGAATGCTCTATATTCCACTATTGAGAGAAAATGCACGAACCATACAACTCAAGATTGTCCCTACAATAGACAGGCTATTAGAAAGACTTATCAGCAACCTTACCAGCAAGGTAGGTATCAGAACCAACACCAACAGCCATATTTTAGGCCACAATAGCAATATCAATCTCAATACCAACAACAATATTAGGCACCATATAGGCCACAACTGATCCTAGGAAACCAACCACCACCTCCTGCCAATGTGATTCCAGTTAAGTATGCAGTGGTAGAGGAGAACCCTAATAGAGCATTGGTACCAATGACCCCATTAGTCTTAAAAAATGACCCTCATGCTCAGAGCTCTGACTACACCCATGAAGATAGTCCATGAGCTTATTACATAAAATCACCTGCGAATAGTGAGATTTACTCGTATCTATATGAGGCACCACCTATGGAATGAATTTGGGAGCCAGAATACTCCAATGTTATGTATACAAGACTCAAGTGAGTCAAGAGAGCCTAGTAAGAGGAAAACAAGGACATGGAAGATACCAGAGAGAAAGGCAATCATAAGTGGAATAAAAAGTTATCTAAACTAGAAGAAAGCTTGAAAGAAGCAAAAACAAAAATATAAGACATTTCATCTCAAAGCCCCTCGCATGTCAAAACTCCATCCACACCACCTCATCCCACCCCGCCAGCCATTGTAAATAAATTGCAACAAAGGTCTGAATTAGAAGAAAGCCTAAAAGAAGCAAAAACAAAAATAGAAGACATTTCATCTCAAATCCCCTCGCATGTCAAAACTCCATCCACGCCACCTCATCCCACCCCACCAGCCATTGTAAATAAACTGCAACCAAGGTCTGTTCTTGCAGATCCAACCCCAAAAGGCTTTGACATGATGTTCAAGGCCTACCAGGCTCGACTTCAAGAAGGGCCTCTAGCTGCAAACTTAGACAAGAGTTATCCTATAGTAGATTTAGAGATTGAATGGACAAAAATGTGCATGAAAATGTTAGAACTAGCTCAAGCTATGCTCTAGGCTAATCAATTGTTCAATCACACAAATTCTATCAAATCAGGTTTGCATTTCCAAGGCTTATTAAAAAAATTAGAGCAGTTGGTAAACAAACCTCAAGTTTATTTACCTCCACAGGTTCAACCAGTTGTTGAAAGAAATTCAGGTGTAGGTGTTGCAATTACAACCAACAAGGAAGCTATAAACTTCCTTTCTTGCAACACACTCTAGTAAATGTTCAATGATTGGAAGAGGATAACTATCTTTGATCGTAGAGGCATTAACTTTTTTAAGGTTAATACACACTTACAAATTTCCATTCTTCTTGGGCACCACTACAATGGGGGACACCCATTCAGTATGCTCAATCTCATAGATAAATCTAGCTTCAATCAGCCTATCAATTTCTTCTTTTATTTTAGTTGCGTAAGTGTCATTATATGTGTAGGGCTTCTGTTTGGTGGGCTTGGCATCAACAGTCATGGGGATCGTATGAGAGCAAATTTTTAGATCTATCCCCTTTAGGTCTCTATAGTGCCACGCAAACAGGTCCCTCTATTCCCTTAATAAAGCTACAATCTCTATTTCTTCTTATGCACTTACGTCTTCTCCTATGTACGTATATCGCTCTTCGTTCCTTTCAATGGTTACTACAATTCTTTTGGTCTTTTCTTTATTATCATACGCTTCTCCTGTGATGGCCTCTCTCTTAGGCGTTCGTACCAAAATTTTTCGATCTTGAACTTCTCCGGTACCTCAAACAATGATTCCTCCTCTTCTTGTTTCATTACTTTTCTTTTCTTTTTCTTTTGACTACCCTCACTTCTATCCTTTGAATTTACCATTTTAATGCTAGTGAGAGGTTCTTCTTCTTTTTGAGTAAATACTCCTACATCTTCTAGATAGTGCATCTCTGAGTTAAAGAAACTATACATCACAATAGACTCTAGATCATCGTCGTCCTCTTCCTCTTTTATGACATCACTAGGGTCACATTCTTCTAGCATGCGCTGACACATGAACACTGAAATATCATAACCCTCCTCATCAGAATGAGGTGTCCACTATTCCTCATTGATAGCAATGCCCATGGTGGCTAAGATTTATGGCCAACCATGAGGCTCAAATTCCTCATATGGGAAGATCATCGATGTGTAGGCTGGGTCTCTAAGTGGTCTATCTCCTAGAGGAGTTCCTTCTTCTCTCTCTTTTAAGCATCTTTCCTCTTCCTCTGCAACCTTGCACATCCACAAGTGAGTATCTTCATGCATCCAAGATGGATCAGGAGAACTTTCAGAATGCACAAAGATTGAATCTTCTTGTGCCTTGTGGATAAGATTCCACTATAGGGGTGGTACATCTCTAAAGGTGTAATCCTTCAAATTCACCTTGGTTCTGAGGCCTAAGTGTTGTAAGTACAAGGATTTGGTTCCCCAATCCTGTACTATTTGTAGTTGTCGTAGGAAGGGTCTTCCTAGGATCATCTCATTGACTTTATTTTTGTCAAAGTCACATATAGCAAAGGTGTGTTCAAACTCTACACCACAAGTGGTTAGAGTGATCCCTTCTAGCAATCCTAGAGGTCTTTCCATATGGCCATCAGCCATTTGAAGCTTCATTCTAGTTGGTCTGGCTTATGCTTGAGCTACAGATAGTGATAGCTTGTATGAGTTGAGGAGAGATTAGAGCTTTGAGCTTGTAATATTGTTACTAAGAAATAGAGTCTACTTTCTACCTTCTATTGTGCCTTGCTTGTCTCTTCCATGTGTGTGTATGTGTGTGTGTGTGCATCTCTATGCTTCTCATCTTCACTCTCACTACTTCTTGCATTCACAATCTTCATATCACCCCTATCTCTTCCGCGGATTTACATTAAGGAGGTGGAGCTTTTTAATGAGGTACATACCACTGTGCTAGAGCAACACCAAATTTGGCATCATTGCCGGGGATCGAGTTCTAGGATGAATGTTTGGTGGTAAGAGTATAGCAAGAATCGGTGTTGGAAAGTAATTAATTTCAGTTTTTGTTGTTGTTTTTGCGTAGTTTTTTGTGTTTTTCATCTCCCTTGCACTCCTCCTTCATCACCGCATCATCTTCTTCCACTCCAAAAAATAAAAAATTCCTCTATATCCACCTATTCTCCCCATTTTCCTCTTTTGCACATGGGAGAGAGAAAGAGAGAGCTATTGAGATTGCATATGTGTGTTTTTTTTTTGGTTTTCTTGCAGGCACAGTACTCGAGAACAGCAAGAGAGCTCCAAAAAGGTTAAAACTCAGACTTTTTGCCATATCTGCCATTGGTGTCAGACCATCATGATGGTCTGACAAAGTTTGTTTTTTTGGTAAGCAAGTATAGCACGGTGTAGGCGACACTTGTGCACACACAAATCCACAACCGCATCCCAAGAATAATCAGTTTGGTGGAACATTGTGATGCGATCATGCCATGGCAATTGTGTCACACCATCGCGATTGGTTCACGCCATCGCGATGGCTCGACCGAAGATCACGATGGTCTCACACCATTGCAATAGTTCAAGTAGACCATCACGATGATCATGGAGCATCGTGATCATCTCGTCGACCCCATGCCATCGTGATTGGATCATGCAAACGTGATGACCCACTTGCCATGTGTCAATTTAAACCATCGCAACGATATAGGTATGCCATCGTGATGCTTCAGTTTCAAACGATCATGATTGGACAAGCCATCATGACCCCTCGTGACCATTGCAATGGGCTCAACCCATCGCAATGGTCCTGTTGACTGTTGACCATCACGACTGGCTCATACCATTGTGATTGTTTGCCAGACAAACCATCATGATGACTCAATTTTGGACCATCATGATGCTTCGCACCCTCGGACCATCGCAAAGGTTCAATTGGACCATCGTGATGGTCCCAGACCATCACGATTATCTCGGACCATCGCGATTATCTCAAGCCATTGTGATGGTTCACTTGAAATGCTAAATTTAGGGTTTGAATTTTTGAGCGATTTTAAGGCCTATTTTGAGTCATTTTTGAGTGATTAGGCATATTGGAGGCCCCTTAGCTCACATTTGGAGAAAAACCTGTCTGCCAGTTTTAACCCTCGAGAGCCTGAACGTTAATAACTTCTTCATACAAAGTCCATTTTTTTGAGCTCTAGGGCTCGTTGGAAAGATCGTTTCGAATCCTACATGGCCTCAGCTATTTTTCTTAAGCATAACATGTTGATTTTTAGATAGTGTAAATTGATGTTGATCGTACTATGGGATTAGGAAAGCAAGGGGACACCATAGAATTTCGCTAAGGGAAAGGACCCTTAAAGGTGTATACATCAAAGATTCTATTCATTAAGATTGAAGTGAGGTCTAAACATTGGATTTTGAAAGGTCTAGCAAGAGTCATCCAAGGGCATTTGAAGCAAGGCAAATAAAAAACTAAGCAAGGCTTGGGGAGCATGAATTCTTGGGCACTAGAGCAATCAACAAAGTTAACTCAAGGTTGGAAGAATACTCAGCCCCCTCAATCAATTATTAGCTTAGGCTAAGAGCATGTAGCATTGTGGATTGAACTAGAACTGTGATAGGAATGCCTTTAAGTATAAGAGACTTATTTTTTTCAAATTCAAAGTGTAAGCTAAAAGAGTGCAAAAATGAAAACCCTAAAGGAAAGAAATTAACTTTGACGGAACGAGAACTCAAAAGTACAACAAAAAGTTGATTCCTGATGTGTACATTGAGACAAAACAAGATTCTAAAAGAATTAAAAACGGAACAAGTGACTGAAAATAAAGAAGCATTGGCGATTAGAATGTATGTTGAGTTAGCAAGGAAGTAAATTCATGAACCTTAGATTGGGCAAGCACATAGGTAAGTCAGACCGGCAAAGCCTTCGATCATCAGAAGCGAGTGTAGGAACTACTGCATGTTCCTGGGCACAACAATTGAACAATTATCCTTACGATTTAGGCTCAAAAACAGTGAGTCTGAAATGGTTTATAGCATAGAAAGACCAGAAGGAGGGCTAAGTGTAGCATACTTAGAAAGACCCAAAGGACCCTATAGGACCCAATTAGAATATGTCCAAACCAACCACCTAGGTGCTCACATTTACGAGGATGGTTTGAGAAGATCCGTGGTGCAATTACACAATCTTGATGTTGATATATTTAGGTAGTGATGTGTGTGAACACACTAGGACCGCCGGGGCACTTTTTTCCCTCTTTAGGAGGTTTTTTTCCCCCGGCTTGTATATACGCCTATTGCCCTAATGGGCTACTTATCTTTGTACATTCTCTAGTAATACATTCAGTATTGTGTGTTTGTGCTCCAAGCTTCTTCTTCTTCCTTGTGCTGTTCGCGTGCTCCTGCAGACGTCTAACTCCAACAATTGGTATCAGAGCAGGTCGTCGCTTCATCTAGGGCGCCGTCGACACTCCTCCGTTTGTAGTCTCAAAATCGCACGAATTTTGGTGAGCATACTCAGCGTGTTTGCGAGATCAAAACAGCTTTGCTGTGTGGTGCCGAAATCGCGATTTGAGCTCGTTTCGGTCTCCGAACGCACTATCGCAGTGCTTGTGTAGGCTATTTCGTCTTTTTGTGCCAAAGGTATATACCAGTTTTTGTTTGCCAATTTAAGCGTCTCGAAGTCTGCTATAGGTCTAGCAGAACTCGTCTTGGCAGTTCTGTTCAACTTTTTGAGATACAGTCAATTTTCTGCATCAAGGTATTTTAGTCACCGGCCATGGCTGAAAGCAGTGATGATTCCGTATGTTGGCTGTTGAGGATAAGTTGGATGGTACCAACTACCCATTATGGGCTTATATGATGCGACATGTTTTGGTTGCAAAAGGATTGTGGAACATTGTGCAGGGTGTTGAAAGACGTCTTGTTACACCTGTAACGACAGGTACTACAAATACAGGTGCTGGAGCTGATGAAGATGGTGTCGAAGATGATATTCCGTAGATTCCTGTTCGTGCTGCTGTTTCTGTTGCACCTACTGCATATCAAATTTGTTGGGATGGCAGAGATGCCCAGGCACATGCATTGATAGCTTTGTCTGTCAAACGTGCCATTATTCTTCATATTCGCTCTTGCAGAACAGCTAGGGATGCTTGGGATAAACTTACCACATTGTGCCAAGCTCGGAATGAGGCTCGTGTTGCTTACCTCCGAAAACAGTTGGAGAGTGAGCACATGAATGAAGGTGATTCTATGGACAGTTTCCTAACGAAGATCAAAGATTTGAAGGAACAATTGATTTCTACTGATGAGGTTATACCAGATAGCTCACTTGTGTAGACCGTTCTGAATGGTCTTCCTGATTCATATCAGAGTTTTGCTTCTACTCTTCGGTTGATGATGAAAGGCAATCCGAATGCCTTATCATTTGAGGAGTTAGTCTCTGTTCTGTTGCAGGAAGATCAGTCCAGGCAGAACATGTCCATTATGCGTGTTGCAGATCAAGCTTTCCTGGCTAGTCAAAAGGGCAAAGGAAAATGGAGCTCTTCTACTAGTAAGCAAAAATATGCAAATGCTGCAAATTCGAAGAACCAGGATAAAGATGACAAGAAATCAGAAAAGCAGAAATTGTTTTGCAAGTACTGTAAAGGGAATGATCATATCATAAAGAACTGTCCAAAACTGGCTGCAAAAGAGGCAAACAAAAAGGAGGTTGGAATGGTTGTTGAAGAAGCCTCTACACCAAAAATAGAGTCTGTTAATCTTGTGAAAGAAGAAGAATGGGTGTTTACTACTGTTTGTAGTTTTGACCCATCTTCTCATGAGCAGTGCATGTCTGCAGTGGACTCAGATGTTTGGTACTTTGATAATGGGGCGACCAAACATATTACCTCGCAGCGCAGTTTCTTCTCTTCACTCGAGCCTGCCACTACAGGGAATACTGTCACATGCGCCAACAACTCCTCTTATCCTGTTATGGGAGTTGGTAAGATCATTCTGACTACTGTTGACGGTAGTTCTTTCACCTTGTCAGATGCCTTATTTGTGCCAGGGATCAAGAAGAATCTGTTATCAGTTTTTGTATTAGCCAAGATTGGCTTGGTTGTGAAATTCGTTGATGACAGGTGTACAGTTCATGATCTATCAAATGGCGATGTGATTATTGCTTCTGGCATTTTATGTCGTGGGCTGTATAAGCTCATAGACTATGAAAGATCTGTGAATGATTTGGCATGTGCAGTTCATGATTCTCAGGCTATGTCAGATGCAAAGCTTTGGCATGCACGCTTTGGTCATCTGAATTTTGCTAGTTTGCTACGCCTGCAAAAATATGATATGGTGTTTTCTTTGCCCAAGCTTGAGGCACCTGGAAAACATGTATGTGAAGGCTGTATTTTGGGCAAAATGCAACGTTTCTCCTTTCCAAAAGATGGTTCAGTTCGGGCTACACAGAAATTGCAGCTTGTACATAGTGATGTCTGTGGTCCTATGCAGACACCCTCTTTTGGGAATTACCTTTACTTCGTGACTTTCATTGATGATTTTTCCAGGCATGCATGGGTATATCCACTCAAAGCAAAGTCCGAAGTGTTCATGTGCTTTAAACAGTTTTTGGTTTTGGCTGAAAATCTGTCAGCATGTAAAATGGGCACCCTCCATTCTGATCGAGGGGGGGAATATATGTCTTCTGATTTTAATGCATTTCTGGCTCAACGTGGGATAAAACACCAGTGTATAGTGCCGTATACACCTCAATAGAATGGAGTTGCTGAACGAAAGAACAAGTCACTCATGGAGATGGCGAGGTGCATGGTCAAGAGTTAGGCTTTACCACATAGTTTCTGGCTTGAGGCTGTCATGTGTGCAGCATATGTACTGAACAGGTGTCCCACTAAAGCGCTGCAGTCTATCACTCCATATGAGGGTTGGCATGACCGCAAGCCATCTGTTGCTCATCTACGTGTTTTTGGTTGTTTGGCATATGCATTAGTGCCTGAACAACTAAAGCGCTGCAGTCTATCACTCCATATGAGGCTTGGCATGACCGCAAGCCATCTGTTGCTCATCTGCATGTTTTTGGTTGTTTGGCATATGCATTAGTGCCTGAACAAAATTGGATGATAAGGCAGTAAAATGTATTTTTGTTGGGTATAGTTCTGAAAGTAAAGGCTATCGTTTGTATCATCCACAGACTAAACGCATTCTAGTTAGCCATGATGTTGTCTTTGTGGAAGATGTTATTCAGCCATTGCTTTCATGTACTAAGATGACATCTGTTAGCTCCAAAGACATGTATGATACGTTGATGCCTCTTTTTATAGTTGGACAGTCTAGTGCTGGTCCTAATGAGGCAACTTCTCAGCCTTTGCAGGTTTCATATGATCATGTAGATCATTCTATTTCTGATGCAGATTTACATGATGCACTTGTTGATGAGAGAGCTGATATTGCGCAGGCAAAAACTATGCCAAAATGGCTAGTGCAGACTTTGCGTGACAGCAAATTAGATGCACCTTTGTCATATCGTACTCGTTAAGTCTCTCATAGTGCCTCCTTTGCATCAGATTGCTATGTTATGGCTGTGTCTAGTCTCTGTGATGAGAATGAGCCTGTTTCTTTTGATGAAGCACATAATTCAGAAAATTGGATGGCAGCCATGCATTCTGAATATGATGCTATAATGAAGAATGGTACATGGTCTTTATGTGACTTGCCTCCTGGCAAGAAGGCCATTGGCACTAAGTGGGTATACAAGCTGAAGCATAAACCTGATGGTACAGTTGACAGGTATAAGGCTAGGCTTGTTGCAAAGGGTTATGCGCAGGAAAGAGGCATTGATTTTGATGAGACCTTTGCACCTACATGCCGTATGACTACTGTTTGGAGCATTTGTGCACTTGCAGCCCATCATGGTTGGAATGTACATCAGTTGGACATTAAAACAACATTTCTGAATGGTGACTTGCATGAAGAAGTGTATGTTTTTCAGCCCCGTGGCTTTGTGCAGAAAGGGCATGAAAACCAGGTGTGCAGGTTAAAGAAGGCATTATATGGTTTAAAGCAAGCACCACGTGCTTGGTATGAGAAGATACATGCCTATCTGGTTGCACATGGCTTTGTGAACAGTCCAACTGAAAGCACCTTATATGTTAAGCATGCTAATAATGTGCTTTTGATCATTGTTGTCTATGTTGATGACATGCTCCTCACTAGTCCTATTGAGAAGCATATTGCTGATTTCAAGGCTGATTTGCATGCCTCATTTGAGATGTCTGATTTGGGGCATTTGCATCACTATCTGGGCATTCAGTTTATGCAAGTTGATGGTGGAATGGCTTTGTGTCAAACAAAATATATTGACACATTATTGCAGCGTTTTGGCCTTGAAGACTGTAAGCCTATTGCCACTCCTATGGAGACATGTTTATGATTGAGTCTTCATGATGCTGGAGATGCATTTGATGTTGTTCTCTATCAGCAGGCTGTTGGATGCTTGATTTACTTATGCATTACTCGGCCAGATATTCAGTTTGCTGTCTCACAGATGAGCAGGTTTATGCATTGCCCTGGAGTCACACATTGGAAGGCGGTTAAGCGCATCTTTCGCTATTTGAGTGGTTCTCGGCTACTTGGGTTGTTTTATCCCAAGGGGGATCACTACCGCCAGATTTGCATGCTTTTTCTGACTCAGATTGGGCTGGTTGCTATGACACTCGTGTGTCCACCAATGGTTTTTGCTTCATGCTTGGTAGCTCATGTATATCTTGGTTGAGCAAGAAGCAGCTTACTATGGCCACTTCCAGTTGTGAGGCTGAGTATAGGGCAGCTTTCACAGCGACTGTTGAGTGTGTGTGGCTCAGATGCCTTATGGCTGATTTGGGTGTTGGCCAATCTTCTGCCACCACCATCTTCACTGACAGTCAGAGCGCATTGGCAGTTGCGAGGAACCCTGTGTTCCATGCTCGCACTAAGCACATTGAGGTGCATTATCACTATGTCAGGGAGAGGTTCTCTGCTGGGGAGATCAGCTTGGCATATGTATCCACGCAGGAGAACATTGCAGACTTTTCACGAAGGCTCTGCCTAGGGAGAAGTTTGAAGCTTTCCGCAAAGCTTTGGGCTTACTTCCTTTTGTGGAGTGATTTCCACATAGCTTGGCACTTCCTTATACATGAGTGCCAGCTCCTTGTTCACCGCATCACTCCCAAGGGGGATTTGTTGATATATTTAGGTAGTGATGTGTGTGAACACACTAGGACCGTCGGGGCACTTTTTTCCCTCTTTAGGAGGTTTTTTCCCCCGGCTTGTATATACGCCTATTGCCCTAATGGGCTACTTATCTTTGTACATTCTCTAGTAATACATTCAGTATTGTGTGTTAGTGCTCCAAGCTTCTTCTTCTTCCTTGTGCTGTTTGGTGCTCCTGCAGACGTCTAACTCCAACACTTGACCAACCCATTGGATTGGAATGTCCATTGGTGAAATTTGAGAGAGATGCATACCTAGAAAAAGAAGGAACTATGTACATCATCAATAACCAGCCTAACCATACAAACAAGTTTGGTGTAGTTATTCTCAATATGGAAGCAAGAACCCAAGTGTTGGAACTCAAGGGCAAGCACAAAGCATGGAAGCGCATCAAAGAAGTGGACATACAAGAAGTAGGAGCAAGTAGGGAGCTCTAAGAAGTACATGTCAAATTTTCAAAAGAATCCCCTACAAAAATAGTGATTTTGATCACTCAAACCATTGTAAATATCATTTCACCTTTTTCCAACTCCATTTTGTTCAAGTCGAGGAGTCCTCGAGCTTGAGGAGTATTAGAAGTACCATCGTACCAATTTTCGTAATTTTTAGACTTCGTTTGAGCCCTCAAATAAGCCCTAGAACCTAATTTTTAACTAGGCCGAACACTAGGTCTGGACAGGGCCAAAACTACTCAAAAAACTATAAAAAGAGCTAGAGAGCTCATTTTTGAGGTTATCTTGTTAGAGAAGAGAGCTTTGTAAGAGAACTCTTTTGCAATCAAAGCTTTCCATTGTTCCTCTCTTTGATCTTACCTTGTGCGTGTGTGTGTATGTGTGTGCATGTTTGTGTGCTTTCACTCACGCACTTGTGCCTTCACTTGCTCGTGGACTTCATACCAGTCCTCACGTCTCCACGGATTGACAAGTAAAGGAGGTGGTGCTTACGCTTGAGCTACACCAAATTTTGGCACCATTGCCGGGGAGAGAGCTTCGAGGACGAGCGTTGTGATGGTAAGATCGTAGATTTGCGACATTGGAAGGTAAAAAAACTGTCATTTCTGTTCATTTTCTGATTTTTCTTCTTCATCTTCATCATCATCACCATCTCCATCTTCTTCCGTCTTCATCTTCACAGAAATTTCTTGCTTTTTAGTGCATTTTCACCATTATCATACCATTTTTCATGCATTATTGTGTGAGAAGGAGTTAGGAAGTGCAAGGGAGAGCAAGCGCCTGTGTTTTTTCATGGTTGTTTGCACATACAGAGCTCGCCATCGCTCACCGCTCAGAAATTTGAATTTCTCACCAAAAAACACGATTCTGACTGAAAATCACGATTTTCATAAAATTCAAATTTTTTCAAAAAAAAAACAATTTTCTATTTCCCGCCTAAAAGCTTTTTGAAAAGAACATGATTCTGGGGTCATTCTCAGAATCGCGATTCTCTAAATTTCTCAAAAACATGGAGAAGATACGATTTTCAATGGGCACAAAATCACGATTTTCACAAATCACGATTTTCAGCCAAAACACGATTTTGTGAATCTCTGTTGGCTCCAAAATCGCGATTTTCAAAAACACGACTTTCATCCAAAATCGTGTTTTTCACGATTATCAGACAACACGATTATCATTAAGGCTCAAAATCACGATTTTCATAACACGATTCTCAGAAACATGATTTTTAGCCAAAATTGCGATTTTCAGGTAAAACCTCGATTCTGAGCAAAAACACGATTTTCATTCAAAATCACGATTTTCACAAATCACGATTTTGAGGAAGCACGAATTTCAATCAAAATCGCGATTTTCTAGTCATTCTCAAAATCGCGATTTTACACGATTTTTTATTAGAATCGTGTTTTTCACGATTTTCTGTCAGAATCGCATTTTTCACGATTCTCACTCAAAATCGCGTTTTTCACGATTTTTTGTCAAAATCATGTTTTTCACGATTCTCACTCAAAATCGCCTTTTTTGGGATTGTTCAGAATCGCGATTTTCATCAGTGCTCAGCATCGCGATTTTCATGATTTCACCAAAATCGTGATTTTTGCGGTTGCTCAGCATCGCCATTTTCATCATTCCTCAAAATCACGATTTTCATAAGAGACTCAGAATCGCGATTTTCACATCTCCCAAAATCGCGATTTTCACACAAAATCGTGATTTTTCCAAAAGGTCCTGTTTGCCTGTTTTGACTCCCAGGAGTCTGATTTGACATAACTTTTTCATCAAAAGTCCATTTTTTGAGCTCTATAGCTCGTTCGTTTCGAATCCTACGCGGGCTCAACTATTTTTTATAAGAATAATGCATTGATTTTCAGATAGGATAATTTGAAGTTGACCCTCAGGTAGGACCAGGAACCCAAGGGGACTCCAAAGGATTTTGAACCATACCAAGGGGAAATTTTGGACTCTTAACCAAGGCTTATGAACCTGAGATCTGGTAGAAACCTAGGCACGGATAGACAAAGCAATAGATCTTCAGAGGCTAGTGTTAACCATATAGCTAAGTCGTGGGCACAACAACTAAGTGGTTATCCTTATGTACTAAGTTCAGACACAAGTGAATTAGAAATGTCTTTTAGCATGGGGAAACCTGGAGGTAACTCAGGTACTGGCTATTTACAAACACCAAAAGGTCTCTATAAGAAACAGTTGGAATATATTCGGACCAACCGATTGGGTGCTCACATCTATGAGGATGGCCTGAGGCGATCAGTGGTCCAACTCAAAAATCCAGATCAACCCTTTGGACTTGAACACCCAGTAGTCAAGTTTGAAGAGGCTTCATATATTGATAAGGAAGGAACCATGTATGTTGTCACTAACCTACCAGATAGGACCGATGAGTTTGGAAATATCATTCTTCAGAATGAGATAGGAGACTTAGAACAAGGAAATGTAGGACAAGGACCCCAGACTCCTATAGACAAGTCAGTTTTGACCAGAGTGATCACTCCAGATTGGATCTCTCAAGACAACAAAAGCATAGAACTATTCTTGAATAGAGAAACAGAGGAAGCCTTTTGGAGATTCAAGCTAGATCAACCTAGCCAATTGGGTATACTCATCATCTACAAATTCAAAGATCTTGAGATACCAGGCAAAGTTGTCTACCTGGATAACACATTGGAGAAAATGTTCTTGGTATCAAAGCATGATAGGAATGCATATACTTGGCAGGGTGAATTGATCTCTCCTCCACCACGATCCAATGTGTCCCATGGCCTCCAAGGAGTAGGATAATCCAAAGCTCATGAAGCCCAGAGAGAAAGAACTAGAGAGAGACCTGAGGTAAGTTTTGCATACACTGTGGGCAGGAATAGATCAAGATTTGAAAATGAAAGACCTGAAAGAGAGAGACATCAAGCACATAGGCAACAAAGAGATGAACAGGATTTTCCATTGCCTAGACCCCGAGAGCACCCAAGAACCCTTAGACCCACTCAAGTGATCAAGGCAATGAAGAATTATTTTGACGGGACAGGAGATCCTTATGATCATGTGGCCGAGTTCAAACAAGTGTTAAGAGCTGAACAGGTTGAGGATTTGTTCACCCAGTACGAGGCGTTTGGTTTGATTCTTAAGGGCACTACCTTAGCTTGGTTTCAACCACTGAGTAGTCGCAACATCGCGATATAGGTCAATTGCTAGACGAATTCATTGTAGAATTTTCCAAGAGTGGTATCAAGCATAACACATCATCTTTGATCCACAGCTTCAAGCAGACACCCCAAGAAACTGTGCGACTAGCAGGTAGAAGGTTCAGATAGTACCTAGAAAGATGTCCTGCTCTAGAGTTACCAACACCAACCAAACAAGTGGCTTTGTTTTTAGATGGCTAACTAAGCACCAAGCTAAGATAATATGTGTACTTGAAAGAGCCTAGAAGCATAGAAGAGTGTGTGCGGACCTGCATTGACATAGAAGACAACTTGGGTGAGGAGGTAGGACTATCCAAACTCTACAAAGATTCGGAATGTTCTACTAGTCATACTTCCAAAACCTCCACTGAGATAGATGAGATAGTTGATCAGGTTGCCAAGAAGCTAGGAGTCCAAAATAGACAAATGCCAAGGGTCACCTCATTGAATCAATGTTATACTTGCGGAGATGACCACATGGCTAACGTTTGCCCAATGCTAAACCAGAATGTAAGAGAAAGGAATGCCCCATACTGCACTATTGAAAGGAAGTACACAAACCATACGGCTCAAGATTTTCCCTACAATAGGCAGGCTACCAGACAAAATTATCAGCAACCTTATCCACAGGGTAGGTATCAGAACCAATACCAGCAGCCATATTATAGGCCACAGCAGCAATATCATGCACCATATAGGCCACAACCAGTCCTAAGAAACCAACCACTAGGACCTGCCAATGTAATTCCAGTTAAGTATGCAGTGGCACAAGAGAACCTTAATAGAGCATTGGTGCCAGTGACCCCACTGATCTCAGAGAATGACTCTCATGTTCATAGTTCAGACTACTCCCATGAAGGTAGTCCACATGCTTATTACAGAGAGTCGCCTGAGCATAGTGAGATTTACTCGTATCAATATGAGGCACCACCTATGGAACAAAATTGGGAGCCAGAATACTCCAATGTCTTGTACACCAATCCTAACCCTAGGCCCCAATTGAGACAAATGAGACCACAAGCCCCTAGAGGACCTTGTTTCAGATGTCAGGGTGACCATTTCCTTCGTGATTGTCCCCACCCACCATCTCCGAGTCAAGGACAGGCTCTCACAATACAAGCTTTTTGTCCTGAGTGTGGCAAAGACCATCTCCCTAGAGATTGTCCAAGAAACCCCTCTAGTGTGCCCAAGGTTACACCCATTAATGTGGTAGGCTTAGTGGTGGATTCAAGTGCAAGTAGTAGTAATGTGGCTCTTGTACAGGTAGTTACTAGGGCACAAGCATTAAAACAAGATAAACCAGTAGAGCAATCGAAGTCGAGTGAATCAAGAGAGCCTAGTAAGAGGAAAACAAGAACATGAAGGGATACTAGAGAGGAGGCCAATTGTAAGTGGAATAAAAAGTTATCTGAACTAGAAGAAAGCTTGAAAGACGCAAAAACAAAAATAGAAGACATTGCATCTCAAAACCCCTTGCATGTCGAAACTCCATCCACTCCACCTCATCCCGCCCCACCACCCATTGTAAATAGACCACAACCAGGGTCTGTTCTGGCAGATCCAACACCGGAAGGCTTGTACATGATGTTCAGGGCCTACCAAGCTCGACTTTAGGAAGGGCCAACAGCTGCAAACCTAGACAAGAGTTACCCTAGAGCAGATTTAGAGATTGAACGGACAAAAATGTGCATGAAAATGGTAGAAGTAGCTCAAGCTATGCTCGAGACTAGTCAAAAGTTCAATCAAACAAACTTTGTCAAACCGGATTTGCATTTCCAGGGCTTACTAGAAATATTAGAGTAGCTGGTAAACAAACCACAAGTTTCTTTACCTCCACAGGCTCAACCAGTTATTGAGAGAGGAAGCTCACCACCAATGGGAGCTTATGTTCCTAATTCCACGGATGCTGGAATACCTCCTTCAATTCAGAAACACTCTCAAGGGTTCTTGCGAGAAATACAAGAAGAGAAATGGGCCAAGGAGAAGGGTAATCCTCCTCCTATTCCTGAAATTGATGATCTTCATGATCAGTTTCCCCAAGACATTCCATCTATCTATGGAGACCAACCAGAGCAACAAGAAGATGAAAGATTAGATTTTGAATCTAATACCTTAGAAGAATTGCCTCAATTTCCAGGCCCATGGGAATCTGAATCTCTTCAGATCAGAGCTGCCACGATATTGGTAAGACATGAAGACTCAGTGGTTCCAAGGAACACTAATGTCGTGAAGAACACTAAGGTTTAATGTCATCTCACTGTAGAAGAGCTACTCAAAGGAAAACCTGCGCTATGGAATCATGTGAAGGATCAGGTCCTAGAACTTGATTCTAATATGCCAAAAGGAGGCTCTAAGCAGAAAGTACCAGAGATACCTCTAGAAAAAATAGGGGACATGAGTGAATGTGAAGAAGGTAACACTTATCTTCCAATCACCTACCAAGGTTACACAACCAAGGCGATCGTAGATTCAGGTGCTAGTGTTGCTATTGTGACCACCTCCTTGTGGAAGCGATGGGGCAAACCCACATTAACACCAACTAGAATGAAGCTTCAAATGGCAGATGGTCATTTTGAAAGACCTCTAGGATTGCTAGAAGGGATAACTCTAACCACTTGTGGTGTAGAGTTTGAACACACTTTTGCTATATGTGACTTTCAAAAAAATAATGTCTATGAGATGATCCTAGGAAGACCCTTCCTATGACAATTGCAAATAGTATAGGATTGGGGAACCAACTCCTTGTACTTGCAACACTTAGGGGTCACAACCAAGGTCAATTTGAAGGATTACACCTTTAGAGATGTACCACCCCTACAATGGAATCCTATCCATAAAGAAAAAGAAGATTCTATCTCTGTGCACTCTGGAAGTTCACCTGACCCATCCTAGATGCATGAAGATACTCATTTGTGGGTGTGCAAGGTTGCAGAGGAAGAGGAAAAACGCCTTAAGGGGAGAGAAGAAGCCACTTCTCAAGGAGAAAGACTAGTTAAAGACCCAGCCTACACCCCGATGATCTTTCCAGATGAGGAATTTGAGCCTCATGGTTGGGCAGAAATCTTGGCCACCATGGACATTGCTGTCAATGAAGAACAGTGGACACCTCATTGTGATGAGGAGGGTTATGATATCTCGGGATTCATGTGTCATCCCTTGATAGAAGAGTGTGACCCTCCTGAAGTCATAGAAGAAGAGGAGGATGACAATGATCTAGAGTCCATTGTGATGGATAGTTGCTTTAATTCAGAGCAGCACTATCTAGAAGATGTAGGAGTGCTTACCCAAAAAGAAGAAGAACCTCTCACAAGTATTAAAACAGTAAATTCAAAGGATGGAAGTGAGAGTAGTCAAAAGAAAAAGAAAAGGAAAGTAGTGAAACAAGAAGAGGAGGAGTCATTGTTTGAAGTACCAGAAAACTTCAAGAAATATGGTGGAAGATCGAAAAATTTTGGTACGAATGCCTAAGAGAGAGGCCATCATAGGAGAGGCATATGATAACAAAGAAAAGACCAAGAAGATTGTAGTGACCATTGAAGAGAACGAAGAGCGATGCACATATATAGGAGATGACCTAAGTGCAAGAGAAGAAATGGAGCTCATAGCTCTATTAAGGGAATATAGGGATGTGTTTGTGTGGCACTATAGAGACTTGAAGGGGGTAGATCCAAGAATATGCTCTCATATGATCCCCATGACTGCTGATGCCAAGCCCACCTAACAAAAACCCTACACATATAATGACACTTATGCAGCCAAGATAAAAGAAGAAATTGACAGGCTGATTGAAGCTGGATTTATCTATGAGATTGAGCATACTGAATGGGTGTCCCCCATTCTCATGGTGCCTAAGAAGAATGGAAAGTTGCGAGTGTGTATTAACCTTAAAAAAGTTAATGCCGCTACGATTAGAGATAGCTATCCGCTCCCAATCACTGAACATTTATTGGAGCGTGTTGCAGGCAAGGAAGTTTATAGCTTCCTTGATGGGTTTTCAGGTTACAACCAAGTAGCCATCGCCCCCGAAGATCAACACAAAATGGCTTTTGCCATAGAGTGGGGGATCTTTGCATTTCGTGTGATGCCATTTTGGGCTCACAAATGCACTTGCAACATTCCAAAGGCTCATGTGTCATGTCTTCAAAGAGTTCTTGCGAAAGAGCTTAGAAGTATATGTGGACGATTTATGTGCTCATTCCCAAGAAAGAAGATACCACATCCCTGAGCTCAGACAAATCTTCAACAAGTGTAGAGAATATTGAGTGTGTCTGAACCTAGAAAAGTGTGTGTTCATGGTGCGACAAGGTAAGATCTTAGGTCATATTGTTTCTAAGAATGGAATATCTACAGATGAAGATAAAGTAAGAGCCATAACAAAGCTTCCAAGACCAAGGAATGTCAAAGAGGTACAAGCCTTTATGGGCCATTATGGATATTACCGTAGGTTTATCGACATGTATGCGATCATAGCTAAACCTCTTTATGGTTTGTTGACAAATTTTGAGTGGAATGAAGAATGTGAAAATTCCTTCAATGAGTTGAAGAAACGTTTGTGCACAACACCAATATTGACCACTCCTGATTGGAATAAGCCATTCCATGTCCATGTGGATGCCTCCAATCATGCCATAGGATGTGTGCTAGCACAACCCACAAGTGAAGGAAATTTAGATTTGCATATAGCATATGCTAGCAGACAACTAACCGCAGCTGAACGAAACTATACCACCACAGAGAGAGAGGGCTTAGGCATGGTATATACTGTGAAGAAGTTTAGACACCATTTATTGGCCAACAAGTTCAAGTTTTTCACTGATCATTAAGCTCTGTTATATTTAGTCAATAAACCTTGCAATACAGGATGCTTAGTAAGATGGTTCCTCTTACTAATGGAATATGACTTTGAAGTTGTTGTTAGGAAAGGTAGAACCCACCTCAAGGCAGATCACCTTTCTCGCATCACTTCAGGAGAGCCACCGAAGGAGTGTTTGATGAACTACCTGATGCTTATCTATTCAATTTAGAAGTTGTTCCTAAATGGGGAAATAAGTTGGTACCAGTCCTAACCTTTGGACCCGCAAATAAGAATGTGAAAACATCACAAGAAGAAATTGTAAAATCACAAAAATATCACATATTGGCAGGAAGCATGTATAAACAAGATACAGAAGGTGTATTAGCTTGTTGTGTTGAGGACGATGAACATAGTAGTTGGTTGCAACAAGCTCATGAAGGATTGATAGGAAATCACTACTCTAAACAACGAATATTGCAGAATCTAAAATGTTTAGGAGTGTATTGGCCTAGCATGGACAAAGAAATACACGAGTGGATTACGAATTGTCCAGTGTGCCAAGAGAGGCCCCCAGTGGAGCATGCCACCCTTTATCAAGTGTCATTAATTCTAGATTGAAGTGCTCCATTGGTAGAGTTTATGCGATCGGGAACATTACCCAAAGAGGCTAGTCTAGCAAGAAGACGAAGCATGGAGCAAGAGGCTCAAGACTATGCCTTAGTAGGAGACAACCTATACCGAAGAGGCAAAGATGGTTACTTAAGACTATGCGTTCATGAATCATACAAATGAAAGTCCTAGAAACTGCACACAGTGGTGTTGCAAGTGGACACTTTGGTCTTGATTGAGTAATCAAGACCATTCTCTTCTCAGGACTTTGGAGGCCCACTCTTCATATGGATGCACATACCTATGTGAAGAAATGTGACACATGTCAACATGCACAATATCCGATAAGAAAAGATGAGATGCCTTTGAGACCAATGATGGGAGGACGTGCATTTTCGAAGTGGGGAATAGACTTGTAGGTCCCATTAACCCCCCAGCTAGAAACTCCCATGCAGAGTACATTATTGTAGCCACAAATTACCTTACCAAGTGGGTAGAAGTGAAAGCCATAACAAAGAATGATGCTCAGACTATGGCTAAGTTTTTATTTGAGAACGTGTTCACTAGATATGGATTACCAATATAGTTAGTTAGTGATAGAGGTACACACTTCTTGAACGAAGTCATTGAATATCTTCTCCAAGAATTATAGATGTGTTCTAATATCACTCTAGCTTAGTTCTTGTGGCATGTCAAATTCCCTAGTCTTGATTAGGTTCAAGCTTTTGCCGCGTCGTCAACAAGTGGTATCAGAGCAGAAAGATTCTGGAGCAGAAAAGTCTTCAAGAGTAAATGGAAGTGAAGATACAAGAAAAATTGAAGAATTCTCATAAAGAAAGGAGAAAGCTAAGGAGATCAACAACAAACGGCATCAGAGAAGCATTCTGAAGTCATTCTCAAGGGTAAAGGTTTACAAAAGGTAAAATCCTTTAACGTTACACTCATCGACAGTAATAGAAACAAGAAGATCATGGAAGATCACATTTCTATTGACAAATTGGACAGAGATAACTATCCCACATGGGTAATGCGAGTGGAAGCCTTACTTATGAGTAAGGACTTAATGATATATGTGACAGGAGAAGAAAAGAAGCCTACTTTTGGAGATGACAATCAACCGAAGAAAGAAGAGTTAGAAGCCTTGAAGCTGTGGCAGAAGAAAGATGCAACGGCAAGAGCTTATATCTACAATATCATTACAGATCATCTACCACCACATATTAGAGGTCTCGAGAAAGCGGAACGTATGGAGTGCATTGGAAGATCATTTCCAAAACACTACCAAAGCAAGGAAGGCTAGCTTATGGTCAGAGTTTACAACGTTCAAGAAAAAGAAAAGCCAAAGTATTAGTGATTATGTCACTAAGATGAAGGACTTGGCAGACAATCTTGGATCTATTGATGAAGATATTGAAGATCACAGGTTAATAACGCAAGTGCTTGCAGGATTGAGAGGAGATGAAAGGTGGAAACGTTTCGTACTTTCAACTGAACTTTCATTAAATCATTTTGTACCAGATCTAAATCAGTTGCTTGGACTAATGCTAACATTTGAGCAAGATTTGAAGACAGATGGAGATAAAGGACAAAGTTCTGCTGTGTACGCAAAGAATAAGAAGAAAGGTGATAAAGGTAAATAAAAAGATGAAGAAGAGATGACTACTCAAGCAAATTATGCAAGAGGAAGAGGTAACGTCAGAAATAGAGGTAATACAAAAGGAAGAGGTAACTAGAAGAAGTCTTGTTGGATCTGTGGATTAAGCAATCATTTGACTCATGATTGCTGGCATAATTCTCAAGGATCAAGTCAAAATTAGAATAACAACAACAGAGGCAGAAGCGGAAGATATCAAAGAGGTAGACAAAGCCAAAGAGGCAGATATGGTAGAGGTGGAGCAAGAAGTTGGGGACAGAATCAGTCTCACAACACTACCTACTACAACTATGCAAATGATACGCAGAATGACAATCATACAACGTTAATGTTGAATTCCATAAGCATGTCAGAGAATGAAGATGTCAAGTTATTCTATATTGACTCTGGTTGTTCAAATCATTTGTCAGGAAATATAGAATTGTTATCAGAACTAGAAGGAGGTATTTCGAATCATACAGTACAAACAGGTGATAACACAAAACATAATGTGAGGTCAATTAGAAAAGTAAAGTGTAAGAATGGAGCTGACCTACTAACAAATGTTTTGTATGTTCCAACAATCCCAAAGAATTTGATCAGTGTGGGACAGATAGTAGAAAAAGGTTTTCAAGTCAGGTTTACAAATGAAGGAGTATTTGTTGAAGATCCAGAGAATGGATACAATCAAATTGTCTATGGTAAAAAGGAAGGTAGACTTTTTACTCTTAAAGTATAAGGGAATGTTGGTCAAGCTTTGATCACACATGGTGATGAAGTTTTTACAGAGTTAGACCTCTGGCATAAGAGGTTAGGACACTTTAATGAAAAAGGAATCAAAATGATGGTGGAGAAACAATCCGTAAGAGGATTACCGAATATGAAGAATCAACATATGATTCACAAATGTGAAGCCTGTCAGATGGGAAAAGCACACAGGTTACCATTTCAGAAGAAGGGTTACAAACACGATGGTTTGCTAGAACTCATACATACAGATGTATGGAGGCCAACAGAAGAAGGATCTATCAGTGGCTCAAGGTATTACATTCTTTTTATTGATGATGCAACAAGATGGATAACTCTTTATGTTTTAAAAGAGAAGTCAGAAGTGTTTGGAGCTTTCAAGCATTTTCATGCATATGCTGAAAGACTTACAGGACAAAAACTCAAAAGACTAAGGTCTGATGGAGGAGGAGAATATTTTTCTCAAGAGTTCAATGATTATCTGTGGAATGTAGGAATCAAAAGAGAAATAACTTGCAGGTATACACCACAACAAAATGGAGTAGCAGAAAGGAGAAACTGAACTCTAGTTGATTTTGTAAGAGCAATGTTAAAGGAGAAGAATTGTCCAAACTATCTTTGGGCTGAGGCTGTAAATACAGCCACATATCTTGTAAACAGATTACCATGTGCAGCTTTAAATGGTATGACCCCTTATGAAGCTTGGTGGGGTAAGAAGCCAACACTTGATCACTGCAAAGTGTTTGGATCAGTGGCTTATGCTTATGTACCATCACAACTTAGACATAAGCTTGAACCAAAAGCTGAAAAATATGTGTTCATCGGATATGATGAAAAACAGATGGGTTATAGACTATGGAGTCCTCTAACCAAACAGTTTACTATTTCCAGAGATGTATATTTGATGAAGAAAGGAGTTGGTATACAGATAAAGAGCATAATGATGAAACATTTGAAGAAGAGGTAAGAAGAATTGAAAAAGGTAAAACACATATGCAGGTAAATGGAGATGAAGATCATATGCAGGCAAGTACATCCAGGATTGGATCAACTATGAGAAATGAAGATGCACCGAGATTTGAAGAAGTGTATTCAGATACACATGAAGAGTATGAACCAAGAAGGTCAAACAGAGTAAGGAAACAACCAACAAGGTATTCCTATGATACTTCTTATTTGACTCAGAAAAATTATGCTTACTTAGTAAAGGAAGTAAAAGGTAAGAAACAATGGGAAGAAGCAATGAAGGAGGAGTTTAATGCGCTTGAAGAGAACAAGACTTGGGAACTTGTTCCAAAACCAAATGGTAAGAAAGTGATTGGAAATAAATGGGTTTACAAAGTTAAGAAGCTTGCAGATGGAAGAATAGCCAGATACAAAGCTAGACTGGTAGTCAAAGGCTATGCTCAGACGCATGGCATAGATTATGATGAGACATTCAGTCCGGTGGCAAAGATGTGAACCATAAGGACATTGATTGCTATAGCAGCATCAAAAGGATGGAAGCTAAGTCAATTGGATATAAAGAATGCATTTCTAAATGGATATATATCAGATGAAGTCTACATGGAACAACCTGAAGGATTTGTAAGTTCCAGTTACCCAAATCATGTTTGCAGATTAAGAAGAGCACTCTATGGATTGAAGCAAGCTCCAAGAGCTTGGAATTATAGACTTGTGAAGTATCTCAATGATCTTGGATACCAAAGTTCAAAGGCAGATGCAAGTCTACTCATTAAGAGAACAGATGAAGGTATGATCTACATTTGTATTTATGTAGATGACATTATAATCACAGGTACCTCAGATGAGAGAATCAAGGAGGTAAAGAGATTGCTTGAAAAAGAGTTCAAGATCAATGATCTAGGAAAGTTATCATACTTTCTTGGAATGGAAGTTACATATACAGATCATGGTGTATATGTTTCACAAGAAAGGTATCTCCTAAACTTATTGAAGAAGTTTAACATGGAGAATTGCAGAGAAACCTCAACACCACTTGAGGTAAATCATAAACTCAGCAAATATGATGGTGCAGAGTTTAAAGATATGAGAAAGTATCAATCTTTAGTGGGAAGCTTGATTTATGCTACGCTAACAAGACCAGATCTTAGTTATGCAGTAGGATTTCTCTCACAGTTCATGCATTGCTTGAAGGATCAACATTGGGTTGCAGGACAAAGAGTTCTTAGATATATCAAAAGAACTATAAAGGAGGGATTATATTATCCTTTTATGTCAGATATAAAGCTGAGAGCATACAGTGACTCAGACTGGGCAGGAATTCAAGATGACAGAAGGTCAACACATGGGTATATGATATACCTAGGAGATAAGCTTGTTAGTTGGTGTTCAAAGAAGCAACATACAATGGCTTTATCGTCAACTGAAGCTGAATATAAAGGACTTGTGGAAGCAACTAAAGAAGTAATATGGATGCAGACCTTGTTCAAAAGCATGGGTATTGATCAAGGTATACCTATCATACATGGAGATAATATGAGTTCGTTGTATCTTGCAGCAAATCCAGTATTTCATGCAAGAATAAAGCACATAGAGATTCAATATCATTTCCTGAGGGAAAAGGTAATGGAGAAGGAGATTGAAATAGTATACACTCCTACAAAAGATCAGATTGCAGATATTTTGACAAAGAGCTTGGATGGAGTAAAGACAAGCAGATTTAAAGAAATGGCAGGAATAAAAGAAAAGAAGAATATATGAAAGATCAGAGGATGCTAATTAGTGATTGAGGGGGAGATGTTGAAGATTCACTCACTAATTAGACATAAAGGCCTGAAGATGTATGAAGGACAAAGAAAGACGAAGAGAAGAAGAAACAAAGCATTCAGAAAAATCAAAGCCTTAGTGAAGGGACAAATTCACGACTGTAACATAGTTCACAAAACTTCCAGAATTACAAGTTTTTGAATCTCGGATCAAAAATTTATATAAGAGAGTTGAGAGAGTACTTAGATATAGGAGCGAGATAGATGAGAGTGACAAGAGATGTAGTAGACGCAAGTATGCATATGTAGAGATGAATAATAGAACCTGAAATGTCGGGTATTCATCTGAGAGAGAGATGGTAAGGAAGAACTACTCAGCATAGGAGAGTTTTCCATGGCTATGAGCGAAGTGAGGCCAAGCCATTCTGTACACATCTTCTCTAATAAAAAACACATGCTTATGTGGAAAGATCTAAGCGCATTCTCCTTGTGTGAAGATATCTAAGTGATTTCATGTTACTGTGAAAGTTAGTTAACAGTTACAGTTTTCTCAGTACATATTTTACGGTACTTCTATAAGTTAGATCTTACAGAATAGTGTAAAGTTTTTCATGAGTGATAGCTTAATGCGAAGCTAGTATTCTCAACTACAAACTGATCAAAGAGTTTTGTAAAATGGGACATGTACACACAGTACTAAGTCTGACCGTAAAAGCATCCAGAACTGGTGAAGTTTTTCCTTAAACTTCAGACAAAGTTCATTCACTGAAAGAAGCTCAGGTATTACTTCCTTACTTCATTTACAACTGTTTGAAGTAACCACAAACAGATTTGCAATTGATTCCGGTTAGAAGTCAGATCAGAATTGAAGCCTGAAGGAAAGGAAAGTTTTCGATAAAGTGAATTTTCAGATTTCACTAAATTCAGTTATAAAGTTTTCAGTTTCAGAAGGTTGCTAAGCTACTGATGATTATAGAGGTGTTCTAATATCACTCTAGCTTAGTTCTTGTGGCGTGGCAAATTCCGCAGTCTTGATCAAGTTCAAGCTTTTGCCGCGTCGTCAACATATGCCATGATGCCGCTCCTCGAAGGAATTTGCCTTCAAGGTTCAAAATAACAAGCAATGTGAGGACCGGCTAAACTACCCCTATCTAGCACCACCACGTGGCCCCCCAACCGTTGGATATATGATGGCAACCATCTTCCATTGGCTCCCCTGATTATGCTGCATGGAGGATGTCGTCGCAAATATGACTATTAAGCTCTTCGATATGATGCAAATGGTTTTCAAGATCTTTCGGCGTGTCAAGGCACCACATCTCAATACCCCGGGCTTTAAGCATGGAAACCAAGGCCTAGCATATGACATGAGTACTACACCCTTGCTCCGGGTATGCTACGCATGGAATTGCCGCATCAAGTATTTACCTGCAGTTATAAGATGACTTTTGAAGAGATGTTCATGATGGGCTTTTGGGAATACCATTCCAAAGTCTTCATCAACTGACCTACCCATCTACTTCAATTATTCACTTGTGAGCAACTTGTATATTCAACACACTATCGCCTTCTACCTCCCGACGAACCTCATGTAATAGACTAGGAAAAACTCGAAGCTGATCTTGCATGAGGAATTCGAATCGCGGAGCACACCCTCACACAAGACCTCTTGCAAAAGTACATTATGCAGACCCCACAACAAAGATCTGTCGGGGATGACAGATGTGAGAGGGAGGGGATGTTGGCAATAGCCAAATGCATAGATGGAGAGGAAGCATGTAGAGGCAGACTACAAAGAGTCATGGGCAACAAGGAATTCATTTTCTCAAAGAAATGTACTTCATATTACTTTTCCAAAACTCCAAACATTGATTTTTATCATTTTTGTACTATATGTAGCATAAAACACCCACTTTTGTAACTACTAGCTCCATTTTTTGCAAGTTGAGGAGTCCTCGAGCATGAGGAGCTTAGGTAAAAATGAGCATACCAATTTTGGTAATTTTTAGATCTCGTTTAGATCTCCAAATGCCCCCTAGAACCTATTTTTTAACTATGCCAGTCACTAGATATGAAATCGATCAAAACTAGAGAGCTCATTTTTGGGGTTAGATAGTGTTAGCTTGTATGAGTTGAGGGGAGATTAGAGCTTTGAGCTTGTAATAGTGTTATTAAGCAATAAATTCTACTTCCTACCTTCCATTGTGCCTTTCTTGTCACTTCCATGTGTGTGTATGTGTTATTGGGAAAGATGGATGGACACTCTAAGAAATGAGTAGGTACTGCCAAATCTTGCTTTGTACCAGCCCTTTGTTGCTTCAAAGTTCGTTCTAGGCCCTCTTAGCTTTCCAATGACACTAAATAAGTGCCTATGTACTTTGGAAATGATGTGAGAAATGATTGAACCAAAATAGACTATTTCCAAGTTGAAGGATTAATGAAAACCTTCTATTTTTGTTCACACACCTACTGCTTGTTATGCTCAGTGCTACCAATAGAGTAGGAATTAGAAAAATTCCTTTAAGAGGTATCTAATTAGCTTAGTAAGATAATGATTCCAACTGGAATCACTTAAAATGATGCACTATACACAGAGCAATCAATTTAGCAATTGAATCATTACCCCCACCTTTTTAGGACCTCTCTAGAGTTTGACTAGTGAGTGATTCGATGCGCTTTTCTCCACATTGGCTGAATAGATTTGCTAAAAACTTGTGGGCATGTGGAGAATGCGGAGCTGATTCCAATAAGCTTTAGATCATTGAAAATGGTGAAGGAATGACTGAGATATGAACATTACAAGTTGACTATTATGAATAACTATAACAAAGAGATCATAGATGAGCAATATAGATCTATTGTATTAATGAAAAAGGTTGTACAAGATCATAGGCTTGACAATCATAGCCTAATGATGGTGAGTAGTATAGGCTACAATGTAGACCTCACTCTCTTACAATATGGAAATGGAGAACTCGGGAAAATGGAGTCACACACCGTGACTTTTAAAAGTTACTTTTATAAGTGCTACATTCAAATTTTGAATTTGAATTCAACTTTTGGCTCTCTCTAAAAGTAGTCCTCCAATCTAGGAGATATTCTCTCAAATTTGAGTCGTGACTTCTCAACTAATAAACTCCATGAGTTGTTGGTAGTTACAATTATTCTTCCAAGTTAGAAATGACTTTTACAAATGTAAAGGAATGTAAAGGATAAAATCTTCCTAGCAATGGTTTCCATGGAGCTTCAATTAGAACTTCTAGCCAAATGTGTATGCTTGCACTTTGCACCAACAGCTCCCCCTCAAGCCAAGAATTTTGGCTTGGTCTTCTTCTTCAATCTTCATGAATGTCCTGCAATCCAATCATTGACTTAAACCTGCAAAGTCTTGTACCATCTAATGCTTTAGTCAATAATTCTGCACATTGCATATTAGTTGATACATATGCCAACTGAATTTCCTTGCTCAATAGCTTCTCTCTCACATAATGATAGTGGACCTCTATATGCTTGGTCCTAGCATGATAAATAGGATTAGCTACAAGATGTAGTGAACTGGTATTATCTCCAAAAATCATTGGAGATGTAGTATACAAACCTAAATCTGTATACAACAATCCGATCCATATGGCCTCTTGAGTAGCATTGGCCAATGCTCTATGCTCTGCCTCTGTAGATGATAAAGCAACAGTAGGTTGCTTCTTTGAAGACCATGATATAGGTTTATCACCTGCAAATGATAGGTAACCTAAGATACTCCTTCTATAATCTTTGCAACCTACCCAATCTGCATCTGAATATATCTTGATGTCCAAGTATGAGGTATAAGGAAAGTACAATCCTTGATTTTGAGTGCCCTTAAGGTACTTCAAAATCCTTTTGGCAGCTTCCAAATGAGGTGCCCTAGGGTTGTTCATAAGCTATCTTAGAACACTTACTCCATAAGCAATATCAATCCTTGTCAATGTAGCATAGTTCAAGCTTCCCACTATGCTTTGGTAACCTGCAATATTCTCAAGCACATCTCCTTCATGAGCACTTAATTTTGGGTTTACCTCCATTGGAGTACTTGCAACTTTGACATCCTGTAAATGAAATTTCTTCAACATGTCCTGTATATACTTTCTCTGATTAATATAGTTTCCACAATTAGTATAGACTAACTCAGTCCAAGCAGATATTTTAGTGATCCAAGGTCACTAATTTTGAACTCCTACATCATCTGATTCTTAATCCGTTTGATGCCATTAGCATCATTACCTGTGATTATAATATCATCAACATATATACACATAGGTATATTACCTCTGAATTACTTCTTTTGATAAAAAAAGATGTATCTGCTTTGCTCATGATAAATCCTTGATCCTGAAGGTATGTAGTCAACCTATGGTTCCACGCCCTAGGTGTTTACTTCAATCCATAAAGAGCTTTGTTCAATTTACATACATATGTTGGCATTTTGGCCACAGGTGAGAAGGTTTCTTCATAATCAACTCCTTGGGTTTGTGCAAAACCCTTAGCCACAAGTCTAGCTTTGTACCTGCTTATTGATCCATCAGAATTTCTTTTGATCTTATAGATCCATCTAGAACCAATTACCTTCATAGACTCCTTCTTTGGCACTAGCTTCCAAGTATCATTCTCCTTGAGTGCTTCAATTTCCTTATCCATAGCTTCCTTCCATTCTGCCTTGGTCTTTGCTTCTTCATATGATGATGGCTCTTCAAATGACAAGACTTTTGCAAGATAAACATAGTGCTTAGTTACTAAGGAAGTTTCATACCCATATCTGATTGACTTCTTGCTCTCCCTTTGTGATCTTCTTATTGCTTGGTTGGATGATTCAGGTATATCCTCCAATTTCTTCATCTTGACTTTGCCTTTGGACTTCCATGCCTTGAACTCTTCTAGGTTGATGATGTCCTCATCATCTGAGTTGATATCTCCATTCTGAGTAGGCTCCTCCTTGGTGAGGCTTGGAAACTCCTCTTCCAAGTCATAAGGTAGCTTTACTTTCCTGCATTCACTTTCAAACCAAGTGTCATTCTCATCAAAGACAACATCTCTAATAAACATGAATCCTTTGTTTTAAGGGTTGTAGAACATATATCCTTTCTGATTCAAGTCATACCCTATGAAGGTGCATTTTTCTACCTTAGGGTCTAGCTTAGCTCTTATCTAAGAAGGGATATGCACATAAGCAACACATCCAAAGATCCCGCAATGATCAAGTGAAGGTCTTCTACCATGCCATGCTTCATATGGGGTCATCCCATCAAGAGATTTGGATGGCAACCTTTTTACAAGATAAACGGTAGTAGATACACTCTCTGCCCACAAGTAATTTGGTAATTTTTTCTCATTTAACATTGACCTAGTTGTTTCAACAATTAATCTATTTCTCCTCTCTGCCACCCCATTTTGCTCAGGGGTATACGTTGTTGTAATTTCTCTCTTGATTCCTCTCTCTTGCAAGAATGCATCAAACTCATTTGAGAAGTACTCATCTCCTCCATCTGACCTTAATCTTTTTAGGTTTCTCCCTGTTTGGTTTTAAACAAGTGCAAGATACCTTTTAAAACAACTGAATGCTTCATCTTTGTGTTTCATAAAGTACAAAACAGTCCACCTACTATAATCATCAATGAAAGATGCATAATACCTTGATCTAGAAATTGAGGGATCCTTACCTGATCCCCATACATTTGTATGGACAAGTTCTAGGTAGTCCTCATGCATATAGCCTTTCCTTCAGAAGGGTAACTTGTGAGATTTTCCAAACTGACAAGCATCACATTTATAAATCATGTGTTGCTTGGATACATTAGGTATCCCAAGCACACGTTGGTCTCTACATATTTGCTTTAAGGTTCTTTCACCAACATGCCCTAATCTCTTATGCCAAATTTCAAGTTCTGAGAGTGTTTGATCTTTGTAACTATAAAGTGCAATATTTCTGGTATCTTCAAGTTCAAAAGTGAATAATCTACCTGTCTTTTATCCTTTGGAAATTCTCTTGAATCCATGTTGGGGATCCTCCATAAATGCTCCATATTGATTGAACCTGACCTGCAAACCCTTTTCAATCTATCCAACACTCATTAAATTCTTGGTAATTGTAGGTACATATAGAATCCTACTCAATAGATTCTTTTTTCCATCAGAGGTCTTAACATTCCCTACTTTAATCACTGAGTGCTTGGTGTCATCACCTGTTTGTACCTGATGTTTACCCTTTGGTTCTTCAAGGTCAGAGAGAAGAGCTACATTGCCTGCCACATGGTTTGAGCATCCTGAGTCAATGTAGAAGAGATGGTCATCATTTATAACTGGTTTTGAAGTCATGTTCATAATCAGAAGAGAATCTTCTTGCTCCTCTGTGTAGTTTTTGTAATCCTTCCTTGATTTGTAGCCTCCTTGGTAGTTGCTATTGTAGTTGTTGTTGTAGTTGATATTGTATCCTTGATGGTGGTTGAATCTTCCTCTTGATTGTGTATATCCACCTCTTTGATATCCTCTACCTCTCTGATTTTTGAAGTTCCTATAACACGCATCTGTAGTATGATTTGACAATCTACAAATATTACATGGTGAGGAGTTATAAGGTCTCCCCCTACATTGCTTACCTCCTCTGCCCCTTCCTCTTGAGGTTCTACCTCTCCCTGCATAGTTGGCTTGGGAGGTAGTTCCTTCATCTTCAACCTTCTTGTTCTTCCCTTTCTCTTTGGACTTACTTTTATAAGTATATAGGGCAGAAGAGCTATTACCTTTTGATGAATCTCCATTCTTGTTGAGCTTGGCTTCATGGGTAAATAGTTGCCCCATGCGTGTGGTAAGGTCTGGAATCTGCATGTCCATGTACAAGTCCATGGCAATTGTGAAGCTCTCCCATTTGTCATCAGCTTTAATACCATTGATTACTTGTCTTACAATCTGCTCCTCTTCAATTTCTTCTCCTATGCTTGCCAATTTATCAGCTACATCTTTGACTTTGGTCACATACTCTAAGATGCCTTGCTTGGGTTGCTTTCTTTGAGTGGTAAACTCAATCCGCAATTGGTTCTTCCTAGCCCTTGTGTTGGAAGAGTGTTGGGAAAGATGGATGGATGATCCAAGAGACTGAGTAGGTACTACTAAACCTGCTTTGTACCATCCCTCTTTTGCTTCAGACTTGATTAGTAGACTTCCTTAGTATTCCAATGACATCAAGAAATGGTCTATGTCCTTTGGAAATGATGTGTGCAATGATTGAATCAAAACAGATAACTTTGAAAGTCACAAACTCAAGAAAACCTTCTATTTTGGTCTTGACACCTGCTGAATGTTTTGTTCAGTGTGACCAGCACAGTAGCAATTGATAAAAATCCTTCTAGGCATATTTAATTAGCTTAGTACGCTACCATTTGCAAGTGAAATGATGCAAAAAGATAAACTATTCTAAGAGAAATCAATTTAGCAAGATTAGCTATACCCCCGACTTTTAGGACTGTAGCAGAAATAGACCAGTGAGCCCCTCGACATAGATTTCTCTGAATTGGCTGAATAGAATGTCTCCAAATTTTGATAGCATGTAGTAGGCTTCCTGCTGAATCCAATAAGCTTTGAATCATTGAATTTGGTGGAGTATTGACCGAGATATGCCCTTGACAAGTTGACAGACTTTTGAGTAAACTAGCAGATAACACAGAGATGAATGATGTAAATGTATCTGTAAATTAACACTTGTGTACAATCCCATTGGCATGAATAACATGGCCTAATGGTGTAGAGAGGTGTATGCTATGGTATAGTCCTCACACACACTCAAACTCAGTAGAATGAGACTCAGGAATGGAGTGATCTACCCGCGACTTTTTCATATCCATTTTTATAGGAAATGACTAAAAGTTTGAATTCAAATTCAAACTTTTGGCTCCCTATGATCAAGTTCCTTAATGCTTCTTGAGTGGCATTAGCTAGCCCTCTATACTCTGCTTCAGTAGAAGACAATGCAACAATTGGTTGCTTCTTTGCAAACCATGAAATTGGTTTATCACCTGCAAAAGAAATGTATCCAGAAGTGCTTCTCATATCATCCTTGCATCCTACCTAATCAACATCTGAATAGACTTTTATATCAATATCTGAAGTGAAAGGAAAATACAAACCATGGTTCTGTGTACCCTTAAGATACTTCAAGATTCTCTTGGCAGCCTCTAAGTGAGGTATCCTTGGCTTGTGCATAAATTGACTTAGCACACTAACTCCATATGCAATATCAATTCTTGTAAGAGTAGCATAGTTCAAGCTACCCACCATACTTTGATAACCTGTAATGTCTTGGACTTCATCACCTTCATGGGCAGTTAGCTTTAGGTTTACCTCCATTGGAGTGCTTGCTGCTTTAGCATCCTGCAAGTGAAACTTCTACATACTTTTTCTGAGTAATGTATATCCCTGAATTAGTGTAAACTAATTCAAGCCCTAAAAAATACTTCAATAGCCCAAGATCATTGATCTTGAACTCCTTCATCATCTGGCTTTCGATATATCTAATTCCACTAACATCATTACCTGTAATGATGATGTCATCAACATAAACACAAAGATATATTACCTCTGAATTACTTCTCTTAATGAATAGAGAAGTATCTGCCTTGCTCATGACAAAACCTTGGTCTTGGAGGTATGTAGTTAGCCTGTAATTCCATGCCCTAGGTGCCTGCTTCAATCCATATAAAGCCTTCTTTAATTTGCAAACATAAGATACCTTCTTAGGGTCTTCATAGCCAGGAGGTTGTGACATATAAACCTCTTCTGAGATCCATCCATTCAAGAAAGCATTCTTGACATCCAATTGGTACATGTTCCAATTCTTTGATGCAGCCACACTTACCAACACTATGATTGTTGGCATCTTGGCCACAGGAGAAAAAGTTTCTTCATAATCAATGCCTTGGGTTTGTGCAAAACCCTTGGCTACCAATCTGGCTTTGTACCTATTAATTGTTCCATCAGAATTTCTTTTCAATTTATAGATCCATCTGGATCCGATTACCTTCATGGAGTCCTTGGGTACTAACTCCCATGTATCACTCTCCTTGAGTGCTTCAATCTCCTCATCCATAGCTTCTTTCCATTCTGATTTGGTGATTGCTTCTTCATATGAACCTGGTTCTTCATTTGACAAATCCTTGGCAAGATAAACTGAATGTTTAGTAACAAGAGATGTATCATACCCATATCTGATAGGTTTTTTGCTTTCTCTTTGAGATCTTCTGGTTGGTTGAGTTGAAGATTCAGGTATGTCTTCAAGCTTCTTCATCTTCATTTTTCCCTTGGACTTCCATGCCTTGAACTCTTCAAGGTTGATTGTATCTTCATCATCTGAACTTGAATCTCCATCCTGAGTAGGTTTGTCCTTTGTAAGTTTTGGAAATTCCTCTTCCAAATCATAGGGTAGTTTGACCTTCCTGCATTCATTCTCATACCAAGAATCATTTTCATCAAAGATCACATCTTTGCTTACCATAAATCCCTTATTGGTGGGGTTATAAAACCTGTAACCTTTTTTATTTAAATCATATCCAATGAAAATGCATTTTTCAGCCTTTGGATCTAGCTTACCTCTTACCTGAGAAGGAATGTGTACATATGCTACACATCCAAAAATTTTACAATGATCTAATGATGGTCTCTTACCATGCCATGCTTCATAAGGTGTCATACCATCAAGTGACTTAGATGGTAACCTGTTTATGAGATAAGTGGCAGTAGAAACACTCTCTGCCCATAGGTAGTTAGGTAACTTCTTCTCATTAATCATAGATCTAGTTGTCTCAACAATTAACCTATTTCTTCTTTCAGCTACCCCATTCTGTTTAGGAGAATACCTTGTGGTTATTTCCCTTTTGATGCCTCTGTCCTGCAAGAAGTTTTCAAACTCATTGGAGAAGTACTCACCTCCTCCATCTGACCTTAGCCTCTTCAAATTCCATCCTGTCTAATTCTCAACTAATGCAAGATATTTTTTAAAACAATTAAATACCTCATCCTTGTGCTTCATAAAGTATAATACAGTTCATCTGCTATAATCATCAATAAAAGACACATAGTACCTTGAACCTGAGAGTGAAGGGTCTTTGCTAGGTCCCCATACATCTGTGTGTACAAGCTCTAGATAGTCTTCTTGCATATATCCTTTCTTGGAGAAGGGTAACCTGTGAGACTTACCAAATTGACAAGCACCACACTTGTAAATCATATGTTGCTTGGATACATTAGGTATCCCAAGCACACATTGGTCCCTACACATTTGTTTCAAGGTTCTCTCTCCTATGTGCCCTAATCTCTTGTGCCAAATTTCAAGCTCTGAAAGTGTTTGATCTTTATAACTGTATAGTGCAATATTCTTTGTATCTTCCAACTCAAAAATGAAAAGTCTACCTGATTTTTCTCCTTTAGCTATCCTTTTGAATCCATGTCTTGGGTCCTCCACAAATGCTCCATATTGATTGAATATGACCTGCAAACCTTTCTCTACAATCTGACCAACACTCATTAAGTTCTTTGTAATTGTTGGTACATAAAGTACCCTGCTCAACAAATTCTGATTACCATCACAAGTCTTCACATTTCCAACTTTAACCACAGAATGCTTTGTATCATCACCTGTTTGGACTTGGTGTTTGCCTTTTTGGTTCCTCAAGATCAGAGAGTAGTGCCACATTACTAGCCACATGATTTGAACACCCTAAATCAATGTAAAATAAGTGATCATCATTTGTACCTGTCTTTGAAGTCATGTTCATGATCAGAAGAGAGTCATCCTGCTCTTCTGTGTAGTTGTTGTAGTCCCTTCTAGTTTTGAAACCTCCTTGGTAGTTGCCATTGTAATTGTTGTTGTAATTGTTATTGTAATTGTTGTTGTAATTGTTGTTGTGGCCTTGATGATTGTTGAACCTTCCTCTTGACTGTGAGTATCCACCTCTTTGGTAGCCTCTTCCTCTCTGATTTTTGTAATTCCTGAAACAATCATCTGTGGTATGATTTGATAAAGCACAAATGTTACATGGTGATGAATTATAGGGTCTCCCCGTACCTTGCTTACCTCCTCTGCTCCTACCTCTTGAAGATCTACCTCTCCCTGCATAGTTGGCTTGGGAAGTAGAGCCTTCATCTTCCACCTTCTTTTTCTTGCCTTTATCCTTAGATTTCTTATCAGTGTATAGGGCAGAAGAGTTGTTACCTTTGGATGTATCTCCACTCTTGGTGACTTTTGCTTCATGTGTAAATAGTTGACCCATGAGAGTTGTAAGATCTGGAGTGTGCATGTCCATGTAGAGATCCATTGCAGTGGTGAAGCTTTCCCACTTGTCATCAGCCTTGATTCCATTGATTACCTGTCTCACAATTTTTTCTTCTTCAATCTCTTCTCCTATGCTTGCTAACTGATCTGCAACATCTTTGATCTTGGTCACAAATTCTGAAACAACTTGCTTAGGTTGCTTCCTTAGTGTTGTGAATTCAATCCACAACTGATTTTTCCTAGCCCTTGTATTGGAGGAAAAATATGATGACAGAGTTTCCCGAGTCTCTTGGGAAGTCTTGCAATTTCTGATATGTGGCAAAAGAAAATCAGATATAGAGTTGAGTAAATAAGACCTTGCCAATGCATCCTTTGCATACCATGTGTTGAGCTTTTCTTGTTCTTCCTTGGTTGGCAATCCTCTTGCTTTGAATGAGGGCAATTCCTCATCTCCTGAGATGTATCCATAGAGACTCCTTCCTTGTAAGTAGGTCTTCATCCTTAGAGACCAAGCTTGATAGTTGTTCCTGTCCAATTTATCAATGAATGAAGGAAAACCATCTCCCATTTTACCTTATTTGCTCTGATACCACTGTTGGGAAAGATGGATGGATGATCCAAGAGACTGAGTAGGTACTGCTAAACCTGCTTTGTACTAGCCCTCTTTTGCTTCAGACTTGATTAGTAGACTTCCTTAGTATTCCAATGACATCAAGAAATGGTCTATGTCCTTTGGAAATGATGTGTGCAATGATTGAATCAAAGCAGATAACTTTGAAAGTCACAAACTCAAGAAAACCTTCTATTTTGGTCTTGACACCTGCTAAATGCTTTGCTCAGTGTGACCAGCACAGTAGAAATTGATAAAATTCCTTCTAGGAGTATTTAATTAGCTTATTAAGCTACCATTTGCAAGTGGAATGATGCAAAAAGATAAACTATGCTAAGAGAAATCAATTTAGCAAGATTAGCTATACCCCCGACTTTTTAGGACTGTAGCAGAAATAGACCAGTGAGCACCTCGACGCAGATTTCTCTGAATCGGCTGAATATAATGTCTTCAAATTTTGATAGCATGTAGTAGGCTTCAAGCGAAATCCAACAAGCTTTGAATCATTGATTTTGGTGGAGTATTGACCGAGATATGCCCTTGACAAGTTGACAGACTTTTGAGTAGACTAGCAGAGAACACAGAGATGAATGATGTAAATGTTTCTATAAATTAACACTTGTGTACAATCCCATTGGCATGAATAACATGGCCAAATGGTGTAGAGAGGTGTAGGCTATGGTATAGTTCTCACACACACTCAAACTCAGTAGAATGAGACTCGGGAATGGAGTGATCTACCCGTGACTTTTTCATATCCATTTTTATAGGAAATGACTAAAAGTTTGAATTCAAATTCAAACTTTTGGCTCCCTATGATCAAGTTCCTTAATGCTTGGAGATATTCTCTCAATCAAGTGAGTTACTTTTTCCACGAATCACTTAGGTAGGTGATTACAAAAGATTCTAAGTCAATTTGACTTTTACAATGAGGTAAAGTGGTAATTAACCACTAGCATATGTTCCTATGATTCTTCAAGTATGTAGAGTCTTCATGATGTCTTCCAAGCCAAATGTGTAGGCTTGTGATTTACACCAACAAAGAGAAATATGAAGACAATGTCTCCCAAGTCTCTTGGGATGTCTTACAGTTCCTAATATGTGGAAGAAGAAAATCAGAGATTGAGTTAAGTAAGTAAGACCTTGCTAATGCATCCTTGGCACACCATGTGTTGAGTCTTTCATGCTCCTCTCTTGTAGGTTGTCCTTTGCTTTTGAATATGGGCATTTCCTCATCTCCTGAGATGTATCCATAAAGGCTCCTTCCTTGCAAGTATGTCTTCATCCTCAAGGACCATGCTTGATAGTTGTTCATGTCCAATTTATCAATGAAAGAAGGAAAAGCATCTCCCATTTTACCTTAGCTTTACTCTGATACCACTATTGGGAAAGATGGATGGACACTCTAAGAAATGAGTAGGTACTGCCAAATCCTTCTTTGTACCAGCCCTTTGTTGCTTCATAGTTGAGTTATAGGACCTCTTAGATTTCCAATGACACTAAATAAGTGCCTATGTACTTTGGAAATGATGTGAGAAATGATTGAACCAAAACAGACTATTTCCAAGTCAAAGGATTAATGAAAACCTTCTATTTTTGTTATGCTCAGTGCTGCTTGTTATGCTCAGTGCTACCAATACAATAGGAATGAGAAAAATTCCTTTTATAGGTATCTAATTAGCTTAGTAAGCTAATGATTCCAAGTGTAATCACTTAAAATGATGCACTATACACAGAGCAATCAATTTAGCAATTGAATCATTACCCTCGATTTTTTAGGACCTCTACAGAGTTTGACCAGTGAGTGATTTGACATGCTTTTCTCCAAATTTTCTGAATATATTTCCTTCAAAATTTGTGAGCATGTAAAGAACTTGGAGCTGATTCTAACAAGCTATAAATCATTGAGAATGGTGAAGGAATGACTGAGATATGAACATTACAAGTTGACTGTTATGAATGACTATAACAGAGAGATCATAGATGAGCAATGTAGATCTATTGTATTAATGAACAAGGTTGTACAAGATCATAGGCTTGGCAATCATAGCCTTATGATGGTGAGTACTATAGGCTACAATTTAGACCTCACTCTCTTACAATAGGGAAATGGAGAACTTGGGAAAATGGAGTTACACACCGTGACTTTTTACAAGTTACTTTTATAAGTGCTACATTCAAATTTTGAATTTGAATTCAAATTTTGGCTCTCTCCAAAACTATTCCTCCAATCTAGGAGATATTCTCTCAAATTTGAGTCATGACTTCTCAACTAATAAACTCCATGAGTTTGTTGGTAGTTACAATGATTCTTCCAAGTCAGAAATGACTTTTACAAATGTAAAGGATAAAATCTTCCTAGCAATGGTTTCCATGGAGCTTCAATTGTTCATGATCTTCTAGCCAAATGTGTAGGCTTGCACTTTGCACCAGTATGTGTGTGTGCATCGCTATGCTTCTCACCTTCACTCTCACTATTTCTTGCGTTCACGATCTTCATATCACTCCTATCTCTTCTGCAGATTGACATTAAGGAGATGGAGCTTCTTAATGAGGTACATACCATTGTGCTAGAGCAACACTCTCCGCATGTAAAAAGAGGTAGCAAAGTATCATACATGTCTTTGGAGCTAACAGATGTCTCCTTAGTACATGAAAGTAATGGTTGAATAGAATCTTCCACAAAAACAACATCAGGGCTAACCAAAATGCGTTTAGTCTATGGATGATATAGACGATAGCTTTGGCTCTCATAACTGTACTCAACAAAAATACATTTCACTATTTTATCATCCAATTTTCTATGATGTTGTTTAGGCACTAACACATATGCCAAACAACCAAAAACCCACAGATGAGAAATAGATGGCTTGAGACCATGCCAAGCCTCATATGGAGTGATAGGCTATAGCGCTTTAGTTAGACACCTATTAAGTACATATGCTGCACACATAACAGCCTCAAGCTAGAACCTATGTGGTAAAGTCTTGTTGATGTATGAAACATCACAAAAAATGAATTAATGTGACACTACATAAGCTTTATGGCCACCATTAACTCAATGCTTCTCCAAACTTTGAGAAATAATAGCCAAAACTGAGAACTTTACTTCTTCAAAAATTTCTAGTCACTGAAATAACATACCTTCACTCTTTTGCTTATTTCCCTTAGCAAAAATGTTATTTTGGGAGGATATTGTGACGGATGAAAATAGAAGAGACGAGCTTTCCAATAACCTATTATTTGCTAAAGACCTTGCACTACACACCAAGTTATGGCCTTCACAAGATGACTATGTCTGACTACCAAAATAGTAAATCCTGCTTGTTTTAGTAAAAGAACCTATCCATTTTTGAAAATTCTCAACTTAGCATCAACTTGCATCAAGAATTCGATGCGAGGCATCAAATTGGTGTGTTTTTGGCCACTTTTTTAGCACCTGAAATACTCCCTTAAACATAGATATGAAGAAAAACACTTTTATGATGGAGCTCAATGCTAGGCATCTACTTTACGTTGAAACGCAATGCCAGGCATCGAGTTGCTCCACAAAGCTCATGTTTTTAAGAAGATTCAACAATAAGTAAAAAAAATCAAAGAATAAAACAAGAACTTATCAACACAAACTCGATGCCAGGCATCGAATTGCTTGGGAAACTTGAACTTTTGAGATCATTACATAGTAGGCAAAGTATGAAGATGGAGGAGAGAGTCTCATACATAGAACTTTAATTATTTCTTCTCATAGCTATGAAAAACTCAGAAATTTAGAGGTTCTTTCTTACTCAAAGAAGTCTGACTATACTCAGTCATACAAAATCTCTGATCTCAACCTCTCATTCTCACATTCTCTTAACATCTATTGATACAAACTAACTTATATAGATTTTCTCAATCTCGTGACTTTTAAAAATTCTAGACCTAAAGTTAAGTCTAACTTTACAAATATAGTACGTGTGTGAAATTGTCCCTTCACATAGGCATGTGCTTTTTTTACCTTCAACTTTATGTCCAATTTGTGATTGATTCTTCAACAGCTCCCCCCAATCACTAATTGACATTCTCTGTTTCTTCATATCATCTTATTTTCTTTTTACTCTTGCCATGCTTTTGAATCTGCTGGTCTTCACACCATCCATGCTCTTTGTCATTATATCTACTATCTGATCCTTTGTAGAAATGCACTCCACTTCAATTTCTTTCTCCATTATCTTTTCTCTTTGGAAATGATACTATATCTCTATATGTTTTTTTCTTGCATTAAATACTGGATTTGCTGCAAGATAAAGTGAACTCATGTTATCTCCATGTATTGTAGGTATACCTTGATTAATGCCCAAGCTTTTGAATGATGGTTGCATCCATATGACCTCCTTAGCTGCTTCTACAAGTCCTTTGTACTCAGCTTCAGTTGATGATAATGCCATTGTATGTTGTTTCTTTGAACACCAACTTACAAGCTTATCACGGATGTTTATCATGTAGCCATGAGTTGATGTTCTGTCATCTACATGAGTTGATATTATGTCATCTTGATTACCTGCCCAGTTTGAGTCACTGTAGGCTCTCAACTTCAAATCTGAAGTAAAAGGATAATATAATCCTTCCTTTATGGTTCCTTTGATATATCTGAGAACTCTTTGACTTGCAGTCCAATGTGGATCCTTTGGATAATGCATGAATTTGTGATAGGACTCCCACTGCATAACTAAGATCGGGTCTTATTAGTGTAGCATAAATCAAAATACCCACAAGAGCTTGATAGTTCCTCATATCTTTGTATTTGACACCATCATATTTACTGAGCTTGTGATTGAATTCAAGTGAAGTTGAAGCTTCTCTACAGTTTTCCATACCAAACTTCTTCGACAGGTTTAGAAGATACCTTTCTTGTGATACATATATGCCATGATCTGTATAAGTGACTTCCATTCCTAGGCCATTGATCTTGAATTCTTTCTCAAGTAATCTCTTTAAATCCTTAATTCCTTCATCTGAAGTACTTCTGATTATACCGTCATCTACATAAATACAAATGTAGATGATAACTTTCCTAGGTCACTGATCTTGAATTCTTTCTCAAGTAATCTCTTTACCTCCTTAATTCCTTCATCTGAAGTACCTGTAATTATACTGTCATCTGCATAAATACAAATGTAGATTGTACCTTCCTTTGTTCTTTTGATGAGTAGACTTGGATGTGCTTTTGAACTTTGATATCCAAGATCATTGAGATACTTCACCAATGTATAGTTCCATGCTCTTGGAGCTTGGTTCAATCCATAGAGTGCTCTTCTCAATCTGCAGACAAAATTCGGATGCCTAGAATCTATGAACCCTTGAGGTTGTTCCATGTATACCTCATCTGATATGTATCCATTCAAGAATGCATTCTTTATATCGAGTTGACTCAGAGTCCATCCTTTTGAAGCTGCAATAGAATGATTGTCCTTATAGTTGACATCTTAGCTACACGGCTGAATGTCTCATCATAATCTATGCCATAAGTTTGGGCATAGCCTTTCACCACCAGTTTAGCTTTGTATCTGCCTCTACTTCCATCTACAAGCTTCTTCACTTTATAAACCCATTTATTTCCAATTACATTCTCAGCATTTGGTATAGAAACAAGTTCCCAAGTCTTGTTCTCCTCTAGTGCATTGATTTCTTCCTTCATTCCTTCTTTCCATTGCTTCTTACCTTTTGCTTCATCATAGTTCTGTGTTTCTTCATCATCTTTGACCATATATGCATAGTTCTTTTGAGTTATGTAAGAAGTATCATAAGAATACCTGTTTGGTTGCCTTATTGTCCTACTTGACCTCCTTGGTTCACATTCTTCATGCGTGTTTGGATACACCTCTTCATCAAATATAAGAGCTTCTTCATTTCTTCTTATTAATCCCTTCTAGGTGTACTTGCTTGCATATACTCTTCATCCATTCACCTGCACACTTGATTTTCCTTTCTCACATCTTCTTTCCTCTTCTTCAAATTCTTCAGTTGTATGACTTTGATCTGCATATCAACTTTTCTGTTAATCAAATGTAACATCTCTAGAAACAAGAAATTGTTTGGTTAGAGGATTCCACAACCCATAACCCATCTTCTTTTCATCATAACCAATGAGCACATATTTTTCTACCTTTGGCTCAAGTTTATGTCTAACTTGTGATGGCACATAAGCATATGCAATCAATCCAAACACTTTACAATGATCTAGTGTTGGTTTCTTACCCCACAAAGCTTCATATGGAGTCATTCCATTTAGAGCTCTACATGGTAATCTATTCACAAGATATGTAGTTGTATTTATAGCCTCAACCCAAAGATAATTTGGACAATTCTTCTCCTTTAGCATAGCCTCTAGCAAACTCAACCAAAGTCCTCTTTCTGCTACACCATTTTGTTGTGGTGTATACCTGCAGGTTATTTCTCTCTTAATACCTACATTCCAAAGATAATCATTGAACTCTTGGGAGAATTATTCTCCCCCTCCATCAGACCTTAGTCTCTTAAGCTTTTGACCTGTGAATCTTCTTGAAAGCTCCAAAGAGCTCTGATCTTTCCTTCAAAACATACAGAGTTATCCATCATGTAGCATCATCAATGAAAAGAACATAATACCTTGAGCCACTAATAGATCCTTGTTTTGTTGGTCCCCATACGTTTGTATGAATGAGCTCTAGTTCATGTTTGAATCCTTTCTTCTAAAATGGTAACCTGTGTGCTTTTCCCATTTGACATGCTTCACATTTATAAATCATATGTTAACTTTGCACATTTGGTAATCCTAGTACAGACTGATTTGCAACCATAGCTTTAATTCCTCTTTCATTGAAATAACCTAATCTCTTATGCCATAGATCAAGTTCTATAATCACTTCTTCACCATGTGTGAGCAAAGCTTGACCAATGTTCCCTTGCACTCTTAAAGTAAAGAGTCTACCTTCTTTCTTACCACAAACAATCTGATTATATGCATTCTCTTGATCTTCAACAAATACTCCTTCATTTGTAAACCTGACTTGAAAACCTTTTTCCACACTAAAAGTTTTTAGGTACTGTGGGAATATAAAAAACATTGGTTAGCAAATCTGATCCACTCTTGCATTTCACTTTTCCAATTGAATGTTTACTATGTTTTGTATTATCACCTGTTTGAACTGTATGACTAGAAATGAATTTTTCGAATTTTGACATCAGTTCTATGTTCCTTGACAAATGATTAGAACATCCACAGTGAATGTAAAATACCTTTAGATCCTCTTTATCTGATGTGCTGATTGAATTCATCATCAATGATGTATGACTATCATTATGTGTGTCATTTGCATAATTGTAGTAGGTGGGGTTGTAGGATTGATTATGTCCCCAACTTCTTCCTCCACCTCTACCATAACCTCCTCTTTGATTTTGTCTACCTCTCTAAGAATAAATTTGATATCTTCCATCTCTAGCTCTGCTATTGTTATTCTAATTTTGATTTGATCCTTGTTGATTATGCCAACAATCATTAGCAAAATGATTACTCAATCCACATATCTAGCAAGCCTTCTTATTGTTATTCTGACTAGCTCTTCCTCTTCCAAAACCTCTTGCTCTCCCTCTGCAAGTGCTTCTACCTCTTGCACAATAAACTTGAGAACTTGATTCCTCTTCATCCTTTGCTTTAACTTTATCTCCTTTCTTCTTGTTCTTCATGCACATTGCAAAACTTTGTCCTTTATCTCCATCTCCCTTCAAGTCTTTCTCAAATGTGAGCATCAAACCAACAAATTGATTCAATTATGGAATATAATGATTCAAAGAAATTCTTGTTGACAAGACAAAAGGTTTCCACCTTTCATCTCCTCTCAAACCTACAAGCAATTGAGCAATCAATCTGTGATCTTCAATATCTTCATCTATGGATCCAAGACTATTTGCTAGATCGTTCATCGTAGTGACATTATCACTAATACTTTGACGTGGCTTCCTCTTGAATGTAGTAAACTTTGACCATAGACTTGTTTTCCTTGCTTTGGTAGTACTTTGGAAATGATATTCCAATGCATTCCATATATCTTCAGTGGATTCCAATCCTCTGATGTGTGGTAGCAAATGATATGAAATTGTATTATAGATGTAGGCCTTTGCATTTGCATCCTTTTGTTGCCAATGCTTTAAAGCATCTATTTCCTCTTTCTTTGGTCGGCGTCATCTTCAAATATTGGCTTCTCTTCTTCACCTATTATGTACACCATGAGATCCTTACTCATAAGTAAGGCTTCCATTTTCATTACACATGCATGATAATTATCTCTATCCGGTTTGTCAATGGAGATATGATTTGCCATAATTCCTTGATTCTACTTCAACCTGTGAGTTTAAAGGATAAAGAATAATACCTTTTGGAGTTCTTTGTGTATAAATATACTTTTGAAGTAATCTTTTGATGCCTTGTGTCTTTGAATGCTTCAGCTTTCAGACTTTAATGCAAACCTTCCAAAACTTCTCTTAGCTTTGATGCCTTTTGCTCTCTAGAACCTTTTTGCTCTGATAGCACTTGTTGATGTATGAAACATCACAAAAAATGAATTAATGTGACACTAGACAACCTCTATGGTAACCATTAACTCAATGCTTCTCCAAACTTTGAGAAATAATAGCCAAAACTGAGAACTTTACTTCTTCAAAAATTTCTAGTCACTAAAATAACATACCTTCACTCTTTTTCTTATTTCACTTAGCATAAATATTATTTTCCCAAGATCTTCTTGTGGATGAAAGTATAAGAGAAGAGATTTACACTAGACACCAAGTTATGGCCTTCACAAGATGACTATGTTTGACTGCCAAAATAGGAAATACTACCTATTTTAGTAAAAGCTCCCATCCATTTTTGAAAATTTTCAACTTAGCATTGACTTGCATCAAGAATTCGATGTCAGACATCAAAGTGGTGTGTTTTTGGCCACTTTTTCAGCACCTGAAATACCCCCTCGAACACAGAAAGTCACTTTTATGATGGAACTCGATGCTAGGCATTGACTTTACGTTGAAACTCAATGATAGGCATTGAGTTGCTCCATAAAGCTCATGTTTTTAAGAAGATTCAGTAATAAGTAAACACTCAGAGAATAAAGCAAGAACTTATCAGCACAAACGAAATGCTAAGCATCCAATTGCTTGTGAAACTTGAACTTTTGATATCATTACATAGCAAGCAAAGTATGAAGATGGAGGAGAGAGTTTCATACATAGAGCTTTAATTAGTTCTTCTCATAGCTATGAAAAAATTAGAAATTTACAGGTGCTTTCTTACTCAGAGAAGCCCGACTATAGTCAGTCATACAAAATCTCTAGATCTCAACCTCTCATTCTCACATTCTCTCAGCATCTATTGATACAAACTAAATTATAAAGATTTTCTGAATCTCGTGTCTTTTAAAAATTTTAGAACTAAAGTTAATTCTAACTTTACAAATATAGTACATATGTGAAATTGTCCCTTCACATAGGCATGTGATTTTCTTCTTAGACTTTGACCTTCAACTTTATGTCCAATTTGTGATGGATTCTTCAACAAGGCTGACTCTTGACCATACATCTCACCATCCCCATGAGTGACATGTTCTTCCAATCAGTGACTCCATTTTGTTGAGGTGTATAGGGAACTGTACGCTGATTTTTTATCCCATGTTTAGCCAGAAATGCATTAAATTCAGAAGACATATATCCCCCCCCTCAATCAGAATGGATGGTGCCCATTTTACATGCTGATAGATTTTCAGCCAACACCAAAAATTGCTTGATGCACATAAATACTTCAGAGTTTGCTTTCAATGGATATACCCATGCATGCCTTGCCAAATCATCGATGAAATTCATGAAGTAAAGATAGTTCCCAAAAGAAGGTGTCTACATAGGACCACAAACATCACTATGAACAAGCTGCAATTTCTAAGTAGCTGGAACTGAACCATCCTTTGGGAAGCAGGAATGTTACATTTTTCCCAAAATAAAGCCTTCACATACATGTTTACTGGGTGCCTCAAGTTTGGGCAAAGAGGACACCATTTTAGATTTCTACAGGTGTAGCAAACTAGCAAAATTTAGATTACCAAAGCGTGTACACCAAAGCTTTGCATCAGACATAGCCTGAGAATCATGTACTGCGCATGCTGAATCATTCATAGATCTTTCATAGTCTATGAGCTTATACAACCCACAACATAAAATGCTAGAAGCAATAATGATGTCACCATTTGAGAGATCATGAAGTATACATCTGTCATCAATGAATTTCACAACCAAGCCAATCTTGGCTAAAGCTGAAACTGATAACACATTCTTCTTAATCCCTGGCACAAATAAAGCATCCGAAAATGTAAAAGAACTACCATCAGCAATATTCAAAATGATCTTACCAACTCCCATGATAGGATAAGAGGAGTTGTTGGCACATGTGATAGTATTCCCTATAGGGGCAGGCTCGAGTGAAGTGAAGAAATTGTGCTGCAAGGTAATATGTTTGGTTGCCCCACTATTGAAGTGCCAAACATCTGAGTCTACTGTAGACATAGACTGTTCAAGAGATGATGGGTCAAAACTGCAAACAATAGTAAATGCCCATTATTCATTTTGCACTAGATTAGCAGACTATGTTTTTGGTGTAGAAGCCTCTACAACAACCATTCCAGCCTCTTTTTTCTTTGCCTCTTTTGCAACCAATTTTGGACAATTCTTTATGACATGATAATTTGCTTTATAGTACTTGTAAAACAAGTTTCTGCTTTTCAATTTTCTTGTCATCTTTGTCATCCTTCTTTGATTTGCAGAATTAATAGATTTATGCTTACTAATAGAAGAGCTCCATTTACCTTTGCCCTTTTGACTAGCCAGGAAAGCTTGATATGCAACACCCATAATAGACGTGTTCTACCTAGACTGATCTTCTTGCAACAAAACAAAAACTAACTCTTCAAATGTTAAGGCATTTGGATTGCCTTTCATCATCAAACAAAGAGTAGAAGCAAAACTCTGATATGAGTCAGGAAGAGTATTCAGAACAGTTTGCACAAGTGAACTGTCAAGCAAGACTTCATTAGCAAAAATTAACTATTCCTGCAAATCTTTGATCTTTGTTAAAAAACTACATTTGTTCTCCAATTGTTTTCAGAGGTAAGCAACACGAGCCTCATTCCTAGCTTGGTACAATGTGTTAAGTGTATCCCAAGCATTCTTAGCTGTTCTGCAAGAGCAAATGTGAGGAGTAATGGCACGTTTGACAGACAAGGCTATTAATGCATGTGATTGAGCATCTCTGCCATCCCAATGAATTTACTCTACAATAGGTGCAACAGGAACTGCAGCATGAATAGGAATCTGCAAAATATCACCATCTTTGATGCCATCTACATCAGATTCAATACTTGTATTTGTAGGCATAATAGGATGTTTTTCAATACCATGTACAATATTCCATAGTCCTTTTGTGATTGATACATGATGCATCATATAAGCCTATAATGGTTAGTTCATAACATCCAACTTATCCTCAATAGCCAACATACAAAGTACATCACTACTTTCAGCCATGGCCTCTGACTAAAATACCCTGATGCAAAAAAATGATTGTATCTGAAAAACTTGAACAAAACTACCCTCACAAGTTCTGCTAAACCTATAGTTGACTTCGAGACCCTTATATTGGTGAACCAAAACTTGTATATATCTTTCGCACAAAAAGGTGAAATAACTTGTAGAAGTGCTACGATAGTGCATTCGGAGGTCAAAACGAGCTTAGATTGTGATTTCGGCACCACAAAGCAAAGCAATTTTGATCTCCTAATCACCCTTGGTATGCTCACAAAAAATCATACGATTATGAGACTATGACTGGAGAGATGATGATAAGTCTGCAGAAGCACGCGAACAACACAAGGAAGAAGAAGAAGCTTGGAGCACAACACACAATACTGAATGTATTACCAGTGCATGTACAAAGATAAGTCATCCATTAGGTGTTATAGGAGTATGTACAAGCTGGGGAAAAAAACCTCCTAAAGAGGGAATAAAGTGCCCCGTCAGTCCCTAATGTGTTCACACATCACTACCGAAATATATCAACAATCTCATTGATTAAAAAAATGCTCTTATGATATGATTGAAATAAGTTCTAGAATATGAGATCTCCAAGATATAGCACCACTTGATAGAGATTTATAGAGCTTTTGGCGAATCATTTGGTGGAAGCAAAGGAGAAAGCTTGCAGCAAGCTGAGTAGTGGTGGAACATCTTAGAACCATCATGAAGGAGGATGAGTGCGGAGGTGCACAATACTAGTGGTTACATTTGGATCTACATTTTATTCTAGGTAAACAAATCCGAACTTCGTTAATCTATAAGAATAGGCAATGCACAAAAATTAAAACTTATAGCAAGCATGTAGAAGGTTAACAATCGCCTACAAACATGTGTTACATTTGACATAGAGGGGACTTAAGTGGGGCATGCATGTGCATTAACGATTGAGGCTAACACGAACCTCTCTATCGACTGACAACTATATGTTAAGAATGTATGTATGCCTATGGGTTATCAAAGGTTAATTGACAAGGATATTGATCAATTTGCATGGTTGAAAGCAGATGGATAATTAGATGAATTTGCACAATGGAAAAGAATGCTTATAATTGACTATTGAATGAGTATCTTTATTGTTGTGTCACACACAACTAACATCTCCCTTAATCTTAAAAAACACAAAGAACATATTAATCTTAAAAAACACACAGAACATGTTAATCTTAAAAAACACAAAGAACAGCTTGGTTAGAGGTGATCTAAGTGCATGGTCTTGTGAAGAAGCTTCCCCTCCACATTGTTTGTGTTTAGGGATTGCACATGAGTGAGTTTTTATTGCTGAAATTATGGATGTGAGGGAACTGAATGATTTGAGAAACTGTGTGAATCAGAGAATTGAGTCATGATAATCTACAAAGGTCATGGTGAATCATTTTTTGTATCTGCATATCATTTGTGCATAAGTTAAAATTTCTAGTTGGATAACAATGGAAAGTCACATATATCAGTGGTAACCTATTATATGATCGTTTGTATTGAATGAGGAAAATTGTTGCTAGAAAAGGATTAGAAGTGAATCTGTGATTTGCATTAAATGAGACAATGAATGGATTCTCTATGTTAATTATTGATTTCTCTATCTTTGAACAAATTGTTCACGATTTTAAAAGCTAAAATCAACAAAACCAAACTATAAAAAAGTGCATCCCGAACTCTAAAGTTTGAAATAAACAAAAGATGAATGAAATTTCTTTTGAAATAAAAGGATATCATGATGTAAGCACTTTGCTAGGACCTTGGTAAAGCTTAGCTAGGACCCGGTCTTGTTAAGGCTCCATCCAATGGAGAATTGCTTTTATGAATTGAGAAAATCAAATATTCAAGAGCCTCGGGCCTTGGAAGTCTTGTCAAGACAGAGAAGTGTCATAACGTAGACATGTGAGAGACATATAAGAGTAAGTCAAGATCTACTTTGAAAGGGTAGGAACTTTGAAAGAACTCCACTCTAAGAGTCCAAAATCTATCAAGGCTTCACGAACTTGCATGTGAAGTCCTTGGGAGACCATCCTTTTAGCATTAGTTCATATTGATTTGTGAGATCCATATGAGTGCTTGAGTACACATTGTCCACAACAACTTATGGGACTCTTAGCCTTCACAACTCTCTCCTTTGGACTCTGAAGGTGCTTGGACTCTAAGTCACGAGACTCTAAAGACCCTAATACCTTTCTTTCCAAGTCTCTTCGATTCTAAGAGTGAAACGTGAAAAAGATTAAAAAGATTAAAGTGCAAAAGTGTGAAAGAAGTGTTAAGGTGCAGGAAGTGTTGATTTGAGGATTGTCAAGGTCCTGCCACATTGGATTGCACCCTTGCAAACAATCGACACAAAGGAAAATCGAAGAAGACTTGGTTGAGACCCTCGATGGCTTAGGATATACGGTTATGGAAAAATATCATCGAAACGCATATAGGACCTTTCAAGTAAGGTCTCACCTAAGTCAAAATTAAATCATTAGATGCAAGAGTGAGAGTAAAAGATATTAAAATACTCAAAGATGTGGTTTCCCTTCTAGAAAGGTCTTCTCGTATAAATTCAAGGAAGATTAGGACCTCTCCTCAAGGCCCTAGTGGGAGGATTGAACATTTGAACACACCTTGATGTAGTTTTTTGATTGTGTAAAGCTGAAAATCAGCAAATGGTGGTAAAAGAAACTAATTCCTCAGAAGTTGGCTAGCATATTAGAAGTTTCTAAAATTTGAGCTTTACTGGAATTGGGACTTATATGGACTCGGCCAAGTTATCTAAGTCCCTTTCAATTTTGAAGTTTTGTGAAAGATATTGAGGAAACTCTTGAAGTGGTACGGTAACCTTTGTTCATCATGAAGAAAAATCATTGCAACAAGAATCCTCATATACATTCAATATTGAACCTTGTGTCTTTCATCCTTGTAAAATCTAGAACCATTTTGGTAAGACAAAGGATCATGCTTTGAAATGAAGAAACGCCTCTTTAAGAACGTCTCATCAAATTTGAAAGATGTGAGTGGTGCCTCATTATAGCTCATCAAATGACTTGTGGATTGGTTGTATAAACATGATATAGCATAGGCCCAAATCGAGAACACAAAGTTCTCTCTAAAGAAAGTAATCCCAAAAAGAGTCCAAAACACCTGTGTGATTACTTAGTTGTTGTTGGAAAGCAATGTTCTATTGATTTCAACAATTTTCCATTGGTTCATTTATTATTCTATTGGTGAAATTGTTCAGTTGTATTGGCATGTGTATATCTTCTTTGTGCTCTATGTACAAGAAGACGTTGGGGCACGTTGGTTATGTGAGCAACCTCCTATCGCAGCCACCCGGGTTCAATTCCCGTGGGTGGCAGTGCGTGGCAAGTTAGAGGTTTTTGATGATTAGCTTTTGGGAACAAAAACTCACGGACAGCGAACGTGGACAATAAACAGTGGACGGAATTGTTTTTTGCTTTATTTGCATAGCGATCATGGAGCGTTTACCGATAAGAGCTTTATCATGTGCTTTTCAAGGACAATCAAACTACTATATAACACATACTTGGATCACTCTCTAATCATCCTTCACCTAGGATCAACACAAGCTTTCTAGAGCTTGGACCTCAGTAGAGGTGGTGTTTCTTCTAGCACATGGGGCAGCCATGGTGCTAACTTGAAGCATGTTGAGGAACAACTATGGAGTTCTTCTTAATGATTCTTCTTGGAGAAGATGAAGGGTGTGCTCACACTCTAGCTCATGGAGAGGAGGTTATCTCTTGTTCATGGCAAGAAGACTTGATTATTAGCAGCTTGATGGTGAGGATCGCCCATCTACATGATGTATTTGAAGATCATCTTCTACAAGAAGATGTTAGGTTGAAGATTATCTTCTACAAGAAGATGTCTGGCTACTTCAAAGACATTGGATGGGACCATCTACATGATTTTGAAGATTATCTTCTACAGGAAGATATTAGGTTGAAGATTTTCTTCTACAAGAAGATATCGGGCTACTTCAAAGACATTAGATGGTGATTAACATAAGATTCACATCTTATGTTAAGTATTCAGGTACATATTCTCTTTATGCACACAGGTACTAGAAGTTTATGGAGGCTGTGGCGTTCATATCAGAAGGAGTCCTATTTGGCATAGGTACAAGAGAATCAGTACTTATATGCTTTATGCATATTTTTATGAGGTGTTTGAGAAGATGTGTTCACATGAGTTTGAGGATTTCCGGCAACAATCTTGTTAGCATTCTATGCTACTTTATAAGTATGTGATCTTTTCACACGCGTATCTGACTTAGGGTCTTCCATAGCCTAAGTTTAGATGTAGGTTTGTTGACCATCAGTTTCACACTGATCCTTCCTCATTCAGTCACTCATATTCACTCTTCTATAACCTATTAGGTCACACATCTCATGTATATTTAGATTACTACCCACACATCTGAATATGTTTGTTACATTATACATTCACTCATTCATCTATTTCTCATCACATAGAGTGGTTGAGAATTTTGCTCCCACATTGTACATTGAACATTGGTATATATGATACTATGAGTAAGCGATGGCTTACGTAAAACCTTGCACATGTTGTCTATTCTTTCTCTATCTTTTTCTCATCATTTGTATGATTAAGTTGTGGTATGTTCATGTTTTGTCAATATGGAAGATTGCTGGAATTAATGTTGTACATGACTGGAACTATGGAACCATGGACCTGTGACATGAGCCTAAGGGCCTACCTCACTTCCAACATTTGGTATCAGAGCACTAAGGTTTTGGTTGCAGAACTTTAGATCTTTGGCATCAATGCATTAAGGCTCATTCATGTCCTAGGTTCCCAGAATTCCAGATTTACAACATATGATTTAAAGGCATCTTCTAATATTTGACATTTGACATACACACTTAATCTAGATGAGTAGAGATTTGAGAATTAGACAATTCAGTTACATGTGTATTCATCAATGTGGAGTATGAAGTTGATGATCTGTTAGCAGCCGAATATTTTTGGAAGAGTATGCAAATACTCGACAAAAGTATTGTTTGAAGACCTAGACTTGATGAAGAGAAGACTACTTCAAATTCAAGGAAGAACAATGGTTTAGAGAAGATGAAGAAATCAGATCAACATCAAATCATAGGTATCAATTTCTACTATCAGATTATCATTTGCAGGTCATATCTTAGAAGAGCACTTATGAAGAGATTTGAAGAAATTCAAGGAATGCTTTTATACACTTTCATCATTTGAAAATTAAAGGCTACATCAAAACAGGTATCTAGAGGTTGTTCTAGAGAGTTTTGAGAAATCTCTTTCATGGCAAGAAAGTTCATCTAAGAAGACAAATGTGAAGATGGGATGAGTTTTTCAGCCAATTTTCTATTGTAAGTTGGTTGGATATCAAGGTACAAATTTATCTAGAGAAGGTAACTCTAGAAGGGTAATTCATCATTCAGACAACGATTGGTGAATTTAGTCATTTCAGACATTTGAAGCAGAATTTTGATTCAGAGATATGAGGAGATGATAAAACATGATTCTATATTCAACTTCCATTTATATACCATGTTTGTTTTATCTCTTACTCTTAGTACTAGAGGAAGAGAGAAGTTCATTTGAAGAGGTCAAGAGTGTTTGCTACTTCAAGATGAAGAGAACAAAAGGTATGGAAGAGAAGTTTGAAGATGTTGACATCATCAGGTGGAAGAAAGATGCAGAAGAAGAAAGTCCATCATTTCCAAAAGAAAAGTAAGGCTTCCTTTTCTCATATATTTTCCATATACTTTTCCTATTTTATCCTCTACACCCAAAGACAAGTCTACGAGAACATCTTGTTTAAAGAAGAAGCAGTTTCTTGTTTTGCATTACACTTGGTCATGATTTAGTAGATTTGACAAAGAATTGCATCGAGAGAAACAAAAGCACTCATATGTGTATGAGTTATGTTGAAGCTTTTGAGCAGGCAGCTTATATGTTCCCTCAAAGAATTCTTGGAGTGTCAATACAGAGCTACTTGGTATATGACAAGTTGCAGAGAAGTATATTTCTTCTTTATCTAACTCTTGAGGTAAAAGAGTTTTCTGTAGCAGATGTTGAAGACTTGGGTTGAGGTTTTATGTTTGGAAAAGGTTACCTCATATTCAGTACTTTCAGAAACTTCAGAAATTCAGAATCTTGTTGATGTACTAGTCAGTTGAAGAATCTACTTTCTATGATTGTCTAGATTTTTGGATACATGTTTGTATTCAAAAAGGTGTTCCATCAGATCCTATCACTTGATTGAAAAGTGGAGTTAGCCAAAAGAAAATCAAGCAGGTACTATCACATTTCACCCGGGTAAAATATGAAAGTTATGAAGTATCAACTTGCAGCTTTTGGAGTTCTCAAGGTGAGAAGTTTGTCCACTTATGTTTCAAGTAGGAATTGCAGATTCCTTGAAGGATTTGTTTGAAGAAAAGTTTTACAACTTTTTGAGAAGCATGGACACTTGAAGACATTCAGGTAATAAATCAAACATTCAGTCATGAAGGTTTGATAAGAGCAGATTCTACACAGGATAGATCATTGATCTTGGATAGATCTTGTATGATCTTGAGTATTTATGATTCAATTGTCCATCCTTTGATTGTGAAGATTCTTAACATTGGAAGAAGTAAGTCAAAGATTCAGATTCTATCAGATTTGTGTTGCAGAGAGATAGAAGAAGATACTTGTTATGTTACAGAAGGTTATGAATCCTAAAAAGCTTTCAGCAAGGTTTTATTATAGGTTCAGCTAACCTTATTCTAGATTTTGGAAAGCTGAAGAATGACATGGAAAGCTATTGGCATGTGCACAATGCTAATAAAAAGGGTTCAGAGATTTTGTTTCAGATACAGGTATTGATCATTGAACATCAGATTTATGAAGGAAGACGTTCCACATTTCATAAAGTCTGATATATTTGAAGAATACTGGATACTAGTGTTAAGTCATCTAGGGGGGTGATGAAACATGAAGACTTATTTTCAAGCCATATGTAAAAGAATGCATAGTCATACCTACAGGTATTCCTATTTCAGGTATTCCTATATTTCCTTTGTCAGGTTCTCTTTATGTCCCAGCTTTGAAAGAAGAAGGAAGAAGAAGAATGTTTGGAGAAAGTTCCTGTTAGGATGTTCCTGTTCAGGAGAAGGTTCCAGAGTTCTATTTGAAGAGAAACTTGATATTTCATAGAGGTATATTTCAAAAGTGCGCACATATATGTTTATACCAAGTTCTGAAGGAAAGAGGTATGAAGGATTTAAAGGATGAAGACATTATGACATCATAGATTTTTTGACTCATATTGAGTTGAGTACAGTCAGAGATGAACCAGCAGTGTTCATAATACACTAAGTTGTGAGTTGACAGTCACAGGTTCCAGGATTCAGTTCTTGATTTTGTTTAGTGTATTTACATGACACAGCAGAAGTACGTTGAGAAACCTTTTTGGAAGGTAAATGCAAATATGTGGATCCTAGTGTATGTTTTCAGGTTTGTGAAAACAGGAGATAGAAGGTTCAGGAGACAATTCATGCTATATTTGTTGTCAAGCAGTGATTGCTTGATGTATACACTATTGAATATCTAGTTTGCATATTTTCTCATGTATTATGGTTCATATTCAGCAAGTTCAGACTTTTTGAAGAAGAGTCAAATTCAATTTTGAAGAACAAGTTCTAAAGTGCGGCAGTACAAGTTTGCAGCTAGTGATAGTTTGCAGATCCAGTTCAGTTTGAACCAATATAACATTGCAGGGGGAATTGTTGGAAAGCAATGTTCTATTGATTTCAACAATTTTCCATTGGTTCATTTATTATTCTATTGGTGAAATTGTTCAGTTGTATTGGCATGTGTATATCGTCTTTGTGCTCCATATACAAGAAGACGTTGGGGTACGTTGGTTATGTGAGCAACCTCCTATCGCAGCCACCCGGGTTCAATTCCCGTGGGCGGCAGTGCGTGGCAAGTTAGAGGTTTTTGATGATTAGCTTTTGGGAACAAAAACTCACGGACAGCGAACGTGGACAATAAACAGTGGACGGAATTGTTTTTTGCTTTATTTGCATAGCGATCATGGAGCGTTTACCGATAAGAGCTTTATCATGTGCTTTTCAAGGACAATCAAACTACTATATAACACATACTTGGATCACTCTCTAATCATCCTTCACCTAGGATCAACACAAGCTTTCTAGAGCTTGGACCTCAGTAGAGGTGGTGTTTCTTCTAGCACATGGGGCAGCCATGGTGCTAACTTGAAGCATGTTGAGGAGCAACTATGGAGTTCTTCTTAATGATTCTTCTTGGAGAAGATGAAGGGTGTGCTCACACTCTAGCTCATGGAGAGGAGGTTATCTCTTGTTCATGGCAAGAAGACTTGATTATTAGCAGCTTGATGGTGAGGATCGCCCATCTACATGATGTATTTGAAGATCATCTTCTACAAGAAGATGTTAGGTTGAAGATTATCTTCTACAAGAAGATGTCTGGCTACTTCAAAGACATTGGATGGGACCATCTACATGATTTTGAAGATTATCTTCTACAGGAAGATATTAGGTTGAAGATTTTCTTCTACAAGAAGATATCGGGCTACTTCAAAGACATTAGATGGTGATTAACATAAGATTCACATCTTATGTTAAGTATTCAGGTACATATTCTCTTTATGCACACAGGTACTAGAAGTTTATGGAGGCTGTGGCGTTCATATCAGAAGGAGTCCTATTTGGCATAGGTACAAGAGAATCAGTACTTATATGCTTTATGCATATTTTTATGAGGTGTTTGAGAAGATGTGTTCACATGAGTTTGAGGATTTCCGGCAACAATCTTGTTAGCATTCTATGCTACTTTATAAGTATGTGATCTTTTCACACGCGTATCTGACTTAGGGTCTTCCATAGCCTAAGTTTAGATGTAGGTTTGTTGACCATCAGTTTCACACTGATCCTTCCTCATTCAGTCACTCATATTCACTCTTCTATAACCTATTAGGTCACACATCTCATGTATATTTAGATTACTACCCACACATCTGAATATGTTTGTTACATTGTACATTCACTCATTCATCTATTCTCATCACATAGAGTGGTTGAGAATTTTGCTCCCACATTGTACATTGAACATTGGTATATATGATACTATGAGTAAGCGATGGCTTACGTAAAACCTTGCACATGTTGTCTATTCTTTCTCTATCTTTTTCTCATCATTTGTATGATTAAGTTGTGGTATGTTCATGTTTTGTCAATATGGAAGATTGCTGGAATTAATGTTGTACATGACTGGAACTATGGAACCATGGACCTGTGACATGAGCCTAAGGGCCTACCTCACTTCCAACAGTTGTGATATACCAAAGAATTTAGAGATAATCTTTGATAAAGGAACTTTGTTTGTCCAAGTAGGGAGCTCATTTTTATACCAAGAATCAGGAGAAGGAATCAATTATTGAGAAGGTTAACTTGAGAAAAAGCTAGTACCACTTGTCTAAATTTCAAGTTTAGGAAATAATATTTAAGCATGTGTGCTTGTGATTGGGCATTGTGTGTATTGCATAAATTTTTTGTGGACATCCACTGTATTTACACATGCACACACACTTTGAAGATTAATGATACTACAATAAAAAACATCATAGGGAGTCCTAAATCTCAAACCAAAGCACCTATTATTGAAAAATACATTTTCTTCAAAAGCTAGTGTTTTTCCTCATTTAACCTTTGCCCTAGAAACTTTTCCAAAGCCTATATGCAAATAGAGAGTGATTCAAATGAGATATTCATAGCTACAGACATGCAAACACAAGATTTTCATGGTGAGATGGTGTTTTTATCCAGTGTTGAAGGACATTATGACATCCCTTTGACATCCTAAAGGTCAAACGTATATGATGCACAACTCCTCACGGACCCTTGGGGATGTACTATTGTGAAAGTTAAAAATGACATTTAGGTTATGTTAGTACATAACCCATTGGTGAAATTAAAACTGATGCTTATATGGACAAGCGTGGCTGATTGTAAATTTTCCATGATTGTTTGAGGTAATATTACTCTTCTATGCGAACTGAGTTGGGGGAATGGGGATTCTAACGGGAATGGTCAGAACATGTGTTTCTATTTTTTGGATATCATAATACACATACTTTGGTTTGGTAACTACTACATCTCAAAAATTACACTCCAATACCACATGACAATTATAATAAAGTAAGTCTATGATTTAAGGGTCTCGTTGGTTTAGATAGATCTGAAATCAAACACCGTTTGATTATTCATGTGTATGACGAAATATCTCAAGGATAGACATATGTAGAAGGTCATGTGCCTTTGTAAACAAGTGATCCACTTAGCCTAGTGGTTAAAACACAAGGGTGTGAAGGACGAGGCCTTGGGTTCAACCCCCATTGGGAGGATGGGGAGAGACTTTTGCCCAAAGAGCTCTAGAGCCTTCTAGAAGTGTCCATTTGAGTTAACTCTAGTTAACTAGAACACTTGGCACACATGCAATTACATGGCTAACATGCGGATAGTTGGAATTCACTTGCCCAAGAAGGTAGTCCCTTGGAAAGTGCTATATATAGAGGCATATGGTCGGGAGGAGAGTCATCTCTCTAGCACGTGGTGTTCGTAATCCTCATTCTCTTGCATCTGTATGAGAGCTCTAGGCAAGCTTTCATGGTGACGTTGTTAGGCTCATCATCTTCCTGAAGGTTCCATAGAAACCTTTGATGGCTCATCACCTTCTCTCCATGGAGGAAGGAATTTCCTTCTATATTTTCATCTACATTCGTGTGTGAGTAATCATGGATTTGCTCTACTTTCATGCATGAATGTTTCTCTCCCCGGACTCTTTCATGCCATGCATTCGTGTGGATTGCATCTATCTCTATCTTTTGAAGAGAAGCCTTAGCAAAAGTACGTGGTTCTTTTGTGAGTGCTCTAAGATTCAAACCCATCACCTCACGGGAACTCATGGACTAGCTGCAAGACCATATGCTCTTTGTTCAAGGACTTGCCATAGTTTCTTGCTTATGCAATTAGCGCTCTTGTTCTCTCCTGTTCGAAATTGTACAGAAAATGGTCGACTACTGCTGCAAACAAATTCGAAGCCCTGACATACTGATTAATGGGCGTTCGAGCTATCCAATGGATCAACTCACAACAGCACTGTGATCTCCAATAAATTCAATTAGATCAAAAAAATATAGCTCGTACAATAGATGGGATTTGAACCCGTGAGCTGAGGATTAAAAAAGCTTCTTGTAACCATGCGCTCCGATTTCGAAAATAATTATGTACTTATACTGGATTTTTACTTTCACTTTAATATATCTTTAAATCTATTCTAACCACGTGCACGTATTAAAGAATTTATCTGTATAGTGTTTGACTTTCTACCAAAATTTGATACAATACAAGGAGCTCAAGACTCGAACCTAGTCAATGAAGTAAAGGGAGATGCAAAAGAGCATGAAGGATGTTTCATGTTGTTTCAACAACCTAGTCAAGTAAGATCTAGTTTCAAGAGATGGGACACCTATAGCCATGCAAGTGGAGACCTCAAGAATGGAGAATGGCTCTTCCCAAGGATCAATGGAAGGACACAAATTGATATGGAGATAAGTATTTTCCAAGTTGATGTTTTCATTTCAATACTTGCTTTTATCTTTGCTTTCATGTAGCTTGCATCATGGTAGTTGTCTTCATTTTTTATAATAATCATGCAAATCCTGTTGATATATTTAGGTAGTGATGTGTGTGAACACACTAGGACAACCGGGACACTTTTTTTCCTCTTTAAGAGGTTTTTTTCCCCCAGCTTGTAAATACGCCTATTGCCCTAATGGGCTACTTATCTTTGTACATTCTCTAGTAATACATTCAGTATTGTGTGTTGTGCTCCAAGCTTCTTTTCCTTCCTTGTGTTGTTCGTGTGCTTCCGCAAACGTCTATCTCTAACAATTGGTATCAAAGCAGGTCTTCGCTTCATCTAGGGCACCGTCGACACTCCTCCGGATGCAGTCTCAGAATTGCACGAATTTTGGTGAGCATACTCAGTGTGTTTTCGAGATCAAAACCGCTTTGCTTTCTGGTGCCGAAATCGCGATTTGAGCTCGTTTCGACCTCCGAACGCACTATTGTAACGCTTGTGTAAGCTATTTTGTCTTTTTGTGCCAAAGGTATATACCAGTTTCTGTTCGCCAATATAAGCATCTCGAAGTCTACTACAAGTTTAGCGGAATTCGTCTAGGACGTTCTGTTCAGCTTTTTGAGATACATTCAATTTTCCGCATCAAGGTATTTTAGTCACCGGCCATGACTGAAAGCAGTGATGTATTTCGTATGTTGGCTGTTGAGGATAAGTTGGATGGTACCAACTACCCGTTATGGGCTTATATGATGCAACATGTATTGGTTGCAAAACGACTATGGAACATTGTGTAGTGTGTTGAAAAACATCCTATCACATCTGCAACTGTTACAACTACAGGTACAAAAGCTGGAATGGTTGTTGCAGAGGCCTCTACACTAAAAACAAAGTCTGCTAATCTTGTGCAAGAAGAAGAATGGGCGTCTACTACTGTCTGCATTTTTGAACCATCTTCTCATGAGCAGTGCATATCTACAGTAGAATCAGATGTTTTGGTATTTTGATAGTGGGGCGACCAAACATATTACCTCACAGCCTAGTTTCTTCTCTTCACTCGAGCCTGCCCCTACAGGGAATACTGTTACATGTGCCAATAACTCCTCTTATCATGTTATGGGAGTTGGTAACATCATTTTGACTATTGCTGATGGTAGTTCTTTCACCTTGTCAGATGCTTTATTTGTGCCAGGGATCAAGAAGAACCTATTATCAGTTTTTGCATTAGCCAAGATTGGCTTGGTTGTGAAATTTGTTGATGACAGGTGTACAGTTCATGATATGTCAAATGGCGATGTGATTATTGCTTCTGGCATTTTATGTCGTGGGCTGTATAAGCTCATAGACAATGAAAGATCTGTAAATGATTTGGCATGTGCAGTACATGATTCTCAAGCTATGTCATATGCAAAGCTTTGGCATGCACGCTTTGGTCATCTAAATTTTGCTAGTTTCCTACGCCTGCAAAAATTTGAAATGGTGTCGTCTTTGCCCAAACTTGAGGCACTTGGAAAACATGTTTGTGGAGGCTGTATTTTGGGCAAAATGGAACGTTCATCCTTTCCAAAAGATGGTTCAGTTCGAGCTACTAAGAAATTGCAGCTTGTACATAGTGATGTCTATGGTCCTATGTAGACACCTTCTTTTGGGAATTATCTTTACTTCGTGACTTTCATCGATGATTTTTCCAGGCATGCACGGGTATATCCATTGAAGACAAAGTCCGAAGTGTTCGTGTGCTTCAAACAGTTTTTGGTTTTGGCCAAAAATCTGTCAGCATGTAAAATTGGCACCCTCCGTTCTGATCGAGGGGGGGAATATATGTCTTTTGATTTTAATGCATTTCTGGCTGAACATGGGATAAAACACCAATGTACAGTGCCGTATACACCTCAACAAAATGGAGTTGCTAAACGAAAGAATAGATCACTCATGGAGATGGTGAGGTGTATGGTCAAGAGTCAGGCTTTACCACATAGTTTCTGGCTTGAGGTTGTCATGTGTGCAGCATATGTGCTTAACAGGTGTCCCACTAAAGTGCTGCAGTTTATCACTCCATATGATGCTTGGCATGACTGCAAGCCATCTATTGCTCATCTGTGTGTTTTTGGTTGTTTGGCATATGCATTAGTGCCTGAACAACATCGTAGAAAATTGGATAATAAATTAGTAAAATATATTTTTATTGGGTACCGTTATGAAAGTAAAGGCTATCGTCTGTATCATCCACAGAATAAATGCATTCTGGTTAGCCGTGATGTTGTTTTTTTGGAAGATGCTATTCAGCCATTCTCTAGTAATACATTCAGTATTGTGTGTTATGCTCCAAGCTTCTTCTCCTTCCTTGTGTTGTTCGGGTGCTTCCGCAGACGTCTATCTCCAACAAATCCTATGATTTTAATGAAAGCAAAATAGACAAGCATAGACATATTGAAAAATTCATCAAGCACTTGATTACATGTATGAATCATCATTTCCACTTCACGCATGGAAATGAAATGATTGTTTGTGCATTTCTCCTTCCATAAGAATGTTTTATGTTTTTATGTACAACACAAGCTTCCTTCTTGTTTGAAAAGGAATTCGATGCACTCAAGCTTATGCACTTGTGAGTTTATATCTTTTAAAAGAAGCCAAGTTAGTATGTTTGTGCACGGATGCATGGCATGCATGCATTGCAACCTCAAGAAATTGCTTCAATTAGTTTAGGGCATGAAAAGCAAAACATGCCAACACATGCATGCACACACATGCATCTATATACAAGCACATGCTTTTGCATATGACAATGCATGATTGTTTGCTAAGTAGATTAATGAATGTACTTTTCTAATAGTTAGATTACTTTTAAACTTTCAAGTTAGACATTAGAAAGAAGGAAAACTAGTTAGTTGCAATGTTATGCTAGCTACCTTACAACTCAAGTAACTAGTCCATTCTTTCCCAAGTTGATACTTAGGTATCCAATACTTGATTAAAAGTTACATTAAGTATGCTTGATGTCTTGCTTAGTAAAAATAGACCTAATAAAGTCCACCATTCAATTTTCTTGCCATCTTGATGAGCAAGAAAACATGAATACTTGCAAACTTCTCTCTTTTGGAATACAAGAAGTTCCAAGTAATGGATCTTCATTGATCCATGAACTTTTTCCCAAAACAAGCCATTAAATTCATGAATATGTTAGGACAACTACATGAAGATGTCCTTTTGAAATATCTTCTAAAGATAGAAGCTCTCTCATAATGGAAGTTTTGATTTATTTTCAAGTAAATTCTCTAGAAAAAGGGGCAGAATCATAAAGCCTAACTAATGGTTAGGAAAAGACGACAATGATGTGTTCATACTAACATTATTCTCCATTGATTCGGTCATTTTAAAAATATTGTACTTTAAACTATGCAATCAGAGTGGATATTCATAATATGTTTAAAGTACTCTAGTAACATCAAAAGATTGACCAATGATAATAATTTTTGTTTCAAGCTCAAGAATAGGAATACATATCATATAGATAAAAGTTTTAGTCAAAAGTTCATAATGGAATGGGAAACCATATCTTAAAGATGATATTTAACCTTTAGTTTGATACTCAGGAAATGAACACAATTGAAGTAATAAAGCTTTCAAATATTATCGAAAAGTCTAGAATTCCTTTCAAATGTCCTTCTCGCAATGCAAAAGATTACAAGATGAATCATTTGCTCATGTTATTGATTCCTTAGGAGGAATCCCAAGTATTGGAAGAATAAATTGCTCCCTAGTAGTGAGAATGGAATTCTTCAAGATAGTAGGTAGTTCCCAAGAAGACCCAATTCACCGGTAGTGGTACCTAAAGTCCAATGGTTGATATAACCTAGTGGTATATCAACATCGATAAGATTCTTAATTTTGGAGTTTGAATGGCATTATCACATGCTTGAACTTGAGTAGAGGGAAAAATCTCTTGAATCCCATGGGTAAGCGAAGAAGCTTTTGATAGTTCAAGAGATCTTAACAATAAAGACTAAGCCTTTATTCTTGTCACAAGGTGAACAAGAATTGATCAATTTTTTCAATATTTATCTAAGAACTTGTGATTGGAACTACTCCAAAGTCTACCCATGTTGGCAATCAAATTCCTTTTGGGAAATTTTTCCTTGGATGTGGGTTTGTGTTTGTGTGTGTGTGTGTGTCCGCGCGCTTGATTTTCTTTTGTCTTTGTGGTAGATGCCGCCCATCTTCCTCATTGGTTAGTTCCTGCAAATACTTTGTCCAGGACTTTCCTTTCTTGACGATGTGGCAGACCAGCAGATCAAGAGTGTTGAGCGAGGGGACGAAGTGCAAGTTGAAGTGCTCACAAAGATGTATATTCATGTCTCATGAGATCATTGAATCTAAGCATTCATCTAAGGCTTCTGAATTAATCTATTGGGCTAGCGACTTATTTTGTATGCACTTCCCTACACAAGCACACTATGGTGTAGAAAGCTATGGTGTAGAAAAACCTGTATAAGGCTGATGTTAACTATGACAAGAAAAGATAGTTTCTTTGTCTAATACTTGCAACCTGTCCTCGATCTTCACTAATCCTAAACTGTTGCGCATCCGTTTCAGAGCGCATCCGTTTCAGAAAAAGTGTATTTGTTTACAACCATTCTTTTTGCACTTTAATTATTATCCAGAATTTTTGTAAAAAGCATATTCAACAGTGATCATTGCTTTAGGGTTTTTAACTACAGCCATTATTTTCATAAAAAGGGTCATTAAAAGTTGACCACTCTTTGAGTGCTTTAAAATAGTATCCATTATTTTTGTGAAAAAGTTGTTGAGCAACTTTTTAGTTATTATCCATTCCTTTAGTACTTTAAATATTCTTCACTACTTTTGTACAAGAAAATCATTGGCACATATTCATTCCCAAAACTCTATATAAAGAGCTTAGGAATTCATTTTTGTACAGAGTTGTTGATACTCCATCATTGTGAATATAGAGATATTTTTTTACAGAGAATTTCTCTTGTTTTATCTAGTCTTGTGCGTCTACTTTGCTCTATCATCTTTGCAGTCTATGCCATTCTTTGCTTCTCTTCATGCTTCCATTTATGCTACTTCTTGAACTTCCATTATTCTACATTGGTATCAGAGCAAGGTTGATGCATCAAAGGTGCTATACATGAGGTATATGCATAAGATGCAACACCAATAAGCTGATAATTTGCCAGTACCTTAGTTTAGAATTACCTTCTTTTAGGATGGCTGACGGAAATAGCCAAATAGAAAAATTGAGTAAAACTAACTATCAAGCTTGGCGTTTTCGCATCTCTGCATATCTTATGGATAGGAATTTGTATGGTCTTATAAGTGGTACAGAACCTCGACCTGACTTGCCTGACTAAAATCCGACACCTCAGCAAGTCCGGGAATATCAGAGGTGGAATGAGCGTGACAAGAAGGTAATCTTTGTATTGTCACAAAATATTGAGTCGAGCATGATAGGACACATACAGGACTTGAGAAAAAGCAAGGAGATTTGGGAAGCATTAGAGCGACTCTTCTCAACAACCACTAAGGCACGACGAATTCAATTGAAAAATGAATTAAATAATTTGCGAAAGGATGTATGACAGTCAGTAAATAATTATGTTTTAAAAATTAAGCAGATCGTTGATGCACTTGCTTCAATTTCATGCATAGTTGAAGATGATGATTTAGTTGCATTTGTTTTAAATGGTTTAAAAGAAGATGAAAAATGGAAAGCATTTGCAACTTCCGTATTAGTGAGAGCGGAGTTGCCTGATTTTGATGAGTTGGTTTCACTTATGATAACAGAAGAAATTAATATTAATGGTGGACAGTCTGTGCAGAAAGGTAGTATAGGTCATGCACTTTATGCAGGAAATCAGCGTGGTCGAAGAGGTGGCAGAAGAGGAAGTTTCAGAGGTCGTGGAGGTCGAAATGAGATAAACAACAATTATGATGCTGGAAGCTTAGATATGAATATGCGTGGTAGGGGGAGATATTCCTACCATGGCAGAGGACGTAATGGGTATCAAAGTAATTCAGGTATAACATGTTATAATTGTGGTAAGGCTGGTCATATATCTCGTGATTGTTGGCATAATCAAGGGCGAGATGGATATGCAAGGCAAAATCATACACAGGGTAATTTTGTTCAGGAACAAAATCATGAAAATGTACTAATGATGAATGTGAATATAGATGCAACTCATAGCAATGATGTATGGTATGTTGACAGTGGATGTAGTAATCATATGAGTAATAATGTTGATTGGTTTGCTAATTTACATGCACCTTTGTTTGATGGCAAAGTTGAAACAGGTGACAGTTCAATGCATCATATAGCACAAGTTGGAGACGTGTGCTTTGAAGATCGAAAAGGCAATAAAATCTTAAAAGATGTTCTTCATGTACCATCAATAAGTAAAAATCTTATTTCAATTGGGCAGATGGTGGAGCATGGCTATCAAGTGCGGTTCAACAAATCTGGATGTTTTGTTGAAAATCCGAAGCAAAATTATAAAGTCTTGGCAAAAGGTCAACGCCGAGGAAGACTCTTTACATTGGATGCAGCTCCTAATTTTGTTTCTTATTATTTAGTTGGTAATAATAAGATTTCTCAGATTGAATTATGGCATAAGCGAATAGGACATGTAAATATACATAAGTTAAAAGACATGACTAAAAGAAAGATTGTTGTTGGTTTATCCGATATCTCCAAACAAAATATGATACATTTGTGTGATGCTTGTCAATTTGGTAAGCAAGCAAGGCATCCTTTTTCTAGTGTCAAATTGCAAAGCAGGGATTTATTAGAATTGGTGCATACTGATGTTTGGGGTCCTACGAAGGAAACATCACTTGGGGATAGTAGATATTATATTACTTTTGTGGATGACTTTAGCCGAATGACTTTTGTGTATTTTCTTAAGCATAAGAGTGATGTGTTTGATTGATTGCTTTGTCAAATTCAAAGCAATGGTCGAAAAGCAGACCGGAAAGGTAATTAAAAGATTAAGATCTGATGGAGGTAGTGAATATTTTTCAAGAATGTTTAATGATTTTCTTTGGAATGAAGGTATAAGGAGGGAAGTCACTTGCAGGTATACTCCTCAACAGAATGGAGTAGCAGAAAGACGGAATAGGATTATTGCAGAAATAGCAAGAGCAATGCTGAATGAAAAGCATATGCCATTGAAATTTTGGGCTGAAGCGGTAAATACAGCAGTATATTTGATGAATCATATGCCAACATCTACAACGCATAATGTAACTCCTTTTGAGGTTTGGTTTAATAGAAAACCTGTTATTGATCACTTGCGTGTATTTGGTTGTGTTTGTTTTGCAATGGTTCCATATGCATTGAGAACCAAACTAGAGCCAAAGTCAGAAAAATGCATTTTCGTGGGTTACGCAGATAATCAGAAAGGATATAAGTGTTATAATCCTATAAGTAAGGAAATGATTATTAGTTGTGATGTACGCTTTGATGAATTATTGTCTTGGTATACAGATCCTATTTTGCAGGTTCAAGAAGAAATGCAAGAAGAAATCGAAGATGGTTTACATGATACTACAGGAGTGAGATCAGAAGGTGAGAATGGTTATAATGAAGAAAAATTATCACCTACATCAAAAGAGAAAGGAAAAGGTAAAGCAAAGCTTGTTGAGATAAGTGATGATATAGAAATTGATGAAAGTTCTAAATCTGATTTGATAAAACATGAACATGAACTTAGGAGAAGTTCAAGAGAAAGAAGGCCAACACAAAGGTATATTGAGTCTTATTGTGTTTCACATTCAGCTTTTATGTCAAAAGTTATTGAAGAACAGGAACCTACATGTTTCGAACATGCAAATTCAAACGTTAATTGGTCAAATGCAATGCAAGAAGAGGTAGATGCATTGTATGAGAACAACACATGGCAGCTTGTACCACGAGATAATAAGATGAAGGTAATTGGAAATAAGTGGGTATTTTGTATTAAAAGAAATAGTGATGGTTCTATTTCCAGGTACAAGGCAAGGTTAGTTGCAAAAGGTTTTGCACAAACATATGGAATTGATTACATTGAGACATTTAGCCCAGTTGCAAGAATGTCAACTATACGAACAATTTTGAGTGTTGCAGCAAGTAAATGTTGGAAGATATTTCAGCTTGATGTCAAAAATGCTTTTTTGAATGGTCAATTACAAGAACAGGTTTATATGGAGCAACGAGAAGGATTTAAAGATGAAAAATATCCAAATTTTGTTTGCAAACTAACAAAAGCATTATATGGTTTGAAACAGGCACCTAGGGAATCATCGATTGGTAAGTTATTTGGAAGCTCAAGGATACAAATCAAGTGCTACAGATCCTTCTTTATATGTTAAGTTTGTAACAGATCAATGTGTGTATATTTGCATTTATGTTGATGATCTCATCATTACAGGAATCGCTATTGATGAAATCGATGAAATTAAGAAGAAACTTGGTAAGGAGTTTAAGATTTCAGATCTGGGGATTTTACATTATGCATTGGGAATTGAAGTTATTTATGATGAAACAAGCTATATGGTTGAGCCAAAAGAAGTACATTTGTGATTTACTTCAAAAGTTTGGTTTGTCAGAATATAAAGCAGTTGCAAATCCTTTGGAGCCTAATGTAAAATTGAGTATACATGATGGTGTTTATTTTGAAAATATAGACATGTATAGATCGCTGATTGGATCATTATTATATGCTATAAGTACACGACATGATATTGGTTATGGAGTTGGAGTACTCTCACAGTTCATGCACAAGCCTACAGATGTACATTGGAATGTGGCTAAGCATGTGCTACGCTACTTGAAAGGCACTTTGAATGAAGGTTTATTTTACTCACATGATACTAATCTTGATATTAAAGCTTTTAACAGCGAGTCGTAACAAACGAGAACTATGTCGTAAAAAGAGAACACTTACGTCAAAAATTACATGTTTTCACCTCATTTTTGGAATTCCTTTACACCAGTATACATATATTACAAAAATGAGGTGAAAACAAGTAATTTTTGACGTTTTTTGTCATTTTCTCAAAAAAAAATGAGCTCAAAATGTAGTCAAAATTTCACTATATTAGGCATTGACGTGTCCCAAAATGTATATGATAAGACATTGACATGTCCAAAATCTATATGCTAAGACATTGACATGTCTAAAATATATATAAGAATGTAGAAGTCAATAGTTTTTACACAAAAATAACATTTTAGACATATCTTTAATGGGTGGATATCTGATTGTTATTCAAAATTGCTACAAAACATGGTTTCATTAACCAAACTACTTTGAGGCATTTACATAAGCACTAAAAATGTCTGAGAGCTTCAATGCAACTCACAACTTTGTCGATCTATGTCTACACCCTCATCATCTGATGCACTTGATTCAGTCTCATACTGTTGAGAGCTCTCTTCTTCTTCTTCTATATCCACAAGAGCTCTATCTTCATCCACGTACATACCAAATTCTGCAGGATCATGCACAACTCTTCTTGTTTTCCTATGATTTCCTGTACCACATACATCTGGAAGCTTTTGTTTTATCATGTTGATGGTTGCTTTCCTCAAGTGACCAGTTTTTGTCAAGGAAAAATCATAAACAAGAATATCTACATCATCCATTTTAAGAGTGGATGTGCTTCGAATATTCTTTTTCCTTTTTGAACCTGTTCGTTTAGCATCACACACCATTTCTAAGTTATATTTACCAGTGAATGCATTACTACTTTTAGTGTAATACCAATGCACCACCAAAGCCTCTATTCTTCTCTGATCAATATCTTTAGTTATCTCTAAAACCTTTGCAATCCAAAATGGTCTGGTAGCCTCATCACCATCAGCAAGTACTGCAATAAGCGTTCCAACATTTATCTCTATTAAATTTCCTTGCCATCTTGCTTCTGCCTATTTTGTCATCCTTGGGCCTACATAAATATTTCTTTCTGGTGGATGTATAAAACTTTGAAGTGCATCTGCATTACATGCTTGGGCCACATTCACGGATCTTTGTGTACAAAAATCCCATGTGAATGGAACATCAACTGGCCAGTGACCTGCAATTGTATACTGTATAATCTCTTATTGATGATTGAAAAAGTCCTCCCACCAAGATACATCTTGATCTCCAGCATATTTTTTTGCACGCTCAATATGTCTCTTCTTTTCAATGAGTGCATGCATCCAGCTTTTACTTTGATCAACCACACTTCCACATCTTTCTGTATTGTTTTTATCTTCATATGGTGATTGTTCTGCACCATACACTGTTACAGTAGACAAATTAGGCACCTGCAATAAGAATCTGCATCCCTCTGTAGGCTCCCACCCAAGAGAAGATGAATACTGCTTTGCAAATAAAAGGGTTATTTCATCAACCCTCCTCATCAAGAATACATGGTTGAAACTAATATTGTGCAATGGAGCCAAAACCTTAGCACTGTTATCAAGGCCCATTGAGCAAAAGTGCTTAAAGTCATAAATCTGTGTGAGGTGTTGAACTTCTGGTTTTGGAGTATATGCTTCTGAGATCAGCTCAGATAAAATCGGAAGAGTAAAAGCATTGTTACGTGCCAACTTCTTAGAGAAAGTACTGAACATTTGATCAATGTGATCATGAGTGTGGCCAACCAGAAGAAAATTTACCTTAACCTTCTGAAATACCTGTTTTTCAACAAGCATGCTTAAATATCCAAAGACTGTAGAATTTTTATTCTCTCTTGGAGTATTATCTAGTTGCAAATATAGAGTTGGTGGCAAAAGACCCTTCCATGATTGCAAAACACGATGAATGACAGTAACTGTAAGGTTTGGATCATTATGCACATTCGGATATGTGAAGAAAACCTTGGACATTACAGTTCCATTGTATACCAAAGCGCCAACCAAATGCATTTGCACAAGGACTTCATCTCCAATGTCCTTAGGGATGCGATAAAAATGTGGCAAACAAGTTTTTTTTTGATCCATACCATCGATCAACAAACACATATAACGCTCAGGATTTCTGAGTGCCTTACTTCGATGATGAATTGCTTTCTTTCTCTCTAATGCTTGACTGTCACGATGGTTGTTAAGAAGGTTTTTAAAATTATGCTTTTCCTGTGGTGTTGTAGCCCCTTTTGCCATGTTTTTCAAAGTGGCACAAACTGAACATTCACCCATTCTAACTTTACGAGGAATAGAAACATGGTTAAACTCCTCCTTCCATAATCGAGTAAAGTGACGATACAACACATGTCTCATTTCTATTTTCCATGTATTCTCTATATATTTGAAATACCTCTCGACGAGTAAAGTTATCTGACAAGTGCAACCTTCCAGTTGTAGGCATAACTTCACAATGCAAGCTAAAATAGTTCATCATCCAATTCATTGCATGACGTCCAACAGATCCTTTGGTCCCACCATGGAACGTATCCAAAATGAGATCCCCATTCAAAAACCCTTGTTGAACCCTATGTATTCTAAAATTTCCTACACCCATTGCAATTTTAAATGCAGCCCTACAGCATGGCATCCCTTGAGTAAAGAAATATTCAAAACCAACACGCGTTACTGACATGTTATCCTCAATCATTTGCATGCAAGAAACAAGGTATATATCTTGCCTTTCACTATCTAAATGGAGGAATTTTTCTCTTATGTGCTTTAGTTTCTTCATCCCTAAATTATACAAGCATTTCAAACCACAACAATGCTTCACAATATCCAATGCAATCTGTCTATCTGAAGTAAGAAATTTAAATCTTTTTCGACTTACTTCACGAGACCTTCTTTTAAATCGTAGATTGAGCCTGCTTTGCTTTTTCGTTGCTCCACATGCACTTGAGTCAGAAGGGAGATCAATGGTTGGATCAGATGGGAGATCAAGAGGTGCATTTGTATGAGCAGCATTGCACTGTGAATTGGATAACTTAAATGACTCAACAGAAAACATGGAATCATCAGCACGTTCTAAATCATAGGGATCATCACTTCTCTGGAAAGGCTCAACTGAGAACAATGAATCAATATGAGCAGAGGAAGCTGATGCCCAAGCATCCACTGAAAAGATTGAGCTCATCTTCACTGAGTTCACAGAAGACTGAAGATGAATGACCTTTTTAAATAAGTAGAAATCCGAGATCAAGTGAAGATATCACATCAAATGTCACATCAAGAAGATATGAAATCAAAAGCTTATTAAAGTACATTAAATAACATAAAACATCAAATTACATCAAATCACTTAATTACTCAAATATACACTAATAAGGGAACCAAAGATTTGATTCACTTTTGATTCAAATGAGAAACACAGTTGATTTCTAACTTCATATGAGTCATTCAGTCTAAGCATTGTGAATGAATCAAAATATATCAAAGTTGTGTTCCAATAGGAATATATAATAAAATTGTTTGGATGAAATTTTACAAGAAGAAATTTTACAACTGGAATATATCCAAGTTGAGTTCCAACTAGAATATGCTATGCCATTGAACACTATACAAGAAGAAATTTTACATTTGGTTAAGATTTCAAGGATTAGGTTTTATTGTGGTCTTGGCTAGATATCAAAGAGGTAGATGAAAGTATATTGAAAAAGAATTATGTGTAAAAGAGGCACACAGAAAGTATATTCATACATTGATTTTCCATTTCAACAATGTGTTACAAGATAAATGTGAATATGAACTAAAGTGTGGAGGATAACACTATAAAGATGTCATTAATCTCACAACTTAGACCTAATTTTCTCCCAAGCAACAGACTCTAAGACAAAACATCTACATGAGATTAGAAATCCTCATGTACATACCATACTGTTGCCATTGAAGTTTAATTTCCATGCAAATGTATATAAATAGTTGCAAGGTTCTGTACTAGAATGTTTATTCATAGTGATTTTCCATTTCAACAGTGAGTTACAAGATAAATGTGAATATGAACTAAAGTGTGGAGGGTAATACTATGAAGATGTCATTAGTCTCCCACATTAAACACAACTTTGACTTGATTTTCTCCCAAGAAAGAGATTCTTAGAAACAAATCTGTACATGAGTTTAGACATCCTCATGGACATACCATACTCTTGCCATTGAAATGTAATTTCTATGCAAATGTATATAAATAGTTGTAAGGGTCTATGAATATTTCATTAAAGTGGCTCTGAAACAGCCTATTTGTGTGGGTGCTATTCCCTGGTTAGATAAGTTGACAGATTTAGTTAGCAAGTGGACTCATTCAGTTAGATCCAGTTAGTTTCTGGTTCAAGTTACCCAATTGCCTATAAATACCAGAGGAGGAGATCATTCGCATTTTCAAAATCCACGAGCAAGAGAGAGCAGCAGAGCACAGACAGCCATGGAGCACAGAGGTCAGCATACCAGCAAGCCAAGCCTGATGGAGAAGAAGAATGTTGGCAAAAGTACCAAGAGGTAGACAAAATCATAACTAAAAAAAAGATTCCAAAAAGATTCCCTCTGTATGTCTGTGTAAATTTCTCATTTCTAGGTCTTTATTTTTCTTGCCTCTAGAAATATGGATCCAAAGCATGTACAGGTCCATGCCTGGCATCGACTTTAAGGTGTAAGTCGATGCCAGGCATCGACTTAGGATTGCAAGTCGATGCCAGGCATCGACTTGCAGGAGCAAGTCGATGCCAGGCATCGACTTGTGGGTGCAAGTCGATGCCTGGCATCGACTTGCAGCCCCAAGTCGATGCCTGGCATCGACTTGCTCCTGCAAGTCGATGCCTGGCATCGACTTGCTCCTGCAAGTCGATGCCTGGCATCGACTTGTCGGTGCAAGTCGATGCCTGGCATCGACTTGCAGCCCCAAGTCGATGCCAGGCATCGACTTGGTCCCAAAAAACGATGCCAAGCATCGGCTTGCCAACATCATCATGCATTGAAAAGTCGATGCCAGGCATCGACTTTTGGGTGCAAAATCGATGCTTGGCATCGGCTTTTGGGCCCAAATCGATGCTTGGCATCGACTTTTGTGCCCAAGTCGATGCCAAGCATCGACTTTGTGTTCAAGTCGATGCCAGGCATCGACTTGAGGGTAAAAGTCGATGCCAGGCATCGACTTGGCCCAAAAGTCGATGCCAGGCATCGACTTGGGCCCAAAAATGGATGCCATTCATCGACTCTTGCACCCCCAACTCGATGCCTAGCATCGACTTTCACCCTCAAGTCGATGCCTGGCATCGACTTGCACACAAAGTCGATGCCTGGCAAACATCGATGCCTGGCATCGACCTGAAGCTCAAAATCCATGCCTTGCATGGACATGGGCTGATATTTCTTATTGCTTGATATTTCCAATTGCTTTCAGGGATGCGGAGTACAAGGATGAAAGGCCCATCAAGAAGCTCAGAGTCACCATGGGCTCTGCTGACCAGCAACGTGACAAAGGTAGTGGTCACCAAGCAAAGGCAAAGAAAATTATTGCACCATTATCCTCTGAGAAGGCCAGCAACCCACTAGGAATATCCTCAGGTGGACAGAGTAGCATTAAAATTCCTGTGGAGGATCCAAATATGAAGGAAAGGTCGAGGGAGACAGAGGTCATGAAGACAGATCGTCCACTTCGGGACATGACAAATCTCGAATGGTGCCTTCAGTACGTTGAAGAGAAGAATGCAGTCCTCCTTGTGTTCGCAGGGGCCTATGGCGGAGGAAAGATCACGACAACACAAGGTTTTCAGTATGGCCTTGTTTACAAATTGGATTATGAAGATGAAGATTCTGACAACCTGCTTTTCTTGGTGGAGACATCGAAGGGATTAAGAAATGTCATATGCAAGATGGATTTCTTATGCCCAGAATGCTGTGTTCCAGAGGAGCTAGCTCAGATATGCAGAGACTCAGTGAATTTCATCAAGGACCTGATGCCATGGATACAGGGCAATATCATGCCAACACAACACAAGAAGACGACCCCTGTAAAGGCAAGGGGTAAGCAGAGTGTGCAGAAAAAGCCCCAAAAGAAAAAGAAGATAATTGCAGAAGAGGACTTTTCTGACTCAAGCTCTAGCTCTGGGGACATTATTGTTGCACCTGGTGGAGAGCTTGCATCTGGTGTGCTTGGCACTGAGCAGAATAAGATGAGGGAGGACATAGCTAGAAGAAAAGTTGTGAAGAAGGGGCAGTTGTTCCACCTGCCACAGGCCACCAGTGGATCCAGTCACAGGGAGGAGGCCCCTTGAGATCAGGGAGCCACATAATTTGCATGCCCAAAATCTTAAGAAGAAAATGAAAATTAATCCTCATGCTACTGTTGTGCCATTCCTTGTAATGGTGGATCCGCATGAGTGCAGCTGTGTGGAGGATTTCAATGAGAATTTGTTTGAGGAGTACACTTATTATGTGATTGGAGGTTCACACTCTGCAGAGGCTCGTAGACAGTTAGTGAAGGAGCACCCTACTACATTTTTCTTTAGGTATGCAGAGTGTAAGATATATGCTGGTCTTACAACTGAGGAAGCCAAGCTTCTTGCTTGGGATCACAACAACGATAATGACTACAGGCAGAAAATGTCCTCCATAGAGAGAATTCGGTTCTTCCACCATGAATACGAAGATTGTCTTGTGAAGGAAGCTGGGAGAATACATCCCAATCTACGAAAGCAATGCCTTATTGAGGTTGGAATTGCATTGGATGAGAATAGAAAGTCAGATGCTTTGAGGAAATATGACCCATGGTTTCAACTGGCATTCAGATCAGGTGAGATCTGGGATCTTCAGGATAGAATCTTCACAATGTGGGAGCACAAGGAGGTCAAGGGCCAGAAGCAACGAAAGTCGAGGCCAGACCCACAAATTGATCTGAGGGGAAAGGGAAGGAAAGTTGACCTTTCAATTGAGGAGGCTCCTGAGGACATGAAGCTGACCCCGTGGAGGGCCCTTCAAGGAATCAAGGATGATACATTGATCATATCAACTTTGTCAAGGGTAATCTCGAAGGAGTTGAGCCTCGAGGAGATGGTGACTGAGCTCAATAAGTATGTATGTTATTCCTAGATCCTTTTTCCCTCCTCCCATGCTTCTTGTCTAACCTAGTCTCTTTTATATTTATGTGTCTGTAGTCATAAAGTGTACATGAAGATTCAGGAGGTGATGATGAAGAGGCTGGGTTGCTTTTCTTGGACAGAGGTCCAAGCAGACTATCCAACCACATCATCCTACAAAGCCTTATCAGAATATTTCATCCTGTTTCGTGATTGGGTAGATTCTCTTATAAGAATATTTCATACTAAACAATTTGATGCATTGCATGGCATCAACATGGGGGCATAAGTCGATGCCTGGCATCGACTTGGGGGCATAAGTCGATGCCTGGCATCGACTTGCAGCATAAGTCGATGCCTGGTATCGACTTGGGGGCATAAGTCGATGCCTGGCATCGACTTGCAGCATAAGTCGATGCCTAGCATCGACCTGCAACAAAAGTCGATGCCTGGCATCGACCTCGTGGCAAAAGTCGATGCCAGGCATCGACTTAGGTCCCTAGGTCGATGCCAAGCATCGATTTTTAGTAGAAGGTCGATGCCTAGCATCTACCCCAACAAGAAATCGATGCCATACATCCGTTCTTTATGTTCTGTTTGCTGTACTGAAGAGCTCTTCTAATTGTTTTTCCAATTTGTTCTGCAGAAACCAAGGAAAAGTAAGTCTACAGAGGTACTAGATGATTGCCCCCCTGCATTCCTTGCTCACATTCAAAGAGCAAGGCATGAGAAATCTAGACTGAAAGCGAAGGAGATGGATTTTGATGATGAACCCGATCTTAAATGTTTCTCCAATCCCCTAGACCCCCTTAGGCCTGTATATTACAATGTGTTCTGTAGTGATGTAAATAATATTTGTTCTGTTGTGCCTAGAAAACATTTCTCCCTTCTCATAGCGGACATACCCTATGGATTTAGGATGTTAGGATCAGTTAATGATGATGAACCCTTCAAACACCCTCAGATTCGGAAGATGGTCACTGATTTTGCAGAGTTGACTATGTCTTTTCTTTGGAGGATAGTAATTTTCCATAGCAGAGACCAGTCTTTCTCTGTTTCAACTGCTCTGAAGGCAAGATGTCATGCTGTGGAGTGCCTCACTTGGTAAGTAATCTTCTTTCTATCTCCATGGCTTTCATGATGCCCTATGTGACTCATAGTTCTTTTTTGCAGGGTGAAGACAAACGTAAATCACACTCCTTTGCATCGGTTTGTGAGTGCCACTGAATGCATTACAGTGGGCTATTATGATGAAGTAAGCAAAAGGAGAGTCAGGGAGCATTGCAATGAGAATGGGATCTCAAATGTGCTCATGTTCCCAGCCGTTACCAAGAAACTTCGTCATGTAGCTGGGGACATGACATTGGTTAACCCTTATCAGAAGCCACAAAAACTCATAATGAGATTGCTTCAGCTATTTTCCAATGATGATGACTGGGTCCTAGACCTTTTTTCGGGCATAGGTAATTTCAATTTTCACAATTTTCATTAGTCATTGTTGATTGAAGCCTCTAAGAGGTTTTCTGCTGTTTCAAGAACGACTCTGGCTTGCTCCTTAAAGATGTTCAGGCACTGCATAGCTGTGGAGAAGGATGATGCTCAAGTGAGCTTCATTAGAATGAGAATCAATGGGCTGAATGAATGCCCAGATGAAGACCAAGAGGTTGGAAGGAAGCACATTGCAGATACGGAGAGATTCCAAGCAGCTTCAAGGGAGCCTGTTCCCCCACTTGCAGATGAACCTGGGGACATGGCTGACCTTGAAGAGCCAATCTTGGAGCAAGAGAGGCAAGATAGGTGTTCTAATGTGCCAGAGGATACCAATACCCTTGAGCCTGAGGAAAGCTATGATCAGCTTCTATTGTAGATTCACATAACTCTTGTAAAACACATGAAATGTAAAATATCATTTTAATGGAAATATAATTTGGAGTTCTGCTTCCACTTCGTGTTCAGCTTGATTTATCTTGAGCATTTCTCTGATCATGTGTGAATGTTTCTTAGTATAATTTTGTTGAATATTATCTTCTCTTGGGAATGCTTTTGTGAAGTGTATTTCATATTCTGTTAATATGGCCAGGCATTCAATGGGGATCTTAACCATACAAAGGGGATGATCTTAATTGCCTTGTTAAAATGCTCTGATTTTTACAACACATGTTCTCTAACTTTCGAGTAACTCTTAATTAGCTATCTTCTGTGCTTGTTGAGGTTATAGATGTAATGAAGGAGCTTCACGAATTCTTACATGTACCTTTTCAACTCTAATCTATTGTCCAAGATCATGATGTGGGATTCTTGGTCATGCTCAACAACTAGTTTTCATGGCAGCAAGAATTTTAGTATATCTATCTTGACTACTTGGGATATGAGATCAAGCTTCTAAAGACAATATTTACAAGCAAGACTCGTGATGCTTTCTAGATATTGTAAAATGCCCACTTTTTTGCTTCATATAATGGTATTTAGGTAAAAAGAAAAAGAGAACATGTCTTTGTTCTCCTTTGTTGTGACTCAGTGTTTTTTAGTGATGCAGATTGGGTAGGAAATAAAGATGATCGACGTAGCACGAGTGGCTACCTACTAATGACGGGAAATCAACTTGTATCTTGGAGTTCAAAGAAACAACCAACAGTGGCGCTTTCATCTACAGAAGCAGAAAATCGTGCGCTTGCAGAATTGACATGTGAAGTAATGTGGTTCAAAGAGTTATTTGAAGATTTACATTTTCTTTGTATAACTCCACAAATTTATGGTGACAATATGAGTAGTATACATTTGGAAGCTAATCCAGTTTTCCATGCACGTACCAAGCATATCGAAGTTCATTACCATTATGTTCGTGAGAAGGTAGTTTCAAAAGAGATCAACATTTCTTTTATATCTTCAAAAGATCAGCTTGCAGATATGATGACAAAAGCTCTTGATGGAACAAAGATACAAAGATTCAAACAATTGATTGGATTGTTAGAATATTCAAGCAAAGCTTGAGGGGGAGAATGTTGCGCATCCATTTCAGAGCGCATCCGTTTCAGAAAAAGTTTATTTGTTTACAACCATTCTTTTTGCACTTTAATTATTATCCAGAATTTTTGTAAAAAGCATATTCAACAGTGATCATTGCTTTAGGGTTTTTAACTACAGCCATTATTTTCATAAAAAGGGTCATTAAAAGTTGACCACTCTTTTAGTGCTTTAAAATGGTATCCATTATTTTTGTGAAAAAGTTGTTGAGCAACTTTTTAGTTATTATCCATTCCTTTAGTACTTTAAATATTCTTCACTACTTTTGTACAAGAAAATCATTGGCACATATTCATTCCCAAAACTCTATATAAAGAGCTTAGGAATTCATTTTTGTACAGAGTTGTTGATACTCCATCATTGTGAATATAGAGATATTTTTTTTCCAGAGAACTTCTCTTGTTTTATCTAGTCTTGTGCGTCTACTCTGCTCTATCATCTTCACAGTCTATGCCATTCTTTGCTTCTCTTCATGCTTCCATTTATGCTACTTCTTGAACTTCCATTATTCTACATCAACTGATCTTTGAAGTTCTTCCAATACTTTCACACAGAGGTAACAAGCATGAAACCTATATCATCGATCTTCAAGGAGGAGAAGAGAAAATGTTGCCTTTGTGCCCCTTTAACAAGATCTCGATCTACTTCACACATCTCAGCGAGGACCTCCGTGCACGATTGCGTCATTCGCTCTACCTCGGAGGGTTAAAGTAGTCGTTCAAGTGATGTTCTATGGTCACTTCAGAAATTGTGTGCTTGCGACTGTATCGAGGTAAAAAGAAGTATTTCTAGTACTTGCAGGTGCGATTGAATCTGCCTTATACTCTTTTTACCTGTCTCTTTACTGTTTTAACCTGCTTTGTGTCATAAACAGTTAAGATTTCCATCCACGTACAATGCTTTGAAAGTGTGAAAAATTTGTTGAAAGTAATGCAGAGTGGCCAATAATGGAGTGAATGATTCGAATCGAAGATACTCACGTGAAAGTGGAGCGATCAGCCTTGAGCCACCTCCAAAGTTGGTTCCTGGCGGATGCCAGATTGCAGATCACATCGTACACGTATTCGCTGGAGTCGTCACGACCATAATTTTTTTTTTTTTTTTTGAAAATGCAGAAAGTATAAAATTGATGCAAAGAAAAATTACAAGCACAGTATCAGGCTCTCATAGTAGTCTGATACAAAAATCTTGAGGCTTCAAACAAGGGTAAGCCTCAGTTCAAGTGCAGGTTTACATAATCATCCAGCAAACAGATCATTTGCACCCTAGGTTTAGAATACAACTTCAGAAGTTTAGCTTTCCAGACATTATATCTATAATTCTTAAGAATTACAAAGGGACTTCTGTCTTCCGATTGGGAAACACTATTGTCAGTGATGCAATTTTTGAGAATTTTCTTCAATCCCACCAAATAGGAAAAGAAGTAGTCCTTCCCTTTTCTATTAAAAATGGCACTGTTCCTGGTCTTCCAAATAAACCACAAGGAGTGGATTCTGATGAACTGCCACAAAAGAATGTCCAAGCCACAAGCTTCACCCAGCAGAATTTCTTTACTGTTGGGAGCATTTATACCTTGGTTCTGACAGACAAACCTCATTCCAAGCCAAAATCTGGAAGCGCTTTTACAGTGGATGAACAAGTGATCAAGATCCTCAACTTTACCACATAGCTTGCATATCCCAGCATCAATTTTATACTTCCTAGCTAGATCCCCTGTCCAAATGCCTTTGTGGAGAATGAGCCAGTTAAGGCAGGACTGTTTGTTGGAGAAGGGAAAAGCCCAAGTGCATAGGAATCTGTACCTCCATTGAAAGGGGGACCATTGAAGATCCCACTTCTTATTGAGTTTTCTTGTAATTTCTCTGATACTTCTGTCTCTCTTTTTGTAGGATTTGAGAATATCCTCAGCAACTATTTGAAGGGAGATCTCCTTCCTCCACAAATGACTTTCCAGTTTTTTCTTCAGGAAAACCTTCTGATTTGAAAGGATCTGCTTGCATTGACCAGAGAGCCCATCAAAACCTGAAATGACAGCGTCATTAATAATGGTACCATCAATTAAAAAGTCCTGCCAATGACCAAATCCCTTCATTCTGCATTTATTCCATCTAATGGGAAGAGAGGGGGAGGGATCCGAATTATTCCAACCAAACCATATGGAGTCTTGAGCTAAGAAGGAAAGGTTATGAGCAAAGTATATAGGTAATTTATACTTAGCTTTCACAGCCATCCAAGCTTTCCACAGGGAACAAATAAGCTGACTGCCTTTAGGAACAATTTCAACAGGAGAAGTAATAACATCCCACAGAGAACAATTGGCCCAGCTCTTATTATGTTTAATGTAGAATTTGCTAACATTTCTTTTAATTAAGCAAGCCCAAAAGTCATTTGAAGAAAGAGATCTGAAAATCCACTTAGCAGCCATTTGAGTGGCCATCCTGGAAGGACAAATAATACCAAGACCCCCCTCTGACTTTCTCATACAACAAGTATCCCAGGCAACTTTAGTAATCTTAGAACCCCCCCACAAAAAATTCCTAGCAAGAGAGATGGCCTGACCAAGTTGCTTTTTATTGGGCTGCCAACATCCAATGAGCAAAGGTGGAATTGGGTGCTTGATAGATTTAGAGCTAAATTTTTAAATGGTCTGATGTGCAGCAAAGTATTTCTCAAAGATCTTTTGTTTTGAAGCACTATAGTCACGACCATAATTTTGAACACATGAAGATGCATGACTGCTCGTCTGACTCCTGCTTGGCTGGATTCTGCTGGACAACTTCTCAAATGGTACATGAACGGCTTGCAAGTCCAGTAACAACTAAGTAAGAATCAGTATGTCAGACATTGCTGGTGGCTTGGGATTATGAAATGTCATATGACAGGCAAAATTTTGGTTCTACCTTCCATATCAGAAATTTTGATATGTTTATAGAACGCATACACATGTAGTATACATATAGATCTATTAAAAATGACAGGCGAATTACCAATCTCAGCCTGTCGTTTGACAGGGAGTTTCAAACAACACCTGTGTTGACAGGAAAAATGGCCCCATGACAGGCAAAATGCCTCTCAATTTTTAGGCGTTGTCCACTGTCCAGGCATGATTCTATCCATTTAAATTTGAATATTTCTTTCCTGCGAGCTGCCTCCATCTTTACATACTTCCTGTGCAGGTTTCTACAGACGCATAAATCTGGTGTGGGAAAACCAGGTACAAGGCTGCTGACGCTACATGTGCCTGCCACAAAAGAACAATGGTTTTATAGACGTGATAGAGGGGAGCCTCAGCCATATCCTGTCAACTGACTATGGATAGAAAAGCTCATCATCAGACGTCTGATTCCTGACACCTCAGTACGGAGGGATGACCTTTGACAGTGTTTACTCCATGCCTGCTCCACTACCAGTCTACCAGAGTCCAGAACATCATCTTTGCCAGGTGGCAGGAACCCTGTAGGCTGTGAGTCGTGGGCCGTGGGTCTTTTTCCATTAAGTCACGGAGTTTCAGAATTTATGAATGGTCAGTGCTTTCAGTCCTTGAAACCGATCGTTTGGACAATTTGTACTACGTAGCTTTTTAAGTTGAATGAGGTATATATTTCTATAATCTTATTGGAGAGCTTTTTAACTTGAATGAGGTATATACTCTCATCGGAGTATAGTCTCTCAACATTGTTAATGCCATTGGAATCGTTGGCACTAGGGGCTGTCCCTCCCCGGTGGAGGAAGAGGCGGGCACTCGGGTTGCAGAGACGAAGTCAGAAGGGTTCACCGAAGTAAGACATAGGAGGAAAGTTAGCCCTCGAAGAGCACTAGCAAAGAATGTTTTGACCATTGCCCCTTCGAATAACATGTACTGCAACCTAGAAAAGGAGATTAATGAGTTCGACCTCCCAGGGGACAACCTTTACGAAGAAGACTCTGCTGACAATTCCCTTGGATGCTCTACCAGCAAAGAAGACAACCAAGAAGGTTACACCACCAGTAAAGAGGATGGATTCACCACTATCAACGAAGACAATCAAGACAATGAAAGCTCCTTCCTCGGACCTACTCCTCCAGTATGCCTGCCGAACCTACCGCAACAAAAGTCAAAGCTTAAAGGGAAACAACCGTCAGGCATGCCTTGGAAGAGCCCCCTCAAGAGTAGGATCCTGAGTAAAGAAGTTTGGGGTAAAAACGAAGATCAAAAGAAAAAAAAAAAGATCGGGTCCCTCCTCTCAAAGAGGGAAACCATCAATAATGAAAATCACCTCGCTTAACGTCAGGGCGTTGTCTGACCCCTCAAGAGCGGCGATTCTTGGCCAGTGGTTCAAAGACAAGTGCCTCAACCTCGACTTTATCTACGTACAAGAGATCAAAATCGACGCAGAGGATCTCCAGAAACGACTTAAATGCATTTCTCCAAACCACCTTTGGCTCTCCACTTCACACCCTAGGGGCGCGGGCGGCGCTGCAATTGGTATTAGTCACTCCTGGTCCAGCAGGCTGACATCGACTTGTGAAGATCGAAATCATCGTTGGATTGCTGCCTCTTTCGGGCTCCCTAAACAATTCATCGTGGTCTCACTTTATGCCCCTAATGGTGAGACGGATAGAATAAACACTTGGACTTAGCTCGACTCCCTCTCACACAATGTTTTGCTCTGTGGGGACTTCAACATGGTTGAATTTCCTGAGGACCATTGGAACAACAAGGGGAAAATTATTGACTGTCAGGAGAAAGAGATATGGGATAAAATCAAGCTTCATCTCGACTTGGTCGAGGTAAAAGATATGAAGGGGTTCTCATGGTCTAACCTCCAACTGGGGGACTCTCTGAGGAAAGCAAGACTTGATAGATGTTACATCGACCAAAACACCATCCTCCAGTGGGGTATTCCTTCGATTTTCCAACACATGGACCTGACTATCTCGGACCACTACTCGATTACTCTTTCTTTCAAACCGATTTCCACGCTCCGGAAAGCTCCTTGGTTCCACACTTGTCAGATGTCATTTTCCCTCCCCTCTGTCCACCGAGAAATTTCTGCTGTTTGGACAGAGGCCTTTGCTTGCTGTAATGAACCGGCTAAGTGCAGGCGGGACTGCATGGCTACCATCTCGAGGGTAGCTCATTCTAGAATCCCTCAGAACATGAGTTCTCTTCTAGAAGCTAACATTTCTGAGAACAAAATTATGGAGGTTATTGATGCCCTTCCAAATGGAAAAAGTCCAGGTCCTGATGGCCTCACCAATGAGTTTTTCAAGTCCTTCAAGCACGTGTTGGCCACCCCACTACGTTTGGTGTGGCTCGAGGCTCTGTCCTTCGGTGCTCTTCCTGAGTGTCTTAATAATGGCGTCATCAAGTTAATTCACAAAAGGGGAGATAAGAACAAAATTGAAAACTGGCGGCCGATTACCATGCTCCAAACTGGATACAAGATAATTGCCAAAGTTATTGCCAACAGAATCTCTTGTCATTTAAAGTCATGGCTTTGTGAGGACCAAAAAGGTTTTGTCAAAGGTAGATCTATACTTGAAGCAATTGTCGACATTTGGGAAGGCCTTACATTTGCTGAGGAATCTGCACAAGATCTGGTATTCATTAAGATCGACTTCGACAAAGCATATGACAGATTGGAATGGGACTTTATTCTCCAATCACTGAAAGACCTTGGATGCAGCCAAAAGTTCACAAAAATGGTTTCTACTCTTCTCGAAAACACTTCAACTAGAATAAATATAAATGGTAAGCTCTCTGAGCCCATACGTTTAAAAAGATCTATCAGGCAAGGCTTCCCTCTGGCTCCTCTACTCTTCGCTATTGCCTCGAACGGCCTCAGTCGCCTATTAAAGCATCACATCGACTCTGGCAATCTCATGGGTCTTTCCCTACCTCTAAATCATGGCCAAATTATTGCTAGACTCTTTGCCGATGATATGATTGCCTTTGTGCATAACGATATGAACAGCATTGAGGTGTTCTGGAGTTGCCTTGACACCTTTTGTGTGGCATCAGGCTCAAAAATCAACCATGCTAAAACTGCTTTCAGAGCAATCCGCGGACCCCCACCCCAATTGTTGTTAGATCAGGGGTGTCAAGTTATCCCCAGAGGTCAAGTCTTCCGTCTCCTCGGCATCCCGATGGGCTTCGACATCACAATGGACCAACGATGGAACTGGGTGCTCGCCAAGCTGGATAGCAAACTAAATTATTGGAAAGGTATGCAAGTCAACTTGGCAGGGCGTGCTATGGTTGTTAACACATTTATGCTTTCAACGACTATTTACTTTATCTCGTGTTGGAGACCGAAGGAGAAAGAGTTGGCCAACGTGGAAAGAATCTGCAGAAACTTCCTCTGGACTGGGGACCCCAACAGGAGGGGGATCCCCAAAATCAATTGGGAAACTTGCACTAGCTCGAAAGACTCGGGGGGCTTAGGTATCCTGGATATCGTGGCTTTGGCTGACAAGCTTGCAGTTAAGTGGCTTATCAAGGCCTGGAGCAATAGTGAGTCCTCTTGGGCTAAATTGATATTCAGAAACTTGAAAGACTTTACCTTTGTTGGCCATCCTGGCTGGAAGGACTTAGGGATCCTCACGCTTTTGTTCTCCCCCCTTCCGGTGTCCCCTAAAGGCTCTAGCCTCGTGTGTTCTTTTTGGAAGAGTTGGAACAAGGCCAAACAATTCATCAGAATCAGTGATGAGTGGAAGTGGGCGGCTAGGATAAGACAAAATGACTCTATCTGGTTCTCGATCAGTGGCATTAGAGGAGTGGAGCCTTGGAACCTCCAAACTGCAAAGCGGTTATGGAACAAGGGGTTCAAACAGTGGAAACAGCTCTGGAAACAAGAGACCAACCAGTGGAGTAGGTTCGAAGACTTAGACCCAAGACATAGAGTTACCCTCGAGGAATGGATTCTTCTTCAAGGCAGATGTTTGGCGTGGGACCGCTCAACTTCTCGCCTTCTCTCCGGACAGGATCTTCCTTGCCTTGAGGGCCTCAAATGGAGCAATGATAAGAGAATATCCTGAATACCCAACTTCAAAGAGAACTTAGATGTTCATCACACCCTCAACAAGAGGTGGTCTCTTTCTTGGACCAAACTTCGATGGGAACTAAAGTTCATGTCTATTTGGCACCCCCTAATTGAGACCAAAAAGTCTGTTCTCATGTGGCAGATCTTGCATAAGGGAATTTGGTCCAATTCAAGGGTGAATAAAATATGTGGTGTGCCACCATGGTGCAAACGTTGCCATCGATGCATCGAAGACTTAGCTCACCTGTTCTTCGATTGCCCCAAGTCCCGTATTATCTTGCATCACGTGACACGGGTTTTGAGACTCACACACCAAATCAATTGGCAACAGGTGATGTTGGGTGAGGCGGTCGGTTGTTCTTAGAGGCTGTGGAATGCCATCAGGGGTGAGACTCTTTGGAAGATTTGGAAGGAGCGATGTGCTGTCAATTTTGACCAAACTCCTAAGGAATGGTCGATCAAGAAATCATTGTTTCTTCTAGGTAAAAGAATCTCCTGAGATAAGAGATCTCCACCATTTAGACATCAGTGTATTTATCTCCTCGAAAACAACAAGTTGAAACCCAAATGTGTCCCACATGAGGGTGATGATAGATTTATCCACTTCATTTGTAATGCCCTCTAGCTTGCCACACTCGTCCCCTGCATTGTGGGATTTGGGGGGTCCCATGGGCACTAGTCCCACTCAATTGTAACTTTTCTTCTTTACTTTAATTAAAGTCCAGGAGAATAGGCTAAGGCCGAACTTCCTTTTATTGAACAAAAAAAAAGCAGCCATGCCAATTAAAGCTGATTTTCAATGCCTTATTGACCATTTATTATATTTGGAGACCCCATGGGTCCTCTGCCCTTCACGAGCCTTGGGAAGACTAAGGCCAGGTCAAACTTCCTCTAAAAGAAAGTAAACCATGGTTAAAAGTATACAAGATGCTTCCAGCTAGAGAGCACTCTTGAAGAGTACACTCTTCACATAGATGCATGAAACATGGAACATGATAAAGGTGTGTCCTGGCCTTGGTGTGAATAAATAATAGTAGTGGTCTGTGGAACATGGAAGGCAGCATATTGGAGTACCAACCTTCGTTGATCCATTGCATACATTGGGCTCCTCTTTAAACTACATCTTTTTCCTTCATTGCCTTATCTACCTGTATGAAAAGGGCCTACAACTTTCGATAATGAGTTTTCCCTGTGCGTTATGGGTTGAGGTAAATCTTTAGCTCATTGTTTGTCTCTGTAACTGTTTGAATAATCAAACAGATTTCCTCAACAGTGTTACTGAGGAAATAGCTCTGAAACAAAGACGAAGGAAAGGGTATACGTACTAACAGTTTTATAAGTTACATGTTTTAAGAGAATTGGGTATCAAGACTTTATGACTTTAGTACATCTTATAAGAAAACTCAAAATCGTTTGTCTCTTTCAGGTCTTAGAAGCTTGTTCGTATGGCATCATAAAATATCCCACCATAATCTTGGAGCATAATGTTGAGACAGAATGATGTTTTGGTTGGAAATAAAGTGTCAAAGTAGTGGCGAAAGTATTTTTCTCATTAGGTGGTGGGAATCACTCAAATCAATGATAGAAGCCTAATTTCCAGATCGAATGATATTTTTATGGAGTCTGAAACTTGGAAACCAATGAGAGTTATACGATAGAAGTTTCTTAACATGAGGGATTGTCAGAAAAAAATCCATACATAATAACATACATAATAAGGTTCTATATACAATGGAACACAACAAGGAAATGAACAATTTTTTATGGTAGCTTCTCCAATAAAATTCGTAATAGCTGAAGGTGACACCAGAAGTTCCATTTTTTCTTCTTCTTCTTTCTTTTTTTCTTCTTCTTCTTTGTTCTTCTCCTCCTTTTCTTCTTCTTCTTCTTTCTTCTTTCTTCTTTTTTTTTTTTTCTTCTTCTTCTTCCTCCTCCTTTTTTCTTAGGAAAGTCTGTCAGTATGCTTGTCGCCAAATCCATCTTTAAAGCTATTACTATGAGAATCGACAACATTTTGAAAAGAATCAAGAATATTGCAATGGGTATTTTGATGAGCATATTGATGCACAGATCAACAAGAACAACGATGGCATATCGACATACATGAAAAAGAGAACAAGAGTCCTTTGTTGAAATGATGGGAATAATTTTGGACCCGTGTAAGATTGTATACAATGTAAGTAAATGAAAAATGATATTCTTGTCCTCATGTTCAACCTCAAAAGGTAACCTCTCCACATCGTCCTTTTAGTTCTCACTCTTGTACTTTTCTTATGTCTCTCTCTCTCTCTCATTCTCTCGTTTTCTTTTTCCTTATTACCACTCTCTCGCTTTCTCTTCTCTGTCTCTATCCATGCCACACACACCTACGCAGACACATACAGACACACACATTATACATACACACAGACATTGCATAACGTTTATAGTTGTGTGTGAATCACTTAGTTACTATAGTGTTTTGTAATCGGTTAGTGACTTCAAGTCAACTTTTATAAAATCTCATTGGTATATAGCTGGTCAACAGTGTTAGTTTGGTTAGAATCATTTGGATCAGCGGCCATGCCCATCAAAGTTGTTTTTTAACAGACTTATTGACCATTGGTGTGTTTGGAAGCCTATGGGTGCTATGCTCTTTGGAGGCCTATGGGTGCTATGCTCTACAGGAGCCTTGGAAAGGCTAAGGCCATAAGGTCGAAGTTCCTCCTAAAGGAAAGTAAACCATGGCTAAAATTATAGAAGGTGCTTCCAGCTAGAGCACTCTTTAATAGTATTCTGTTTACACATATGAATGAAACATGGAACATAATAAAAGTATGTCCTTACATTGTGAGAAGAAAGAATGGAACACTTCTTTTCATTTTAAGGGATTGAAGTCTAACTTACATGCTGGTCATTTTAAAGGTGCAAACAATACAAAACTTTAGTTGGTTCTTTTTGTGACTTTTTTTCATAAAAAAAAGTTAGACAATAACCTATTCTCTCAAGCTTTAATTAATAGAAAGAAAAACTGTACAAATGAATGGGCCTAGTACCCATGGGACCCCCCACAAACCACAAAGCAGGGGTTGCTTAAAACTTGCTAGAAGACATTACAAAGAAGGTTGATACCTTTTGTTCCCCTCATGGGGGACCCATTTAACGATGAGAGAATGGTTCTCAGCTACAGACCCACATATGAGCTCTTGCAGCATATTCGACTACCAACCTCTTTCATATAGAATTACGTAAGGTATGTAAGCATATAATATATGTAAGCATATATGTAAGCCTATAAGATATGTAACGATGTGTGTATGAATCTGTGAATGTAAAGTATATATATTTGTACATATGTATGTGAAGTGTGTGTGTGTGTGAAAATTAATGCATTGATCGTAAAATTACTATATTAGCTTACTTGAAATCACTAACGCATTAGAACACTATAGTCAATTAAGTAATTCAAACACAGTTACGAAAAGTATACATTATGTGTGTGTAATTCAAACACAGTTACAAAAATTATGCATTATGTGTGTACATGTTGTGTGCATGCATGTTTATGCATGTGTGCCTATACATATATGTGTATACGTGTGCGGCAATGATAAAGCAAGAGAAAGTCAAGCTGGAAAAAAGAGAGAGAAAGCGAGAGAGCGGTAATAAGGGAGAAAAATAGAGAGAGAATTAGAAAGAGAGGAAAAACGAACGAGGATATATGCAAGAGACATAAGAGATGTAGAAATGATGAAAAGACGATGTAGAGAGCCTATGACTTTGAACATGCTGATAACATTTGAATTCTTCATTTGCTCTTATTACACGCAATGAAATGATATTTCATGAGTACAAATGACCGCCATGGTTCCAAAAAAGCATTTTTGTTCTTCTTCTCATGTATATCGATATGCCCTCGGTATACTTGATGCCCATCAATAAGTACATCAAAAGATATGTCGATTCTTATAGTGACAGTCTTATAGATGGGTTTGGCGACAATCACATTGACAAGCCTCACTCTCCCTTCCTTGAATTAATGGAAAGAACTACTCTTGAGGTAGGAGTGGAGGTTCAACCTCTACCTGTGGCCTTGGATATGTATTGGCCTTGGATATATATTGTCCCTTAAGCCAGATTTCAAGTCAGTTTCCATATCGATGTACCACCTTCGGGCAGTCTACTAAGTCCTAACCCCTACTTTGTGGGATAGAGGGGGTACTATGAGTTCTATGCCTGCCTTCACTTGTTCATTTCGTTGTTGTGTCCATTGGCTACAGAAACTTATTTACTATGGAAGCACAATTGTTTTAAGAAAGCCCCTCGCTATCAATATGTCATTCACTGGTTACTACCAAGTTTTCAAACTCCACTACATATATACAAGTGCATATACATGCATTTCATTAAATAGTGTTGGATTTTGAGGTCTACGAAAGCACACATGAACAATACAAGGAAGAAGAAGAAGCTTGGAGCACAACAGATAATACTAAATATATTAGCAAGCAAATGTACAAAGATAATTGACTTGTTAGGGTTATAGAAATATATATAATCTAAGGGAAAAATTTCTTAAATAGGGCAAAAAGTACCTCGGTAGTTTTAATTGTGTTCCCACACATCACTACCAAAATATATCAACAAATCCCCCTTCGGAGTGATGCAATGAGTAAAGAGCTAGCACTGATGTATAGGGAAGTGCCAAACTATGTGGAAAGAGGTCAATCCGCAAAAGGAAGTAAGCCCAAAGTTTTGCGGAAAGCTTCAAACTTCTCCCGAGGCAGAGCCTTGGTGAAAAGATGTGCAATGTTATCCTGTGTGGGCACATATGACAAACAAATCTCCCCAAAAGAGAACCTGTCCCTGACATAATTATAATGCATCTCAATGTGCTTTGTATGAGCATGTAACACATGGTTTCTCATGATTGCTAATGTGCTCTAACTGTCAATAAAGATGGTGGTGGCAAAACACTAACCAACATCAAAATTAGCCAAAATGCATCTAAGCCACACACACTCAATAACTGCTGTGAAAACTACCCTATACTCAGCCTCACAATTAGAAGTGGCCACAATAGGGTTCTTCTTGCTTAACCAAGATATGCATGAGCTACAAAGCACGAAGCAGAAACCACTAGTGGACACATGACTATCATAGTAACCAGCCTAGTAAGAGTAAGAAAAAGCATGTAAATCAAGCGGTAGTGATCCACCCTTGGAATAAAACAATCCAAGCAGCCAAATACTTGTCAAGTAGTGAAAGATATTCTCAACCGCCTACCAATGCTTGACACTAGAGCAATGCATAAACTTGCTCATTTGAGGGACAAAAACTTTATATCAAGCCGAGTTATGCATAAGTAAATCAAGCATCTCTCCATACCAAGCACGTGGTGCTTGCTTCAAATCATAGAATGCCTTTTTCAACCTACACACTTTGTTTTCATGCCCTTTCTATAGAAAACCACAAGACTGAAATACATACACTTCTTCATATAAGTCACCATTTTTAAATATAGTTTTAATGTCCAAGTCATGTACATTCCAACCATGATGAGTTGTCAGTGCACAAATGCTATGAACAATGGTCATTTGCCATGTGGGTGCGGGTGCAAAGGTCTCATCAAAATCAGTGCCTCTCTCTTGAGCATAACCTTTTGCAACAAGCCTAGCCTTATACCTATCAACTGTTCCATCAGGCTTACACTTCACCTTGTATAGCCCTTTAGTGCCAATCGCCTTTTTGCTTGGAGGAAAATCACATAAAGAATAGGTACCATTCTTCAAAATAGCATCATATTTTGATTGCATAGAAGACATCTAATTTTCTAAATTTTGCGCTTCATCAATAGAAAGAGGCTCATTCTCATTACAAAGACTGAACGAATACGAAATAACAAAGGTGCATCTAATTTGTTATCTCACAAAGTTTGCACCAACCACTTGGCCATAGTTTTTGCTTTCTCTATATCATCCCTCTCATCAAGAAGTGCATCATGTAAATCTGCATAAAAAATGGAATTATGTCCATTATCATGTGAAATCTGTGAAGGCTAAGAAATTGCCTCATTTGTGTTACACTTATGTGTTCCTCAAGTAGTTTTGATGTGAACCTTTTCCCTATAAATGGGCACTTTTACTCTAGTGCTCGCTAGAGGTTTTTCCCCATGTTACCAAATACATGATTCACGCATATGTAGTTGTACTTTGTACTTAGGGATATTATTCAGCTCTTACTTTAGTTCAGTTCATCGTCAATAGAGAGAGCTATTCCAGCCATCCATCTTCTCCATGCGTCTTGCTAAGTTTGTGCTTCTCGTGTGTCTCTCATACTTCTACACACACCCAACAATAGTATCAGAGCAGGTTCAACTCCTTCTTAAGTTTTGGTTTTTTCGCGTCGTGCTTGCATGCACTTTTAATAGTGAAAATCGACTTCGGAGCATAAAATAGTGAATCTCAGCAGGCAAGAAACATTTCCAGCAGTTGCACTATAGTTTTAACCCCATTTCAAAGCCATTCGTGGAATTAGGATCACCACCAGCTAAAATCTCAGCATTCATTGAAGTAAAGATTTTATTACATTCTTGTTCTTTAGTGAAATGGCAGGCAATAATGACTTGTTTGGCATGCTTGAAGTTGAAGATAAGCTTGATGGGACCAACTATCCAATGTGGTCTTACGTGATGAAGCATGTTCTTGTTGCAAAAAAACTTTGGAACATAGTGGCAGATGTAGTAGGTTCTTCTACTTCACAGTCTACTATCACAGATGGAGCTTCTTCTTCAAGTATAGTGGTTTCTCCTTCTCCACCTACACAGGAGCAGCTTAGATGGGATGGAAAAGATGGTCAAGCTCATGCATTGATTGAGCTTTTTGTGAAGCGTCATATAGTTCCACACATTCGATCATGTTCTACATCAAGACATGCATGTGACACTCTTGCTTCTTTGTATGCCTTGCATAATGAAGCACGTGTTGCATACTTGAGGAAGCAACTTGAGGATGTATGTATGGCTGAAATGATTCGGTGGATGTGTATGTGACCTGCGTCAAGGACTTGAAAGAGCAATTGGCAAACTTAGATGAGATTATTTCGGATGCATCACTCATTTCTACGTTGTTGAAAGGATTACCAGAATCTTTTCAAAGCTTTGCTACTACACTCCGTTTGGTTGCAAAAGAGAATCCCAATATGTATGCATTTGATGAGGTTGTGTCTCTTCTTTTGTAAGAAGAGCAATCTAGAGTGAATAGCAGTAGTTTGATTGAGGGAACGCAAGCACTTGCTATCTCACAAAAGGGGAAAAGCAAGTATGGTTCAACTTTGGGTTCTTCAAAACCAAAGCCTCAACATTCCTCTTCCACTCATTCCTCTAATGATGCCGATTTGCAAAAGAAGAAGAGATGCAAATATTGCCGAAAGGTTGGTCATAGTATTGATGAGTGTAGAAAGCTTGCTAAATGCAATGAAAAGAAGAAGGAATCTGGCATGTCTATTGCTAAAAATTCAAGAAATGCAGAGAATGATGAAGCTAACATGGCTCAACACTTTTGGGCATGTGTTGTTACATGTCATTATGATGCATCTTTGCATTCTAAATGTATGATTATGAGTGAGTCTGATTCGGATTGGTTCTTTGATAGTGGTGCTTCAAAGCACATAACATCATGCAAAATATTTTTTGCATCTTTGAAAGATGCATCCAAAGGAGGACATGTGGTGCATGCAAACAATGCCTCTTATCCTATCATTGGAGTAGGAGAAATTGAGCTTACGGCTGCAAATGGAGGTGTGATTCTCTTGAAAAATGCACTATATGTACCCGGTATCAAGAAGATCGTAATTTTAGTTTCGTTGATTGCCAAAGTTGGACTTTATGTACACTTTGTTGATGATAAGTGTATGGTTCATGATTTCAGCAATGGTGATATTATCGTGATGTCCAGTACATTATGAATGGTTTGTATCGCATGGATACATACAAGAGGGCTGCCTTGAATGCCTTGGTTACTCATTCTTCTTCCATGGCTGAAATGGAGCTTTGGCATGCTTGTTTTGGTCTGTTGAACTTCAATAGTTTGCTTTACTTGCAAAAGAAGGACATGCTTATTGGTTTGCCAACACTTGGGTCTACATTCTTGGAAAAATGCATTGTGCTTCTTTTCCAAAAGATATTCATACACACACTACAAGAAAATTACAGCTTGTTCATAGTGTGTATGTGGTCCTGTCAAGACTCCATCTTTTGGCAAGCATGTATATTTTGTTACCTACATTGATGATGCTTCTTGCTAAGCAAAGAATGAGGTATTTTCTTGCTTCAAGGTATTTTTGGCTATGGCTGAAAATTTTTCTTCACAAAAGCTTTTGACTCTACTCACAGATCGTGGTGGTGAATACATGTCACATGAGTTTAATGCTTTTCTTCATGAAAGAGGAATTTCACACCAATGTACGGTGCCATATACACCTCAACAAAATGGTGTTGCCGAGCATAAAAATAGAACACTCCTTGAAATGGCATGATGTATGGTTAAAGGAAAGCATCTTCGTGATAAGTTTTGGATGGAAGCAGTCATGTGTGCAAACTATGGGTTGAATCACTACCCTACAAAAGCATTGAGAGTCATCACTCCTGATGAGGCTTGGAATGGACATAAGCCTATGGTTAGTCATATGTGTGTATTTGGTTGTTTAGCATATGCTCTTATGCCATCACAACAACGTCACAAACTTGATGACAAGGCAAAGAAATGTATATATTTTGCTTATAATGTTGAAATTAAGGGATATCGCTTGTACCATCCATTGAAGAACACAATTATAGTAAGTCTTGTGAGGATGGATTTGCACTTGATGAAGATGAAGTGGTGCTACAAATCTTTGCACTACACCAACCAAATGAACTCCAGAGATATGTAGTGGGCCCTTTTAGCTTGCCAAAGGATGAATTAGACACCTTATGTACCTTGGAAGATCAATCTCAAAAGGATGAAACAAAACAGATATGTTTAATATCTGATGATCTTGAGAAGAAATGCTAATGAGAATTTCTAGGATTATAATAGACAGCATGCTGATTCTATCATGCTTTAGCTCATGGCAAATGATTAACTACACATTGAGAACAAGCTTTGAGAAGATCACTATTCTGACTGAGTTATAACAGAGAAGTAAAATGATAATATAATGATCATATATGCATTAAACATGTACAAATACAATGTCATTGGCAATCAAGCATTGCTCAATGTATGAGAGGTGAAAAAGCTATGAGGTGAGCTCTCACTTCACAATGGATGTACTACAAAATGCGAGATACATGCGGGTCTTCTTGATCCTCTTCTTAAAGTTGATCTTGGAACCAAAGTTTGAATTGTTCTACCTAAAATGTGAATGCTAACATATAGGATAGATTCTCTCATTGCTTTGTTGGGAAAGATGGATGGACAGCTCAAGAAATGAGTTGGTACTGCTAATCCCTGCTTAGTACCTGTCGTAGTTTACTTCAGAGTTGTGTTTGAGGCCCCTTTATCTTTCTAATGACACTAAATAAGTGCCTATGTGCTTTGGAGATGATGCTTCAAACAATAGGATCAAAACAGATAAGTTTGCAACTAGCTAGTGACTAAGAAAGTTGCTATTTTGGTCTTGATACCTACTGGAAGTTTTAATCATTACTCACAGTACAATAGCAATTAGACAAATTCCTTATGAGGGTATCTAATTATCTTAGAGAGATAGTGTACTTTGGCATTCTCCAAGTGGAACTTGTTCAACATATCCTACACATACTTTCTTTGAGTAACATAAATTCCAGAATTTATATAGACTAATTCAACTCCAAGAAATTACTTTAGTGATCCTAGATCACTGATTTTGAACTCCTACATCATTTGATTCTTGATGTGTTTGATGCCATTGGCATCACTACCTATAAGTATGATATCATCAACATACACACATAGGTATATCACCTCTAAATTACTTCTCTTGACAAATAGAGAAGTATCTGCTTTGCTTATGATGAATCCTTGATCTTGAAGGTATGTGGTCAACCTATGGTTCCATGCCCTAGGTGCCTGCTTCAATCCATACAAAGCTTTGTTCAATTTGCATACATAATTTACCTTGCTTGGGTCTTCATACTCCTCTTCCAAGTCATATGGCAACTTAACCTTCCTGCATTCACTTTCAAACCAAGAATCATTCTCATTAAACACAACATCTCTACTGACCACAAATCCTTTGTTGGATGGATTATAGAACCTGTACCCTTTCTGGTTTAAATCATACCCTATGAAACTGCACTTCTCTGCCTTAAGGCCTAGCTTACCTTTGATTTGAGATGGGATATGTACATAAGCAACACATCCAAAGATCGTGCAATGATCAAGTGATGGCCTTCTACCATGCCATGCTTCATATAGGGTCATCCCATCAAGTGATTTGGATGGCAACATGTTAACAAGATAAGTGGCAGTAGATACACTCTCTGCCCACAAATAATTTGGTAATCTTTTTTAATTTAGCATTGACCTAGTTGTTTCAACAATCAGCCTATTTCTCCTCTCTGCCACCCCATTTTGCTCAGGGGTATACCTTGTTGTAATTTCCCTTTTAATTTCTCTATCCTGCAAGAATGCATCAAATTCATTTGAGAAGTGCTCACCTCCTCCATCTGACCTTAGTCTCTTTAGGCTTCTTCCTATTTGGTTTTCCACAAGTGCAAGATACTTCTTAAAGAAATTGAACACTTCATCTTTGTGCTTCATAAAGTACAAGAAAGTCCACCTACTGAAATCATCAATGAAAAACACATAGTAGCTTGAGACAGAAATTGAAGAGTCCTTGCTTGGTCCCCACACATCTGTGTGAACAAGCTCGAAGTAATCCTCATGCATATAACCTTTCTTTGAGAAGAGTAACCTGCGAGATTTACCGAACTAACATGCACCAGATTTATAGATCATGTGTTGCTTGGATACATTAGGTATCCCAAGCACACATTGATCTCTACATATTTGCTTTAAAGTTCTCTCACCAATTTGCCCTAATCTTTTATGCCAAATCTCAAGCTCTGACAATGTTTGATCCTTGTAATTATAAAGTGCAATATTCCTTGTATCTTCAAGTTCAAATGTAAATATTCTACCTGTCTTTTCTCCCTTGGCTATTCTCTTGAATCCATGTTGGGGATCTTCCACAAATACTGTATATTTGTTGAACCTAACGTGCAAACCTTTTTCCATAATTTTTCCAACACTCATCAAATTCTTGGAGATCGTAGGTACATAAAGAACCCTGCTCAATAGATTTCTATTCCCATCAGAGGTTTTAACATTTCCTACCTTTACCACTGAATGCTTAGTGTCATCACCTGTTTCTACTTGGTGCTTTCCCTTGGGTTGCTCAAGGTCAGAGAGAAGAGCTACATTGCCTGCCACATAGTTTGAACAACCTGAGTCAATATAGAAGAGGTGTTCATCATTCATACCTTGCTTGAAGTCATGTTCATAATCAGAAGAGAATCCTTTTGATACTTTGTGTAATTGTTGTAGTCTTTCCTTGATTTGTACCCTCCTTGGTAATATAACCTGTAGCCTTTTTGGTTGTTATCATACCCAATGGACACACATCTTTCAGCTTTTGGATCCATCTTTCCTCTAACCTATGAACGAACATAAGCATAAGCAATACATCCGAAAATCTTACAATGATCCAAGCTTGGTCTTCTTCCATTCCAAGCCTCATATGGTGTCATGCCATCAAGTGACTTTGAAGGTATCTGTTAATCAGATAAGTGGATGTGGATACAACCTCATCCCATAAATAATTAGGCAAGTGTTTTTCATTTAGCATAGACCTTACAACTTCAACAATTATCCTATTCCTTCTCTTTGCTATCCCATTTTGCTCAGGAGTGTACCTTGTAGTAATCTGTCTTTTGATTCCCCTTTCTTGAAGAAAGGAGTCAAATTCATGGGAGTACTCTCCCCCTCCATCTGACCTTAGCCTTTTTAGTGTTTTACCTCTTTGATTCTCCACAAGAGCTAAATATCTTTTGAAGCATAAAAAAACTTCATCCTTGTGTTTCATTAATTATATTATAGTCCATGTACTGCAACCATCAATGAAGGGGACATAATACCTTGATCCAGATATTGAAGCATCCTTGCTAGGTCCCCATACATCTGTATGAACCAAATCCAAGAGATCTCCATGCATATATCCTTTCTTCATGAGTGGTAACTTGTGAGACTTTCCAAATTGACATGCACTAAACTTATAAATCATGTGTTGCTTTGATAGATTAGGGAGTCCAAGTACACTTTGTTCCCTGCAAATTTGCTTTAATGATCTTTCACCAATATGTGCTAACATTTTGTGCCATACTTCCAATTCTGTGAGTGTCTGACTACCATAATTAAAGAGAGCAATGTTCCTAGTTTCATGCAATTCAAATGTGAATAATCTACTTGTCTTTTCACCCTTTGCAATTCTCCTAAATTCTTGGCTTGGATCTTCAACAAATGCTCCTCCTTTTGTGAACCTTACTTGTAGGCCTTTCTGTTGAAGAATCACTCACAAATTTGACATACAGAGAGACATAAAGATGAAGAAAGACAAAGAGAAGTAGAAACAAAGCATTCAGAAAATCAAGCCTTAGTGAAGGGACAAATTCACGACTATAATATAGTTCATAGAAACTTCCAGAAATACGAGTTTTGAATCTCGGATCAAAATGTATATATATGAGAGAGAAGAAGGGAGCAATATATTGGTGCATAGAACCGGAATAGAATAGCGCATATAGAAACTGAGGAGAGTGATATAGAAGACGCCAGAGATTGCGTATGTAGAGATGAATAATAGAACCTGAACTGTCGGGTATTCATCTGAGAGAGATGGTAAGGAATAACTAGTTAGAGTAGGAGAGTTTTCCATAGCTATGAGCAAAGTGAGGACAAGCTATTTTGTAACATCTTCTCTAATAGAAAACACATGTTCATGTGGAAGTTTGAGCGCATTCTTAGAATGTGAAGAAATCTGAGTGATTTCATGTTACTGTGAAAGTTAGTTAACAGTTACAGTTTTCTTAGTAGACATTTTTCCCGGTACTTGTGAAAGTTAGATCTCACAACACAGTGTAAAGATTTTCATGAGTAATAGCTCATCTTGAAGCTAGGATTCTGAACTACAAACTGATCAAAAGAGTTTTATGAAACGGGACATGTGCACAGTACAAAGTCTGACCGTAAAGGCATCCAGAACTGGTGAAGGTTTTTCTTCAAACTTCAGAAAGAGTTCATTCAGTGAAGGAAGCTCAGGTATTACTTCCCTACTTCAATTATAAACATTTGAAGTAATTACAAACAGAATTGCAGTTGATTCCGGTGACATTCCGGTAAGATTCCGGTAAGATTCCGGTAACAGTCCGATGAAGTTCCGGTGATGTTTTGGTGAGTTCAAAACACAGTTTTGACACAGTTAAGTGACAGAAAGATTATCTAACTATAAGGAAAACCAGTAGTGTAAAGTTTGAAGTAAATCAGTTTAGAATTAAAGCTTGAAGGAAATGCGAAACTTTTCGTAAAGTGAATTTTCGAAGTTCACTAAAACAGTAGTAAAGTTTTCAGGTTGCTAAGCTACTGATGATTATAGAGGTGTTCTAACATCACTTTAGCTTAGTTCTAGTTGAGGTGTGGCAATTTTCCGTAGTCTTGTCAGTGAACAAGCGTTTGCCGTGACATCACATAACCTCAACAAGTGGTATCAGAGCTTAAAAGATTCTGAAGAGCAGAAACATTCTCAAAGAGTAAACGGAAGTAAAGATACAAGAGAATTTGAAGAATTCTCATAAAGAAAGGTGAAAGCTGAAGTGATCAACAGCAAACGGAATCAAAGAAGCATTCCGAAGTCATTCTCAAGGGTAAAGGTTTGTAAAAAGTAAAACCTTTTAACATCACACTCACCGGAAGTAACAGAAACAAGAAGATTATGGCAGATCATATTTCCATTGACAAATTGGACAGAGATAATTATCCCGCATGGGTAATGCGCGTGGAAGCCTTACTTATGAGTAAGGACTTAATGATATATGTGATAGGAGAAGAAAAGAAGCCGACTTTCGAAGACAACAGTCAACCAAAGAAAGAAGAGTTAGAAGCTTTGAAGCTGTGGCAGAAGAAAGATGCAACAACAAGAGCTTATATCTACAATACCATTACAGATCATCTACTACCGCACATTAGAGGTCTGGAGAAAGTGAAAGACATATGGAATGCATTGGAAGATCATTTCCAAAATACGACAAAAGCTAGGAAGGCTAGCTTATGGTCAGAGTTTACAACGTTCAAGAAAAAGCAAAGTCAAAGCGTTAGTGATTATGTCACTAAGATGAAAGACTTGGCGGATAGTCTTGGATCTATTGATGAAGATATCGAAGATCACAGGTTGATAGCACAATTGCTTGTAGGACTGAGAGGAGATGAAAGGTGGAAACCTTTCGTACTTTCAACAGAACTTTCTTTAAATCATTTTGTACCAGATTTAAATCAATTGCTTGGACTAATGTTAACGTTTGAGCAAGATTTGAAGACAGACAGAGATAAAGGACATATTTCGGCTATGTATACAAAGAATAAGAAGAAAGGTGATAAAGGTAAAGAAAAAGATGAAGAAGAGATGTCTACTCAAGCAAATTTTGCAAGAGGAAGAGGTAACGTCAGAAAAAGAGGAAATACAAAAGGAAGAGGTAATCAGAAGAAGTCTTGTTGGATCTGTGGATTAAGCAATCATTTGGCTCATGATTACTGGCATAATTCTCAAGGATCAAGTCAGAATCAGAACAATAACAGTAGAGGCAGAAGTGGAAGATATCAAAGAGGAAGACAAAGCCAAAGAGGTAGATATGGTAGAGGTGGAGCAAGAAGTTGGGGACAGAATCAATCTCACAACACTACCTATTACAACTATGCGAATGATACGCAAAATGACAGTCATACAACATTGATGATGAACTCAATAAGTATGTCAGAGAATGAAGACCTCAAGGTATTCTATATTGACTGTAGTTGTTCAAATCATTTGTCAGGAAATATAGAATTGTTATCTGAACTTGAAGGAGGTATTTCAAATCATACTGTACAAACATGTGATAATACAAAACATAATGTAAGGTCAATTGGAAAAGTAAAGTGTAAAAATGGAGCTGACCTACTAACAAATGTTTTGTATGTTCCAACAATCACGAAGAATCTGATCAACGTGGGTCAAATAGTAGAAAAAGGTTTTCAAGTCAGGTTTACAAATGAAGGAGTACTTGTTGAAGATCCAGAGAAAGGATACAAAAAAATTGTTCATGGTAAAAAGGAAGGTAGACTTTTTACTCTTAAAGTACAAGGGAATGTTGGTCAAGCCTTGATCACACATGGTGATGAGGTATTTACAGAGTTAGACCTCTGGCATAAGAGGTTAGGACATTTTAATGAAACAGGAATCAAAACTATGGTGGAGAAACAATCCGTGAGAGGATTACCAAATATGAAAAATCAACATATGATTCACAAATGTGAAACCTATCAGATGGGAAAAGCCCACATGTTACCATTTGAGAAAAATGGTTACAAACACGATGGTGTGCTAGAGCTCATACATACAGATGTATGGGGACCGACAAAAGAAGGATCTATCAGCGGATCAAGGTATTACGTTCTTTTTATTGATGTGCAACAAGATGGATAACTCTTTATGTTTTGAAAGAGAAGTCAGCAGTATTTGAAGCTTTCAGGCATTTGCATGCATATGCTGAAAGACTTACAGGACAAAAACTCAAAAGACTAAGGTCTGATGGAGGAGGAGAATATTTTTCTCGAGAGTTCAATGATTATCTGTGGAATGCAGGTATCAAAAGAGAAATAACTTGCAGGTATACACCGCAACAAAATGGAGTAGCAAAAAGAAGAAACCGAACTCTAGTTGCGTTTGCAAGAGCAATGCTAAAGGAGAAGAATTGTCCAAATTATCTTTGGGCCGAGGCTGTAAACACAGCAACATATTTGGTAAATAGATTGTGAAGAGATGGATAGGTATGTGCTTGAAGATGAAGAGGTGTTGCAAAATCCTTGATCTACACCAGCCAAATGAACTCCAGGAGTATATGGTGGGCCCTTTTAACTTGACAATGGATGTATTAGACACCCTATGTACCTTGGAAGATCACTCTCAAAAAGATAGATCAAAACAGATAAGTTGGAGTTAGCTCAGAGGTGAAAACTTGCTATTCTTGGTTCATACATGTGTCCAGTGTTTTACATAATTCTCTGAGCACAGCAGCAATTAGCTTAATTACTCTTGGGCAAGTCTAGGCAACTTAAAGAGCTAACTTTCAAGAGTAATCTCATCAAAAATAATGAACCACACACTGAGAATGAGTTTTAACAAGTGATGACATCATCCCGATTTTCACGGGCTGCTACAGAAATAGACCAGTGAGCAGAAAAATCAACATAACTCCAAATGTAGGAATCCAATGATTATGAAAATTTGTATGGTTATACTAAACAGTAAGTTGAATCCAACAAGCTTTAAATCACTGAATTTGGATAAGTAACCACTGAGAAACACCTCTGACAAGATGAGTGAAAAAGTCGGGTACCTGACAGAGAGGTGAAGATGAACAGACCCTGTTGACTTCAAATGAACATAACTGAAGATTTCAACATCCAAATGACATGAAAATTTATGAGCACATAGTAGACTTATAGAGCTAACTTTACCAAGTTAAATCACTGAAAATGATGCACCAAGCTCAGAGAAAACATCTCTGCAAGCTGACTGAGAAAACTGAGAGTAATGGCAGTGAGTAGTACACTTCACAAGAACATGGAAAGATGAACTCAAATAATCATGAAAATGAAAGTATATTGCTTGTACAATACAATGACTTACTGATACATATGTGTGCCTTGTAATCACACCTTGATATGGCATAAAGCTCAGCTCTTGGAGGTCTTCACATAGGTCTCTCTAACCACGACTAAAACTGCCATCTATTTATAGTTGAGTTTGGGAGGCTAACTTCCCTCAATCACTCTCCAATCAATCAATGATTGATTTGATTCTCTACCTACCACAAATAACGAATTCGTGGCTCCTCTTTCCATTCTTGATCATGTGGACTCAACCACTTAAGATTCTCTTACTTTTACATTAAGTAAACTCTTCAAAAGTTACAAGAGGTAGTTCACAAGTGAACTTTACATAGTCTTCATTTTAAGGCTTTTTCTATGACTTTGTGGGACTCAAGCCAATACTTAGGCTTGTCATAGACTTGCTCCAACAGCTCCCCCTCAAGCCAAGTATGCTTGAGGTCTTCAATCTTCCAAGATTACCTGCAAACCAATCATAGCCTTGAATTTGCAAAGCTTTGTACCATCCAATGCTTTGGTTAGAATATTTGCACATTGTTGATGAGTGGACACGTATGATATTTGAATCTCTTTGCTTAGAACCTTCTCTCGTACATAGTGATAATGAACTTCAATATGTTTAGTCCTTGCATGAAAAATAGGATTAGCAGCCAAGTGAATAGAACTCATATTGTCACCAAAAATAGTTGGAGTTCCAAACTCCAATCCAAGATCTTTGAACAATGTCTTCATCCACATAGCTTCTTGTGTAGCTATGGCAAGACCTCTATATTCAGCTTCAGTAGAAGAGAGAGCAACTGTGGGTTGCTTCTTGGATGACCATGAAATAAGCTTTGAACCTGCAAAGGTAAGATAACCTGAAGTGCTCCTTCTATCTTCCTTGGAGCCAGCCCAATCTGCATCAGAAAATAGCTTCAAACCTAAATCAGATACATAAGGATAATAAAGTCCTTCATTTATGGTTCCTTTGAGATACTTGAGAATCCTTTTGGCAGCATCCATATGTGGTTTCCTTGGTGTGTGCATAAATTGGCTTAGCACACTCACACTGTAACATATATCTACTCTTGTCAATGTGGCATAGTTGAGACTACCCACTAGACTTTGATATGATGTGATGTCCTCTATGAGTTCACCTTCATGTGAGCTCAATTTGTGATTGACCTCCATTGGAGTACCTGCAATCTTACAATCTTGCATCTTGAATTTTGCCAACATGTCCTTAATGTACTTTCTTTGAGTGAGAAACAAACCATGATCTTTGTAGACAACTTCCAAACCTAGGAAGTAGGTAAGTGAACCCAAATCACTTATCTTGAACTCTTCTCTCATCTGATCTTTGATCTTCTTCATACCATCTGCATCATTTCCTGTCAATATAATATCATCTACATATACACATAGGTAGATGACCTCGGAATTACTCTTTTTAATAAAGAGTGAAGGATCTGCCTTGCTTGGTTGAAAGCCTTTGTCCTGCAAGAATGAAACAAGCCTGAAATTCCAAGCTCTTGGAGCTTGCTTGAGACCATACAATGCTTTGTTAAGTTTACACACATAATCAGGATAAACTTGATTCTCAAAACCAGGTGGTTGTGCCATATATACCTCTTCTGTTATCCAACCATTCAAGAATGCATTCTTTACATCTAGTTGAAGTATCTTCCAATTCTTGGAAGAGGCAATACTAAGCAAAACCCTAATAGTAGGCATCTTTGCCACAGGAGAGAAAGTCTCCTCATAATCAATTCCCTGAGTTTGTGCAAAGCCTTTTGCCACAAGCCTTGCCTTATACCTGTTAATTGAACCATCAGAATTCTTCTTGAGTTTATAGACCCATCTTGAGCCTATTACCTTCATGGATGAAGTCTTGGGCACCAAATCCCAAGTGTTGTTTTCCTCAAGTGCTTCAATCTCTTCCTTCATTGCATGCTTCCATTCTGTTTTTGCTTTGGCCTCTTCAAATGATGATGGCTACTCTTGGTTTATGTCCTGTGCTATGTAGATAGAATGTTTAGTTACTAATGAGGTGTCAAACCCATACCTTTTTGGTTTTTTCTTTTCCCTCATAGATCTTCTTAGGCCATGATGTGATGATTCTGCTTCATGTCCAAGTTCCTGCAATTTTGCTTTACCTTTAGACTTCCATGCTTTGATCTTTTCCATGTGAGATTCTTCATCATCCTCTGAGGTGTCTTGTTCTTCAATCTTTGATTGTTCTCTACCAAGTTTTGGAAAATCTTCTTCAAGATCATATGGTAAATTGATCTTCCTGCGTGAATCTTCATACCATGAATTGTTCTCATCAAAAACTACATCTCTGCTTACCAAGAATCCTTTGTTGGTAGGGTTGTATAACCTGTAGCCCTTTTGATTGTGTCATATCCAATAAATACACACCTTTCTGCCTTTGGATCCATCTTGCCTCTAACCTGTGAAGGAACATGAGCAAAAGCAATACATCCAAAAATTTTACAATGATCTAAGCTTGGTCTTCTTCCATTCCAAGCCTCATATGGAGTCATCCCATCAAGGGATTTTGAAGGCAACCTGTTAATCAAGTAAGTGGCTGTAGATACAGCCTCAGCCCATAAGTAATTAGGTAAATGCTTTTCATTTAACATAGACCTTGCAGCTTCAACAATTGTCCTATTCCTCCTTTCTGCCACTCCATTTTGCTCAGGAGTGTACCTTGTAGTTACCTCTCTTTTGATTCCTCTTTCTTGAAGAAAAGAATCAAAATCATGGGAGAAGTATTCTCCCCCTCCATCTGACCTTAGCCTTTTTAGTGATTTACCTGTTTGATTCTCCACAAGAGCCAAATATCTTTTGAAACATGAAAAAACTTCATCTTTGTGTTTCATAAAGAATAGGATAGTCCATCTGCTGCAATCATCAATAAAGGAAACATAATACCTTGATCCAGATATTGAAGCTTCCTTGCTAGGTCCCCATACATCTGTATGAACCAACTCCAAGAGATCTCCATGCATATAACCTTTCTTCATGAATGGTAACCTGTGAGACTTTCCAAATTGACATGCACTACACTTATAAATCATATGTTGTTTTGACAAATTAGGAAGTCCAAGTACACTTTGGTCCCTGGAGATTTGCTTTAATGACCTTTCACCAATATGTGCTAACCTTTTGTGCCATACTTCCAATTCTGTGAGTGTCTGACTACCATAATTAAAGAGAGCAATGTTTCTAGTGTCCTGTAATTCAAATGTGAACAATCTACCTTTCTTTTCACCTTTTGCAATTCTTCTGAATCCTTGACTTGGATCTTCAACAAATGCTCCTGCTTTTGTGAACCTGACTTGCAACCCTTTCTCTACTATCTGCCCAACACTTATCAAATTCTTTGTAATGGTAGGGACATAGAGTACCTTACTGAGTAGGTTGATGTTTCCATCAGGTGCTTTGACATTGCCTATTTTCTCCACAGGATGTTTTGTATCATCTCCTGTTTGTACCTCATGCTTATTCTTTGGATCTTCTAAATCTGATAGGAGTGCCACATTTCCTGCCACATGATTTGAACAACCTGAATCTATGTAGAAAACATGCTCATCAAATTTACCTTGTGGCATAGCCATGTTCATGATCAATAATGAATCCTCTTTGTTTGAGTCTTCTGTGTAGTTATTGTAGTCTCTCCTTCCTTTGTAGCCTGCTTGATAGTTTGAATGATTGTAGTTGTTGTAGTTGCCATGGTAGTTGTTGAACCTTCCTCTTGAGTAGCCATAACTTCCTCTATTGTATCCTCTACCTCTTTGATTCCTGGAATTCCTAAAGCAATTTTCAGTTGTATGATTAGTTAATCCACAAATAGAACATGAGTTGGAGTCTTGGGATCTCCCCCTGCCTTGTCTACCTCCTCTTCCTCTACCTCTACCATGTCTTCCTCTACCTGCATAGTTAGCTTGATATGTACCTGCTTCATCATCCACTTTCTTTGCCTTTCCTTTGTTATCTTTAGACTTGATTTTATCCGTGTATAAAGCTGAAGATTGATTACCTTTAGAGCTTTCTCCATTTTTGATAAGCTTTGCCTCTTGAGTAAGTAGTTGTCCAATGAGTGTGTTGAAATCAGGTACATGCATGTCCATGTACAAATCCATAGCTGTGGTGAATGCTTCCCACTTATCATCTGCCTTCAAGCCATTGATGACCTGCCTTACAATTTGCTCTTCATCTATTACCTCTCCAATGCTTCCCAACTGATCCGCTATGTCCTTGAGCTTTGTGACAAAATCAGTCACATTTTGTTTGGGAGCCTTCTTGAGAGTTGTGAACTCCAGCCATAGTTGATGCTTCCTAGCTTTGGTACTTGAAGAAAAGAAAGCTTCAAGTGCATCCCACACTTCCTTAGATGTCTTACAACTTCTAATGTGAGGCAACAAAAAATCTGAGATAGAGTTGAGGAGATAAGACCTCGCAAGTGCATCCTTGGAGCACCATGTGCTCAATCTTTCTTGCTCTTCTTGTGTTGGTTGACTTTTGTTCCTGAAACTTGGCATAACTTCATCTCCAGCCACATAACCATATAAACTTCTACCTTGGAGATAAGCTTCCATCCTTAATGACCAAGCTGAGTAGTTACCTCTGTCCAATTTGTCAATTGATGAAGGAAATCCATCTGCCATGTTGTCCAACCTTGCTCTGATACCACTGTGAAGAGATGGATAGGTATGTGCTTGAAGATGAAGAGGTGTTGCAAAATCCTTGATCTACACCAGCCAAATGAACTCCAGGAGTATATGGTGGGCCCTTTTAACTTGACAATGGATGTATTAGACACCCTATGTACCTTGGAAGATCACTCTCAAAAAGATAGATCAAAACAGATAAGTTGGAGTTAGCTCAGAGGTGAAAACTTGCTATTCTTGGTTCATACATGTGTCTAGTGTTTTACATAATTCTCTGAGCACAGCAGCAATTAGCTTAATTCCTCTTGGGCAAGTCTAGGCAACTTAAAGAGCTAACTTTCAAGAGTAATCTCATCAAAAATAATGAACCACACAATGAGAATGAGTTTTAACAAGTGATGACATCATCCCGATTTTCACGGGCTGCTACAGAAATAGACCAGTGAGCAGAAAAATCAACATAACTCCAAATGTAGGAATCCAATGATTATGAAAATTTGTATGGTTATACTAAACAGTAATTTGAATCCAACAAGCTTTAAATCACTGAATTTGGATAAGTAACCACTGAGAAACATCTCTGACAAGATGAGTGAAAAAGTCGGGTACCTGACAGAGAGGTGAAGATGAACAGACCCTGTTGACTTCAAATGAACATAACTGAAGATTTCAACATCCAAATGACATGAAAATTTATGAGCACATAGTAGACTTATAGAGCTAACTTTACCAAGTTAAATCACTGAAAATGATGCACCAAGCTCAGAGAAAACATCTCTGCAAGCTGACTGAGAAAACTGAGAGTAATGGCAGTGAGTAGTACACTTCACAAGAACATGGAAAGATGAACTCAAATAATCATGAAAATGAAAGTATATTGCTTGTACAATACAATGACTTACTGATACATATGTGTGCCTTGTAATCACACCTTGATATGGCATAAAGCTCAGCTCTTGGAGGTCTTCACATAGGTCTCTCTAACCACGACTAAAACTGCCATCTATTTATAGTTGAGTTTGGGAGGCTAACTTCCCTCAATCACTCTCCAATCAATCAATGATTGATTTGATTCTCTACCTACCACAAATAACGAATTCGTGGCTCCTCTTTCCATTCTTGATCATGTGGACTCAACCACTTAAGATTCTCTTACTTTTACATTAAGTAAACTCTTCAAAAGTTACAAGAGGTAGTTCACAAGTGAACTTTACATAGTCTTCATTTTAAGGCTTTTTCTATGACTTTGTGGGACTCAAGCCAATACTTAGGCTTGTCATAGACTTGCTCCAACATAGATTACCATGTACAGCTTTAAATGCGATGACCCCTTATGAAGCATGGTGGGGTAAGAAACCAACACTTGATCATTGCAAAGTGTTTGGATCAGTTGCTTATGCTTATGTACCATCACAACTGAGACATAAGCTTGAACCAAAAGCTGAAAAATACGTGTTCATCAGATATGATGAAAAACAGATGGGTTATACGTTATGGAGTCCTCTAACTAAACATTTTATTGTTTCCAGAGATGTGACATTTGATGAAGGAAAGAGCTGGTATACAGATAAAGAGCATAGTGTTGAAACACTTGAAGAAGAAATGAGAAGAATTGAAAAAGGTAAATCACATATGCAGGTAAATGGAGATGAAGATCATATGCAGGCAAGTACGTCTAAGATCGGATCAGGTATGAGAAATGAAGATGGACCAAGATTTGATGAAGATGTGTATTCAGATACACATGAAGAATATGAGCTAAGAAGGTCAAACAGAGTAAGGAAACAACCAACAAGGTATTCCTATGACACTTCTGTTGAAGCATCACTCACGAATTTGACAATAAAGAGAAGCGGAATCAAAATATTCAGAAAATCAAAAGCCTTAATGAAGGGACAAATTCACGACCGTTATGTACAGTGTAGAATCTTCCAGAATCACAGTTTGTTAGAGTTCGTTACACCGAATCAAACTGTATATAAAGAGAGAACGTGCATAAGAATAAGAGAGAGGGAGTGCGAGCAAGAACGTGTGTGAGCAGAGCGTAGTTTGAAATATAGCGCATATAGAAATCAAGAATAGTTTTAGAAGACGCCAGAGATCGCGTATGTACAGATGAATAACAGAAACCTGAAATGTCAGGTATTCATCTGAGAGAGATGGTAAGAAGAAACTACTCAGTGTAGGAGAGTTTCTATAGCTTGAGCAAGAAGAGGCCAAGCTAGTTTGTACACATCTTCTCTAATAGAAAACACATGTTCATGTGGAAGTTTGCGCGCACTGTTCGTATGTGAAGAACTCTGAGTATTTTCGTGTTACGGTATAAAGTCAGTTAACAGTTACAGTTTGCTCAGTAAACGTGTCTCCCGGTACTTTCTCAGTAAATGAATGTTTCGATCAATTACAATTGTCTCTGTAAACGTATTTTTCGGTCAGTTATAGTTTTCTCAGAAAACGTGTTTTCCGATAGAACAACAAAGTATATCTTGCAGAGTAAATTAAAGTTTTGTATGAGAGATAGCTTATCTTGTAGCTAGACATCTCTACTATCAGTTCATCAAAGATTTCGGTGAAATGGATATTTACACACAGTATAAAGTCTGACCGAAAAGAGGCACTCTGAGCGGAGAAGTTTTTTCTTAAACTTTAGAAAGTGTTCACTCAGTGAAGGAAGTTCACGCATCACTTCCTTACTTCTTGTATATTCACTTGAAGTGATTACAAATAGAATCGCAGTTGATTCTGGTAAGCTTCTAGTATAATTACGGTGATAATCTGGTGACAGTCTGGTGAAGTTCCAGTGGATTTTTCAGTAGATTCAAAACGCAGTCTTATACGTTTGAGTGACAGAAACTCTGCTAAGCTACTACTGATTATAGAGGTGTTCTAATATCACTCTAGCTTAGCTCTCTTCAGTGGCGCAGCGAATTCCGCAGACTTGACAAGGTTCGAGTCTTTGCCGCGTCGACCATAACAAGTGGTATCTCTGCTACTACACCGAAAGTGGTTGTCGTAGCTACAGTACCATCAGTGGTATCAGAGCGAAAGTTTCACCAACAAGTGGTATCAGAGCCGTGAGATCCAAGAAGTAGTACCAGAACGAGAAAGATTCTGAAGAGCAGAAAGATTCTCAAAGGTCACCGGAAGTAACAGAAACAAGAAGATCATGGTAGATCATGTCCAAATTGATAAATTGGACAGAGATAATTATCCCGCATGGGTAATGCGCATGGAAGCCTTACTTATGAGTAAGGACTTAATGATGTATGTGACCGGAGAAGAAAAGAAGCCGACTTTCGAAGATGATAGTCAACCGGAAAAAGAAGAATTAGAAGCCTTGAAGCTGTGGCAGAAGAAAGATGCGCTTACATTTTTAATACCGTTACAGATAATCTACTACCGCACATTAGAGGTCTGGAGAAAGCGGAGGACATATGGAGTGCGTTGGAAGATCATTTCCAAAATACTACGAAAGCTAGGAAGGCTAGCTTATGGTCCGAATTCACAACGTTAAAAAAGAAGTAGAATCAAAGCATTAGTGACTACGTTACTAAGATGAAGGATCTAGCAGATAGTCTTGGATCCATAAATGAAGATGTCGAAGATCACAGATTGATAGCGCAACTGCTTTTTTAACAGTTTTGAGAGGAGATGAAAGGTGGAAACCTTTCGTACTCTCGACTGAACTATCTTTAAATCATTTTGTACCAGATTTAAATCAGTTGCTTGGTTTGATGCTCACATATGAGCAAGACCTGAAAGGAGATGCAGATAAAGGACAAAGTTCTGCAATGTACATGAAGAACAAGAAGAAAGCAGACAAAGGTAAGTCAAAAGATGAAGAAGAGTCGAGTTCTCAGGCTTATTATGCAAGAGGTAAAGGCACCGGCAGAGGAAGAGCAAGAGGTTTTGGAATAGGAAGAAGTAGCCAGAATAACAACAAGAAGGCTTGCTGGATTTGTGGACTAAGTAATCATCTGGCTCATGATTGTTGGCATAATTCCCAAGGATCAAATCAAAATCAGAACAGTAATAGCAAAGGTAGAAGCGGAAGATATCAGAATAACTTTCAAAGAGGAAAACAGAATCAAAGAGGAGGCTATGGTAGAGGTGGAGCAAGAAGCTGGGGACAGAATCAATCCTACAACACCACCTACAACAACTACGCAAATGACACTCAGAATGAAAGTCATAGCATCATTGATGATGAACTCAATCGGCACATCAGATAATGAAGACCTAAAGGTATTTTACATTGATTCTGGATGTTCTAATCACTTGTCAGGAAATATAGAACTAATGTCAGAATTGGAAAAAGGTAGTTCCAGTCATACTGTTCAAACAGGTGACAATACGAGGCATATTGTACATTCAATCGGAAAAGTGAAGTGTAAGAGTGGAGTAGATTTGCTAACCAATGTTTTGTATGGTCCAACAATACCGAAAAATTTGATTAGCGTAGGACAGATAGTTGAGAAAGGTTTTCAGGTCAGATTTACAAATGAAGGAGTATTTGTAGAAGATCCCGAGAATGGATATCATCAGATCGTCTCTGGTAAGAAAGAAGGCAGACTCTTTACTTTAAGAGTACAAGGGAACATCGGCCAAGCGTTGCTCACACATGATGAAAAGGTGATTACAGAACTTGATCTCTGGCATAAGAGATTAGGTCATTTCAATGAAAAAGGAATTAAAGCTATGATTTCAAATTAGTCAGTACTGGGATTACCGAATGTACAGAACCAACACATGATTCACAAGTGCGAAGCATGTCAAATGGGAAAAGTCCACAGGTTACCTTTCCAGAAGAAAGGATTCAAACATGATGGAGTACTCGAACTCATTCATACAGATGTATGGGATCCAACAAAAGAAGGATCAATCAGCGGATCGAGGTATTATGTTCTATTCATTGATGATGCTACAAGATGGATAACTCTTTATGTTTTGAAAGAGAAATCAGAAGTGTTTGGAGCTTTCAAGCATTTTCATGCATATGCTGAAAGACTCACAGGTCGAAAGCTGAAGAGATTGAGGTCTGATGGAGGGGGAGAATACTTCCCCTGAGAGTTCAATGACTACCTTTGGAATGCAGGTATTAAGAGAGAAATAACCTGCAGGTATATACCACAACAAAATGGTGTAGCAGAAAGAAGGAACCGAACTCTAGTTGAGTTTGCACGAGCTATGCTAAAGGAAAAGGATTGTCCAAATTATCTCTGGGCTGAAGCCGTAAATACAGCTACATACTTGGTAAATAGATTACCGTGTACAACTTTAGATGGAATGACCCCTTATGAAGCTTGGTGGGGAAAGAAACCAACACTTGATCATTGCAAAGTGTTTGGATCAGTAGCTTATGCTTATGTACCATCACAACTCAGACATAAGCTTGAACCAAAAGCAGAGAAATATGTGTTTGTCGGATACGATGAAAAGCAGATGGGTTACAGGTTATGGAGTCCTCTAACAAAACAGTTTACTGTTTCCAGAGATGTTACATTTGATGAACATAAAAGCTGGTATACAGATCAAAGTCATACAACGGAAGAATTTAAAGAAGAGGTAAGAAGAAAAGAGAAAGGAAAATCAACTAGGTAAATAGAGATGAAGACTATATGCAGGCAAGTACGTCCAGGATCGGATCAAGTATGAGAAATGAAGATGAACAGGGATTTGATGAAGAAGTGTATTCAGATACACATGAAGAGTTTGAACCAAGAAGGTCAAGCAGGACTAGAAGACAACCAGAAAGGTATTCCTATGATACTTCGTATATAACTCAGAAAAATTATGCATATATGGTCAAGGATGATGAAGAACCTCAAAACTATGACGAAGCTAAAGGCAAGAAGCAATGGGAAGAAGCAATGGAAGAAGAATTCAGCGCATTGGAGGAGAACAAGACATGGGAACTTGTTCCGAAACCAAATGGTAAGAAAGTGATTGGAAACAAATGGGTTTTCAAAATTAAGAAACTTGCAGATGGAAGGATAGCCAGACACAAAGCTAGACTGGTTATCAAGGGCTATGCTCAGACGCATGGCATAGATTACGATGAAACGTTTAGTCCGGTGGCAAAGATGTCAACCATAAGGACAGTGATTGCTATAGCAACATCAAAAGGATGGAAGCTAAGTTAGCTAGATATAAAGAACGCATTTATGAATGGATACATATCAGATGAAGTCTACATGGAACAACCGGAAGGGTTTGTAAGTTCTAGATACCCAAATTATGTTTGCAAATTAAGAAAAGCACTTTACGGACTGAAGCAAGCTCCAAGAGCTTGGAATTACAGACTTGTGAAATATCTCAATGAACTTGGATACCAAAGTTCGAAAGCAGATGCAAGCCTACTCATCAAGAGAACAGAAGAAGGTATGATCTACATTTGCATTTATGTAGATGACATCATAATCACAGGTACTTCAGATGAAGGAATTAAAGAAGTAAAGAGATTACTTGAAAAGGAGTTTCACATCAGTGATCTAGGAAAGTTATCATACTTTCTTGGAATGGAAATCACATACACAGATCATGGTGTATATGTTACGCAAGAAAGGTATCTCCTAAACTTACTGAAGAAGTTTAATATGGAGAATTGCAAAGAAGCTTCAACACCGCTTGAAGCAAATCATAAACTCAGCAAATACAATGGTGCAGAGTTTAAAGATATGAGGAAATATCAGTCGTTAGTGGGAAGCTTAATCTACGCTACACTAACATGACCGGATCTTAGCTATGCAGTGGGAGTTCTCTCACAGTTCATGCATTGTCCGAAAGATCAACATTGGGTTGCAGGACAGAGAGTTCTTAGATATATCAAAAGAACTATAAAAGAAGGATTATATTATTCTTTTACATCAGATATCAAGCTGAGAGCATACAGTGACTCAGACTGGGTAGGAAGTCAAGATGACAGAAGATCAACACATGGGTATATGATATACCTAGGAGATAAGCTAGTAACCTGGTGTTCGAAGAAACAACACACAGTGGCTTTATCGTCAACAGAAGCAGAATATAAAGGACTTGTAGAAGCAGCTAAAGAAGTGATATGGATGCAGACCTTGTTCAAAAGCATGGGTATTGATCAAGGTATACCTATCATACATGGAGATAATACGATCTCGCTGTATCTTGCATCAAATCCAATATTTCATGCAAGAACAAAGCACATAGAAATTCAGTATCATTTCCTGAGGGAAAAGGTAATGGAGAAGGAGATAGAAATAGTATACACTCCGACAAAAGATCAGATTGCAGATATTCTGACAAAGAGCTTGGATGGAACAAAGACAAGCAGATTCAAAGAAATGGCGGGTATAAAAGAAAGGAAAATATATGAAAGACAGGGAGAGTCAAATTAGTGATTGAGGGGGAGCTATTGAAGCATCACTCACGAATTTGACAATAAAGAGAAGCAGAATCAAAATATTCAAAAAATCAAAAGCCTTAATGAAGGGACAAATTCACGACCATTATGTACAGCGCAGAATCTTCCAGAATCACAGTTTGTTAGAGTTCGTTACACCGAATCAAACTCTATATAAAGAGAGAACGTGCATAAGAATAAGAGAGAGGGAGTGCGAGCAAGAACGTGCGTGAGCAGAGCGCAGTTTGAAATATAGCGCATATAGAAATCAAGAATAGTTTTAGAAGACGCCAGAGATCGCGTATGTATAGATGAATAACAGAAACCTGAAATGTCAAGTATTCATCTGAGAGAGATGGTAAGAAGAAACTACGCAGTGTAGGAGAGTTTCTATAGCTTCAGCAAGAAGAGGCCAAGCTAGTTTGTACACATCTTCTCTAATAGAAAACACATGTTCATGTGGAAGTTTGCGCACACTGTTCGTATGTGAAGAACTCTGAGTATTTTCGTGTTACGGTATAAAGTCAGTTAACAGTTACAGTTCGTTCAGTAAACGTGTCTCCCGGTACTTTCTCAGTAAACGAATGTTTCGGTCAATTACAGTTGTCTCTGTCAACGTATTTTTCGGTCAGTTACAGTTTTCTCAGAAAACGTGTTTTCCGATAGAACAACAAAGTCTATCTCGCAGAGTAAATTTAAGTTTTGTATGAGAGATAGCTTTTGTAGCTAGACATCTCTACTATCAGTTCATCAAAGGTTTCAGTGAAATGGATATTTACACACAGTACAAAGTTTGACCGAAAAGAGGCACTCTGAGCGGAGAAGTTTTTTCTTAAACTTCAGAAAGTGTTCACTCAGTGAAGGAAGTTCACACATCACTTCCTTACTTCTTGTATATTCACTTGAAGTGATTACAAATAGAATCGCAGTTGATTCCGGTATAATTACGATGACAATCTGGTGACAGTCCGGTGAAGTTCCAGTGGATTTTTTAGTAGATTCAAAATGCAGTCTTATACGTTTGAGTGACAGAAACTCTGCTAAGCTACTGCTGATTATAGTGGTGTTCTAATATCACTCTAGCTTAGCTCTCTTCGGTGGCGCAGCAAAATCCGCAGACTTGACAAGGTTCGAGTCTTTGCTGCGTCGACCATAACAAGTGGTATCTGTGCTACTATACCGAAAGTGGCTGTTGTAGCTACACTACCATCAGTGGTATCAGAGCGAAAGTATCACCAACAACTTCTTATTTGACTCAGAAAAACTATGCTTACTTAGTAAAGGAAGATGAACAACCTCAGAATTACAGTGAAGCAAAAGGTAAGGAACAATGGGAAGAAGCAATGAAGGAGGAGTTTAAAGCGCTGGAAGAGAACAAGACTTGGGATCTTGTTCAAAAACCAAATGGTAAGAAAGTGATTGGAAATAAATGGGTTTACAAAGTTAAGAAGCTTGCAGATGGAAGAATAGCCAGATACAAAGCCAGACTGGTAGTCAAAGGCTATGCTCAGACGCATGGCATAGATTATGATGAGACATTTAGTCCGGTGGCAAAGATCTCAACCATAAGGACATTGACTGCTATAGCAGCATCAAAAGGATGGAAGCTAAGTTAGCTGGATATAAAGAATGCATTTTTAAATGGATATATATCAGACGAAGTCTACATGGAACAACGTGAAGGGTTTGTAAGTTCCAGTTACCCAAATCATGTTTGCAGATTAAGAAGAGCACTCTATGGATTGAAGCAAGCTCCAAGAGCTTGGAATTACAGACTTGTGAAGTATCTCAATGACCTTGGATACCAAAGCTCAAAGGCTGATGCAAGTCTACTCATTAAAAGAACAGATGAAGGTATGATCTACATTTGTATTTATGTAGATGACATAATAATCACAGGAACCTGAGATGAAGGAACCAAGGAGGTAAAAAGATTACTTGAAAAAGAGTTCAAGATCAGTGACCTAGGAAAGTTATCATACTTTCTTGGAATGGAAATCACATATACAAATCATGGTGTATATGTTTCACAAGAAAGGTATCTCCTAAACTTACTGAAGAAGTTTAACATGGAGAATTGCAGAGAAGCTTCAACACCGCTTGAAGTAAATCATAAACTCAGCAAATATGGTGGTGCAGAGTTTAAAGATATGAGGAAGTATCAGTCATTAGTGGGAAGCCTAATTTATGCTACACTAACAAGAGCTGATCTCAGTTATGCAGTGGGAGTTCTCTCACAGTTCATGCATTGTCCGAAGGATCAACATTGGGTTGCAGGACAAAGAGTTCTTAGATATATCAAAAGAACTATAAAGGAAGGATTATATTATCCTTTTACGTCAGATATAAAGCTGAGAGCATACAGTGACTCAGACTGGGTAGGAAGTCAAGATGACAGAAGGCCAACACATGGATATATGATATACCTGGGAGATAAGCTTGTAATCTGGTGTTCAAAGAAGCAACACACAGTGGCTTTATCATCAACAGAAGTAGAATATAAAGGACTTGTGGAAGTAGCTAAAGAAGTGATATGGATGTAGACCTTGTTCAAAAGTATGGGTATTGATCAAGGTATACCTATCATACATGGAGATAATATGAGCTCGTTATATATATCTTGCAGCAAATCCAGTATTTCATGCAAGAACAAAGCACATAGAGATTCAATATCATTTCCTGAGGGAAAAGGTAATGGAGAAGGAGATTGAAATAGTATTCACTCCGACAAAAGATCAGATTGCAGATATTCTGACAAAGAGCTTAGATGGAGTAAAGATAAGCAGATTCAAAGAAATGGCAGGTATAAAAGAAAAGAAGAATATATGAAAGATCAGAGAATGCAAATTAGTGATTGAGGGGGAGCTGTTGAAGAATCACTCACAAATTTGACATACAGACAGACATAAAGATGAAGAAAGACAAAGAGAAGTAGAAACAAAGCATTCAGAAAATCAAGCCTTAGTGAAGGGACAAATTCACGACTGTAATATAGTTCGTAGAAACTTCTAGAAATACGAGTTTTGAATCTCGGATCAAAATGTATATATATGAGAGAGAAGAAGGGAACAATATATTGGTGCATAGAACCAGAATAGAATAGCGCATATAGAAACTGAGGATAGTGATATAGAAGACGCCAGAGATTGGGTATGTAGAGATGAATAATAGAACCTGAACTGTCTGGTATTCATGTGAGAGAGATGGTAAGGAATAACTACTCAGAGTAGGAGAGTTTTCCATAGCTATGAGCAAAGTGAGGCCAAGCTATTTTGTACACATCTTCTCTAATAGAAAACACATGTTCATGTGGAAGTTTGAGCGCATTCTTAGTATGTGAAGAAATCTGAGTGATTTCATGTTACTGTGAAAGTTAGTTAACAGTTACAATTTTCTCAGTAGACATTTTTTCCGGTACTTGTGAAAGTTAGATCTCACAGCACAGTGTAAAGATTTTCATGAGTAATAGCTCACCTTGAAGCTAGTAGTCTGAACTACAAACTGATCAAAAGAGTTTTATGAAACGGGACATGTACACAGTACAAAGTCTGACCATAAAGGCATCCAGAACTGGCGAAGGTTTTTCTTCAAACTTCAGAAAGAGTTCATTCAGTGAAGGAAGCTAAGGTATTACTTCCCTACTTCAATTATAAACATTTGAAGTAATTACAAACAGAATTGCAGTTGATTCCGGTGACATTCCAGTAACAGTCCGATGAAGTTCTGGTGATGTTTCGGTGAGTTCAAAACACAGTTTTGACACAATTAAGTGACAGAAAGATTATTTAACTGTAAGCAAACACAGTAGTGTAAAGTTTGAAGTAAATCAATTCAGAATTAAAGCTTGAAGGAAATGCGAAACTTTTTGTAAAGTGAATTTTCAAAGTTCACAAAAACAGTAGTAAAGTTTTCAGGTTGCTAAGCTACTGATGATTATAGAGGTGTTCTAAAATCACTTTAGCTTAGTTCTAGTTGAGGCGTGGAAATTTTCTGCAGTCTTGTTAGTGAACAAGCGTTTGCCTCGACATCACATAACCTCAACACTTTCTCCACAATATGTCCTACACTTATCAAGTTCTTTCTAATGGTAGGGACATAGAGCACATTGCTAAGTAGGTTGATGTTTCCATCAGGTGCTTTTACATTTCCTATCTTCTCCACCAGATGCCTTGCATCATCACCTGTTTTCACTTCATGCTTGTTCCTTGGATCTTCTAAATCTGATAGGAGGGCCACATTTCCTTCCACATGATTTGAACAACCTGAATCTATGTAGAAAACATGCTCATCAGATTTACCTTGTGACATTGTCATATTCATGAGAAGTAGAGAGTCTTCTTGATTTGAGTCTTCTGTGTAATTTTTGTAGTCTCTTCTCCCTTTGTATCCTCCTTGGAAGGTTGAATTGTTGTAGTTGTTGTGGTTGCCATAGAAATTGTTAAACCTTCCTCTTGAGTAGCCACAACCTCGTCTGTTGTAGCCTCTACCTCTTTGATTCTTGGAATTCCTAAAGCAATTCTCAGTTGTATGATTAGGTAATCCACAAATAGAACAAGGATTAGAGTCTTGGGGTCTCCCCTTGCCTTGTCTTCCTCCTCTGCCTCTACCTCTACCATGTCTTCCTCTACCTACATAGTTAGCTTGGTGTGTACCTGCTTCATCATCCACTTTCTTTCCTCAGACTTCCTTTGTTATCTTTGGCTTTACTTTTATCAGTATACAAAGCGAAAGATTGATTACCTTTGGAACCTTCTCCATTCTTCATGAGCTTGACCTCTTGAGTAAGTAGTTGTCCCATAAGTGTGTTGAAATTTGGTACATGCATATTAACGTATAGGTCCATTGATGTGGTGAGTGCTTCCCACTTTTCATTTGCTTTTAGGCCATTGATTACTTGCCTTACAACTTGTTCTTCATCTATCACTTCTCCAATGATTCCTAGTTGATCAACAATATCTTTGATCTTTGTGATAAAATCAGTCACATTTTTCTTGGAAGATTTCTTGAGTGTTATTTAGTCCAACCATAGTTGGTTCTTTCTGGCCTTTGTGCTTGAAGAGAAGAAGGCCTCAAGTGGATTCCACACTTCCTATGATGTTTTACAACTTCTAATGTGAAGCAACAAAAAATCTGAGATAGAGTTGAGGAGATAAGACCTTGCAAGTGCATCCTTGGAGCACCATGTGCTCAATCTTTCTTTGTGTAGGTTGACCTTTATTCTTGAAACTTGGCATAAATTCATCTCTAGCTATATAACCATATAGATTCTTGCCTTGAAGATAATCTTACATCCTTAAAGACCAGGTTGAGTAGTTACCTCTATCCAATTTGTCAATTGATGAAGGAAATCCATCCACCATGTTGGACACCTTGCTCTGATACCATTGTGAGGATGGATTTGCACTTGATGAAGATGAAGTGGTGCTGCCAAATCTTTGCACTACACTAGCCAAATGAACTTCAAAGATATGTAGTGGGCCCTTTTAGCTTGCCAAAGGATTTATTAGACACTTTATGTACCTTTCAAGATCAATCTCAAAAGGATGAATCAAAACAAATATGTTGGAGTTGATCCAAGAACAAAAAACTTGCTATTTTTGTTCTTACACTTGTTCAATGTTTTGAACAATTCTTTGTGTATAGCAGGAGTTAGCTTAATTCCTTTTGTGGAACTCTAATTAACTTAGTAAGCTAATAATAATGAGTGATTGCATAAAAAATGATGGACTACATGCAGAGAAAGTTATTTAGCAAATCATATCTCCATCCTGACATTCACGGGCTGCTACAGTCATCATACAAGTGAGCAAAAATATGTTAATATCTGATGATCCCAAGAAGCAATGCTAACAAAACTTTGTAGGATTATAATAGACATTATGCTGATTCTATCGTGATTCAAATCATGGCAAATGATCAACTACACACTGAGAACAAGCTCTGAGAAGATCAATTTTCTGATGGAGTTATAACATAGAAGTAAAATGACAATATAATGATCATATATGTAATAAAACGTTCGATACAATCATGCCTTTGTTCCAAAATGGTGCGCTTGACTATGGCCATCTAGACCAGCCAACTGAGGCTCAAAGGGCTGAAAAATTATAGAAAAATAGAGCTGAAAATGCAGAGAATTTCCAACCAAACATGGCTAAACTACTGGAAATTTCGAGCCACATATGCTTGAACATTTGCAACAAAATATTGCTGAAAATGAGCATGAAATTCAGGCCACGCATGATGTACATATTGATGATGTATTACATAATGAACACATTTCTATCAAAAGTGCACAAACTATGTTAAAGTGGCTAGAACAAACTTTGCAGGATAGCAAATTGAGTGCACCTTTACTTGGTAGAACAAGATCAAGCTCTCACCATGCATCAAGTAATTTTGTGGATTATTCTCTTATTGCAACCACATGTAATAAAGAGCCACTTTCTTTTGAAGATGCATGTGACGATCCACAATGGATGAGTGCTATGCAATCAGAAATGGATTGCATCCATAGGAATGGTACTTGGGAGTTATGTGAATTGCCAAAAGGAAAGAATGCCATTGGTACAAAGTGGGTTTACAAAATTTAAGAGAACGTCTGATGGTAGCATTGATCGCTAAAAAGCTAGATTGGTTGCCAAAGGATATGTGCAAGAATATGGCATTGACTATGAGGAAACTTTTGCACCTACTTCATGCATGACTACCATTCATACCATGGTTGCATTGGCTACCCATCAAAGTTGGAAAGTACATCAATTGGACATAAAGACAACTTTCTTGAATGGTGATTTGCAAGAAGAGGTTTATGTGAAGCAACCTCCTGGTAGCAAGAGCATATGGTTTGTCGCTTGCATAAAGCCTTGTATGGTCTCAAGCAAGCTCCACGTGCATGGTATGACAAAATACATAAGCACTTGGTTGCTCTTGGCTTCACATGTAGTTCAATCAAAAGCACACTCTATGTACGCAAAGATGGGTATGATCTTATAGTGCTTGTTTTTTATGTCAATGACATACTCTTGACTGGGTCATGTGATGCAAAACTTGACATTCTTATGGATGTTTTGCAACATACTTTTGATGTCACTTATCTTGGTCTTTTGAGCTACTAACTTGGCATCCAGTTTGTATCCGTTGAGGGGGTACTTGTTATGCATCAAGCAAAGCATGTTGAAAAACTACTTCAACGTTTTGACTTTGAGGATTGCAAGCTAGTTTCCACACCAGTTGAGATAGAATTTACATCCTCAATTGATTATTACAATGATACATTTGACACTTCTCTTTATCAGCAAGCTGTGGGATGTCTTATATATGCATGCACACAAGGCCAGATATACAGTATGCATTTTCCCAGTTGAGTCAATTCATGCATATATAAGACATCCCACAACTTGTTGATAAAGAGAAGTGTCAAATGCATCAGTGGAATCCTCAATTGAAAATCTAAACCTTGTATCAACTAGTGTGGAAACTGGCTTGCAATCCTCAAAGTCAAAACGCTAAAGTAGTTTTTCAACATACTTTGCTTGATGCATAACAATTCCCCCTCAACGAATACAAACTTGATGCCAAGCCTTTGAGCTTAGGTCATTTTTATGGTAGAGATATTCATCCATGCTTGCATGCTTTTACAGATAGTGATTGGGTTGGTTGTTATGATACTTCCATGTCCACTAGTGGAAATTTCTTTTTCCTTGGAGACTCATGCATATCTTGGTTGAGTAAGAAGCAACCTACAGTGGCGATATCGAGTTGTGAAGCTGAATACAGAGCAGTTTTCAAAGCTACAGTGGAGTGTATATGGTTGAGACGCCTACTTATGGATCTTTGCATGGAGTTTGATGCTGCTACACATATTCTCACTTATAGTCAAAGTGCATTGGTTGTTGCATGAAACCCAGTGTTTCATGCATGGGCCAAACATATTGAGCTGCATTATCACTATGTGACAGAGTGCCTTCATGCAAGAGATATCGATTTGGTTCATGTACCTAGACAAGATGATGTGGCAAACATATTCACCAAAGATCTTCCACGGGAAAAGTTTGAAGCTTTTCACAAAGCTTTAGGCTTATTACCTTGTGGGGGCTGATCTGTCACTCCCTATATGTGTTCACATCATTCACTCAAGGGGGTTTGTTACACTTATGTGTTCCTCGAGTTGCTTTGATGTGAACCTTTTCCCTATACATGGACACTTTTTACTCTAGTGTTGGCTAGAGGTTTTTTTCCCCATGTTACCGCATACATGATTCACTCATATGTGGTGGTACTTTGTACTTAGGGATATTATTTAGCTCTTACTTCAGTTCAATTCATCGTCAATAGAAGGAGCTATTCCATCCATCCATCTTCTCCATGTGTCTTGCTGCATTTTGCTCCTTGTGTGTGCTTCTCGTGTGTCTCTTGCACTTCTACACACACCCAACAATTTGGACCAAAATTTGACCGTCCACCTATAAAAAGAGGCAACAAAGTGTCATACGCATCCTTGGAGCTAACTGATGTCTCCTTAGTACATGAAAGTAATGGCTGAATTGCATCTTCCACAAAAACAACATCACAACTAACCAAAATGTGTTTATTATGTGAATGATACAGATGATAGCCTCTTCTTTCATAATTGTACCCAACAAAAATACATTTCACTTCTTTATGATCTAATTTCTTGCATTTTTGTTTAGGCACTTATGCATATGCTAGATAATTCAAGACACATAGATGAGAAGCAAATGGCTTGTGACCATGCCAAGCCTCATATGGAGTGATAGAATACAATGATTTGGTGGGACACCTATTAAGTACATATGTTGCACACATAAATCCCTCAAGCCAGAGGCTATGTAGTAAAACTTGACTTTTGACCATACATCTTGCCATCTCCATGAGGGACCTATTCTTTCTTTCAGCAACTCCATTTTATTGAGTTGAATATGGCATTGTACACTGATGTTTTATCCCATGTTCAGCCAAGAATGCCATAAAATTAAAAGACATACATCCCCCCTCCCCACGATCAGAATTGAGGGTGCCCAATTTACATGCTGATAGATTTTCAACCAAAACTAGAAACTGTTTGAAGCACATAAACACTTTGGACTTTTCTTTCAAAGGATACATTGATGCATGCATGGAAAGATCATCATTACAAGTCGCAAAGTAAAGGTAGTTCCCAAAAGAAGGTGTTTGCATAAGACCACAAGCATCACATTGAACAAGTTGTAATTTTTTAATAGCTCTAATTGAACCACCTTTGGGAAGAAGGAACACCGCATTTTGCTCAAAATACAGCCTTCACGAACATGTTTTGCATGTGTCTCAAGTTTGGAAAAAAAGGACACTATTTCAAAGTTTTGCAGGCATAGAAAACTAGCAAAATTCAGATAACCAAAGCATGCATACAAAAGCTTTGCGTCTGAGATAGCTTGAGAATCTTGAATTGCACATGTTGAATTATCAATAGATTTTGCATAGTCTATGAGATTATATAGCCCAAGACATAAAATTTCAAAAGGAATAATAATGTCACCATTTGATAGATTATGAACTATACATCTATCATCAATAAATTTGACAACCAATCCAATCTTGGCTAATGCTAAAACTGACAATAGATTTTTCTTGATCCCTGGCACAAATAATGCATTTGGCAATGTGAAAGAACTCACACCAATAGTAATCACAATGATTTTAACAAATCCCATGACAAGATAAGAGGATTTTTTGGTCATGTGATAGTATTCCCTATAGGGGCATGCTCAAGTGAACTATAGAAACTATGCTGCAAGTAATATGTTTGGTTGCCCCACTATCAAAGTACCAAACATCTGATTCCATTGCAACCATACACTTTTCATGAGAAGATGGTTCATAGCTGCAAATGGTAGTAAACACCCATTCTTTATTATGCACAATGCTACCAGACTCTATATTTTAGGTGTAGAGACCTTTGCAACAACCATTTGAGCCTCTTTTTTCTTTGCCTCTTTTGCAGCTGGTTGTGGACAACTCTTTATGAAAAGATCACTTCCTTTACAACATTTGCATAATTGTTTTTGCTTTTGTGTTTTCTTCTCGTCCTTGTCTTCCTTGTTTGACTGTGGTGCATTAGCAAATTTGTTCTTACTAGTAGATGAGCTCCATTTATCTTTGCCCTTCAGACTAGCTAAGAAAGCTTGATTTGTAACATGCATAATGGACCTATTTTGCCTAGACGGATCTTTTGTGCAACAAAATAGAGACCAACTCCTCAAATGTTAAGGCATTTGGATTGCATTTCATCATCAACCAAAGAGTAGAAGAAAAAATCTGATATGAATCTAGAAGACCATTAAGAATGGTTTGCACAAATGAACTATCTGGCAAGACTTCATTTGTAGAAATCAATTACTCTCTCAAATCTTGGGTCTTTGTTAAAAAAATTTCCATAAAATCCCCTTCATTCATGTGCTCACTTTCCAACTACTTTTAGAGGTAAGCAACATGAGCCTCATTTCTTAACTGGCATAAATTGGTAAGTGTATCTCAAGCATCCTTTGCTATTTTGCAAGAGTGAATATGATGGATAATGACACATTTGATAAAAAAGGCTATCACTGCATGTGTGTGAGCATATCTGCCATAGTAGCCAAGTTGCTCTATAGTATGTGCAAAAGTTGGGATTGCAATTCGAACATGAATTTGAAAAATCATTACTTTTAACGTCATCTGTATCACCTTCAATAACTATATTTGAAGGTGTAGTAGGTTGTTTTTTGACACCTTGCATTATATTCCACGGTTCTTTTGCCACCAATACATGATGGATCATATATGCCCATAATAGGTAATTAGTACCATCCAACTTGTCCTCAATAGCCAACATACCAAATACATCATTGCTTTCAACCATGGCCACTAACTAAAATACCTTGATGCAAAAACATGGTTCTACCTTAAAAAGTTGAACAAAACTACCTTCTCGAGTCCTACTAAACCTATAGTAGACTTTGAGGCACTTGTACTCGCAAATCAAAACTTGTGTATATGTTTTCCACAAAAGGATAAAATTGTCTATACAAGCACTATAATAGTGCATTCAGGGGCCGAAACAAGCTCATATAAAAATTTTGACACCACATAAAGAAGTTGTTTAGATGCTCTAATCACCTTGAGCATGCTCACCAATTTTCATGCGATTCTAAGAATAATTCTAATCATTATATTTATTTATGTTTTATTATATTTATATAAGCTATGTTTATTATATGTGTGCATGTATTTGTGTGTATTTTTCTTATACATATATGCCACAATCCTATGGATTATATATTCATTACCTATTTAGGATACACAAGTACCCTATAATTGCTAAACGGTAAACGTCTAATGTTACCTAACAAAGGTAAATCCCTATAAATATTAATTTAACCTGATACACCTTAAGACAACTCTAGAAGAAAAGTAATTTACTAAAACCTTTTTCTCATATAACCCGAAGTTCCAAACATTTTACATGTTCTTAAGATATCTAAAGAGTATAGAAAATAGTAAATGCTAGAATTTAAGAACGATATAAAAAAAACCATAGAAACATAAAAACAACAATAAAGCCTAAATACAATAAAGTTTTGAAAAGTCACTTTAGAATTCACAAAACGATAAATATTTGAAATTTTTAATAAGACATAAAAAGCCACAAAATGTTTTAATGGAGCCTAAAAGTTTTTAATATAGATTAAAAATCACTTTAACCACCCTTAATCAATTACAATGAATGATGGTTAACATTGCTAGTAAGTTCTAGGGACATTTACAAATATAATTTACAAATTTGGATAACTACAAAATTTAGGTAACTATGTTGGTGGTGGTGTAACACTAGCATGCATGGTGGACTTGAACCCACTAAATTAAATTTTATCGATATCCGAACGAGGATTTTGTATTCTACCTAAGTCATACAAAAATTTATCAAAATTTTCACAGAGTTGAGCTACTCTAGAATCTATTAATACCTAGCTCCTCATTAGAATCGTTTATTAAATGAGCTTTCTAGGCCATTGCTTCTGCTTTAGCTTCCAAAAATTCATTTGAGAGCTTATCCAAGAAATCACAAGTAGTGGGCTCAACTTCTTTAGTGTGTATCTGCAATCATGTTTATTAACTCCAGCTCGCCTAAGCTCATCCTATAGAGCTTGTAATTGTTCTATGACTTCTTGATGGTCTTCTAAAATCTCTTCAATATGTATCTCCAAATTTACTGGAGACTTACAAGCTTAAATTTCCTCCTCTAGAATGTTGATATGACCTAGCAAAGCATCTTGTAGCTCTACATTATGTTGCTTCAACATCAACAATTCTACATGCATCTATTCCATCTGGGCTTGGATAGTAATGCAATCTTGCTCATCTTTTTCCATTTGTAAGGAACAAACTATCAGCAATCGAGCTGCATCTGAAATTGTACACTACAAGGAATAAAAGGGCATAGCAATGGTTAATGTGACACATTTTTGTCGCAACATGATCGTGCATTTCGTCGAACCGGGGATCAAGCACACATTTGTTGGAGTTAGATGTCTACAGAAGCACGTGAACAACATAAGGAAGAAGGAGAAAACTTGGACCACAACACACAATACTGAATGTATGACCACTAGAATGTACAAAGATAAGTAGCCCGTTAGGGCAATAGGCGTATATACAAGCCGAGGGAAAAAACCTCCTAAAAAGAGAAAAAAGTGCCCCGACGGTCCTAGTGTGTTTACACACATCACTACCTAAACATATCAACAAATCTCCCCCGGGAGTGATGTGGTGAACAAGGAGCTGAAACTCATGTATAAGGAAGTGCCAAGCTATGTGGAATCAATCCACAAAAGAAGGTAAGCCCAAAGCTTTGCGGAAAGCTTCAAACTTCTCCCTAGGCAGAGCCCTCGTGAAAAGGTCTACAATGTTCTCCTACGTGGGCACATATGCCACGCTGATCTCTCCAGCAAAGAACCTCTTAGAACCTCTCCATAACATAATGATAATGCACCTCAATGTGCTTGGCGCGAGCATGGAACACATGGTTCCTCGCAACTACCAATGCACTCTGACTGTTAGTGAAGATTAAATATCTAGAATGTCCTATTGTGATAGTTTCAAAGAAGAACAAGGAGTTACATATTTGTGTTGATGCTAAAAGTTAAATGTAGCAACGATTCCATACCTATTCGTGCATCTATTTTTAGACACAATGCTTGATGAAGTTGTGGGTTGAGAAATATATTTGTTTCTAGATGGATTAAGTGGATATAATCAGTTTAGAATGTTGGAATTTGATATACAAAAAAACAAATTTTATTACTAATTGGGAGTCTTTGCATGTACAATTATGTGGTTTCGTTTACAGAATGGTCGTAGTAGAAGCTTGGAGCTTAAGACATTCAACAATAGGAAGTGTTGCTACAGTTTTGATCACTGAATTTTTTCCTTGTCTTGGACTCCCACTTGAATAGTTTTTGATTACGACACCCATTTTTTGAATCATCTTATTAATTCTATCACTTATTATTTCCCTATTGAGCATAAGTTCAATTCCCCATATTATCCTCGAGCCAATGGTTTGGCAAAAAGTACCAATAAGGTTTTACTTATAATGCTTCAAAATTTTCTTTTGGAATATCCAACTAAGTGGGAATAGTATCTACCCTCGGTTCTATGGGCTTAGCGTACCTCATATAAAGTTTCAACCAAATGTATACCTTTCAAGTTAGTTTACGGTATGGAAGGTATAGCTCCTATGGAATTTAGAGTGCCTAGATTATGTATTGCGGTGTAGAATCATTTATTGCCTGAAGAATCATTGATATTTCAAATGGATACTTTACGGCAATTGGAAGAACATGGGTACACTAGTTTTTTGATTATGCAAGAAATCCATCTTTGACAACGGTGCTGGCATGATCGAAGGTTATGCACACGTGGTTTTTGGATTGGATATTTAGTCTTATTTCTTAATTTTAAAATGAAAAGGCAAGCATGAAAATTCAAACTTCGATGGACAGGTCCATTCTAGATTCATGTAGAAATTGATCCAACTACTTTTTAGTTAGGTACTTTAAGCGACAAGATTTTATGAACTTTGGTGAATGGGTCCAAGCTTCGCTCATACCGCATGGTCTCATTGCATTTATTCTATTATAGTGTATATAATTTTTTTCTTAATAAGTAGGATGTGGTGAATAAAGATTCACTCAAAAAAATGCATGAGTAGTGGAGTATCAATGCTGGCAATTGAAGATCATATTTGGATAGATTTGTAATCATCGAGCACAATGCTATGATATTTAATGACATGCTTGCTAGTCAAGCACATGCAAAAATGCAACAACTTTACTTCTTTCCTACTTAAGTCCATAGGTGAACAAACTCATCTTCTTACTAGCTACTTTTTACTCTGATGCTCTTTACCTTTTTGTGCCTGCATACTATAAAGCCTATTCTGGTGAGTACAAGTATGCATGACTCCCAATACCAATCCATGGAAGTTTGGGTTGAGGCTACATTGGCTATGTTTCTACAAACTAGGCATTATGGGGTCTCACAAACCTCGTATTTGCTAATGGTGGATGTTGCAGCTACTGCTGGTCAAGTCAACTGGGTGGAGATTATTTTTTGATGATCAAAGAAGGAAGTATGAGGACTATGCCATCCAACCAAAAAGGTACATCAACTTGGTACTAAGATAGGCATCTTGTTATCTTTGATGATTCCAACAGAAGCTCTTCCTACGCCACATATATTTGAAGTAGTAGACGAATCAGTTTTTTTGAGACCTCATAAGTGACCAAGAAAATGACCCATTCAGGATGATACCGATTCGTTAAACGTTGGAATGAGAGGTCAAGTGCATATTGTTTACGAGGCCCTTTGTCATGTTAAGGAGGATAGAGTCTGGCAAATGTAGGAATATATGAAGGCATAAGTACAATGAAAACACCAAGAGGATGTGGCTACCACTATTGAGGCCGAACAACATCAAAGAGGTATTGAAGATGAAGTTGAACAATGGTGGAGAGAGGAGAAGCAACAATAGCAACAACAAAAACAAACAGAACAATCTCTAACATCACAACCAACGGCTTTACAACAACCTCCGGTATCACAACCAATGACTTCGCACAAGACAAAGACAGTTAATTCTTGTAGAACTGCCATTCACCAAGAACTATTAATTTCACTACATTTGACAGAAGATGTCCAGATCCTTGGTAGATGCAATCTTGCCGAGTTCAAGTGTCGATGATTGGACGTTCATCCATCATCTATCCTTGGTTCATGAAGGATTTACACATTCATTCAACTACCACTACAAGAATAATGGGGGCATAGCGGTGCCACCAATTGAAAAAAAAAATCAGGGATGGTCACTTATGTGATGCTCTTGTTAGAAAGTGTTGCATAAATGATGCCCCAAAATAAGTATAAAAAAAATAAACCCAAAGCATTGCATAAGTGATGTCGATTGTTGCTTATATAACACTCATAATGATTGTTGCTAATAGCATCAAAGCCTAGCAATGCTAGTAGCGATGGTGGCAAACTGGGTTTGACTATTTGGTGTCGCAAAAGCAACACACTTGGAATCAAAAAAATTGATTTCTCTTGGCACATTTCTATTGGGATCAAGGGAGCGAGGGAATAAGCAAAGGTACATGCACATACATACACACATATACATACACACACATGCATACATACATGCACATACATACACACATATGCATACATAGATATCCACACACATACATACATAGACATACACACATACACATACATACATATACACACATACACATACACATATAACTCACATTCATACATACACACACATGCATATGCATACATGCATAGACACATGCATACACACACATGCACATACATACATACATACATACATATGCATATACACACATACATACACACACATACATACACACATATGCACATATACATACACAAACACACTATACAAACACATGCATACAAACACATGCATACACACATATACACACACATGCACATACATACATAGACATATACATACACACATGTGCAGGCATACACACATGTGCATACATTCTCACATGTGTTTGTACACACACATGCATATGTATACATACATACACAAGCACATACACACACATATGCATAAACACAGATACACATATACACATACACATACATACACACACACATACATTCGCATCCATACATACACTACATGCATACATACACATACACATACACATACACATACACATACACATACACATACACATACACATATAGATACTTACACATACATACACACACATAGACACACACATACACATACACATACACATATAGATAAATACACATAGATACACACACATAGACACACATACACACATACACACATACACACATACACATACACATACACATATACACATACACATAGATACTTACACATACATACACACATAGACACACACACATACACTTAGATGCATACATACGCTCACTTGCATACATACACACACATGCATACACAACACACATACACACACTATACATAGATATGCATACATACATGTATAAATACACACACACATGCATACACCCACATATACATACACACACATACACATACACACACATACACACACATACACATACACACACATAGAGACACAAACATACACACGCATATACACATATAAAAACACACATATAAAAACACACATACACACACTATACAAACATAGCATACACACACATACACATGTATACATACATATACATACACATATACACATACACATATACATACACATATACACACACATACACATGTATACATACACACACTATACATACATATGCATACATACACATACACACATGTATACATACACACACATAGATACATATGCCCACATATACATACACACACGTAGAGGCACACACATACACATACACACACACATAGAGTCACACACATACACATACATACATATGCATACACAATGCACATGCATATGCATACATATATACATACATGCATACATAGATACACAACCACATACACATATACACACATACATACACTCATATACACACCTACATACACATACACAAAAATATACATACATACAAATACATACACACACATATACATACACACATATACACACACATACATTCACACATGCATACACACATACACATGCATACACATATATACATACACACATGCACATACATACACACACACACATATACACACACACACTGTAGCTCAGTCATGAGTAGCACCTCCTTTAATGTCAACCTAGAAAGACGTGAGGATGGTATGAAGACCTCGAACAAGTGAGGGCACAAGTGTGTGAGTGAGAAACACACAAACATGCACACACATACACACACGCGTGCACACACAGCAAGACAAAGAGTGAAACAATGGAGTTCTTTAGATTACTCAAAAAGTCTCATACAAGTTTAAGTCTACAACAAGCTAACCTAAAAAATGAGCTCTCTAGCTCTTTTTATAGTTTTTGACTAGCTTTGCTCCTATCTAGACCTAGTGTCCGGCCTAGTTAAAAATTAGGTTCTAAGGCTATTTTGGAGGCTCAAACGAGCTCTGAAAATTATGAAAATTGGTGCATAGATACTACTAATACTCCTCAAGCTCGAGGACTCCTCGGCTTGTACAAAATGGAGTAGAAATAATAAAAAATGATATTTACAATGGTGTGGAGTGACTAAAATCACTATTTGGGAAATATTAATTCATGAAAATTGATAGGCCTATTTGCTAGATCTCCATTGACTGCTTTGCCTACTTGGCCCTTCACGTTGGCTTCCTTGTCTTGTAAGTCCTTGACTACCCTGACACTGCTATTTTCGAGATCTCCATTGATTGCATTGCCTACTTGGCCCTTCTCGTTGGCTTCCTTGTCTCGTAAGTCCTTGACTGCCCAGACCACTACCAACACTCCCCCCTCTCTCACGTCTATCGTCTCTGACAGAGCCTTGTTGAGCGGACCGTTGGATGTAGTATTCCATGACATCTGTCGCCAAGTGGTGCTCTGCCAACCTCAATGCTTTGTCCAAATCAGTGAGTAAGGCATCCCAGTCTACTGGTCCAGGTACCTCCGGATGTGGCATGCATAGCTTCTCTGAGTGTAGAGCCTGTTCCACAGAAAATAATTGTAACAGATGAGATGGTCTGGGTATGAATATCTCTAAATGATATTCTCAGAACCTTGTGATAAACATTTCTTCAAATGTTTGTTTGAAGCAGGCGAGGAGATATTTGATACGAGCATGCCAAACATATACAATGTTGATGGATGGTGTGGTGCTCATATCATAGACGAGGTCTTGGTTGCCTTCATTGAAACCTAGAGCTGAAAGGTGAGCTCCTTTGATATTTTTAAAGGTCCGGAATGTAACCAGCATCAGCTCGAATATTTTGAGGCACATCTGTGCCATGATGTCTATGTGAGCCGCCGGAATGTAATATGAAACCCTAAAAAGTCGCACGCATACCGAAAGGGCGTAGCACATTAGTTGTAATCTTTGATTAATAAAAGAGACGCACGTATTGCAGAAGGTGTGTCGCCAGACTGTTCGTCTGGGCAAAGGACTTGAAGTGGAGCGGAAGTGTAATTTTGCATAACCTGAGTATTTAACTCTTTTGTTGATTAAGCTCGGTGATTACTTAAGTCGTTGATGAATTATTAAGTGATTGACATTGTAGTGAATTGACGAAGTGCGCGTAGGCATAATGCATTGAAGATCCTTGTGCTACGTAGTTAAGTATTGTGTATTGAAGGATGTGGTGATATACAGACAAATAGTAGTTGCGGGATAATTGTATTAAGTCGGTGAAGTAATATATGCGGAATCGATAGACTTGGGAAAATACAACAGGGCCTCTGTTTTACAGACCCGTAACCATCTCGAGAACCCAGGATTGATAATAGATTAAACAATAAAAGTTTAACACTCGCGCCGTCTCTGGCAAATGGAGTAGCTAGTTGAAGAACAAGGTTAAGGCTCGAAGAAGAATCCTTTCATATATGCCGGTAACACGTTCCAATGAATCTTATCCCAAATACCGAAGTGATCCACATCCCTGGCAGTTCTGAATTTGTTAGGAACACCCTCTGGTGGTAGAAGTGAAGAACAATCAAGTTCAGTTGTAGAAGGTTCAATTCAACAAGCAAGCGGCAATTGCGGTGGCAGTTCGGTGCTATGTAGAAACAGTTCAGTAGAATGCGGTGATAATCCGGTGTGTTCCGGTGATAGTCCAATACATTCTGAAGAAATACGTTAGTTCCTGGTGGTATTTTGGCGTTGTCCGGTGACAATTCAGCATTGTCTGGAGACAATTTGGTGATTTTTGGTGATAGTTTGGTATTGTTCGACGAGAATTCGGTGTTTTTCGATGATACTACAGTTCTGTTCGGCAAGAATTTACTGCATTCACCATTTTTAGGTGCAAGTCTAGCCAATTTTGATACTAAGGGTGAGAAAGGGCTGCTAGATTTTGAGTTAAGTAATCGGTTCAGAGACATTTTTGGACCGGAAAGTTGGCAAAGTGACCATATAGTCCAAGGACATCAAGAAGTCCATCCCCAAAGTTTAGGCAACATGAGTAGCTCCCATCAACAACAGCAACAATAGCAACAACAGCAGTAGCAGTAGCAGCAGCAACAACAACAACAACAACAACACAACAACAACAACAACAACAACAACAACAACAACAACAACAACAACAACAACAACAACAACAACAACAACAACAACAACACCAACAACAACAACAACAACACCACCACCAACAACAACAACAACAGCAACAGATTGTTCCATCGCGTTCGGTGCCAGCCGGAGTGATGTACACAAAATTTGGAGGTTTTCCGAGTGATGATCCCGATGCGCATGTGCGGACATTTGAAATTAATTTTGTAGTTTTGAATTACCCAGCAGATCTTGCTTATAAAGCCATTGTGTTCCAGTCAACTTTGGTTAATGAAGTTGCTCGCTAGTTAACCAAGTATGACTTGAATCATTTCCGGCAGTATGATGACATGAAGGATGCATTTCTGCAATGATTTTGTTTAAAGAAAAACCCAGCAGAAATTTTTGATTACCTACAAAATAACAGGCAGAAGCCACACCAGAATGTACAAGACTATGCCACTTTATTCCGGACTCATTTACGACAGTTGCCCCCAGTGCATGCCAATTTACCAGATGATGTCATTACTCAGTGGTTCATAAACGGATTAAATCCCCAATTGAAACAGATTATGATCATACGATGTGTGGGTGGGATGACCCTAGATGCCATAATTGCAATGGCTTTACAGTTAGAAAATAAATTGGGTGGATTCACTAAAGATTTAGAGTGATTGAAGGCATCCAAGCATTCCAACGAGGACCCTCTGAAACAAATTTATTGTACCAAATGTAAAAATACAGGACACAGCAGCTCATCATGCGCCTTGAATCAGATGTACTGTGCTATTTGCCATACAGCGGACCACTCTACAGAGACTTGCCCTTATAACGCAAAGGTACATAGTAGAGCAGTTGTTAATGCCATTATTCAGGAACAAGGGCAACCAGAAAGCCATTATGTACCACCGCAGATGAGGAATACTCCTTACCAAGGATACAAGAATTATAGAGGAGCGCGATCAACTAACTGTGGACAAACTCTGTAAAATGCGGGTCCATCAAGTGAAGGTGCACCTCTTCCACCACCTAAATGTCATTTTTGTGGTGAAATCGGGCATATCTGTAGGTATTGTAAAGATGCGGCTGAGTATGATAAAAAGAAAAAGGAAAGACAATATCCTATGGCGAACATGGTGTATATTTCAACAATCGACACCCAAGTAGCAGCGATATAAACACGATCGGGAAAGCCGATACAACTAGCTGCAGAAATTTTTGAACCTGGAATTCGTGAACAACACAAGGTGTTTACTAAAGCGAGTAAGTGGGCAACCTAGGAGCAAACTATTTTTCCTGCTCCAGTTCTGGTGATGCAGCAAAGTATACCGTAGGCAGTACCGGAAGGAAGAAATCAGCCCCAAGCACTACTCGAGTCCCGACTGGATACTGTACCGAAAACAGTAAAATTTGATCCGATATGGGATGTCTTATCCAAGGCATCTATTACACTGCCATTGGGACAACTATTGGCTTTGGTTCCTGGTGTACGATAATAGTTTCAGCAACAGTTCAGTCCATGACCTTCATGTGCTCCTTCGACAGCCATAATCCAGCCGGAACTTGATCCGATAGTGGATCATACGGTACCCTTGATTACGGTCTGGTATAAGAATCATAAAATCACTCAAGTGTTAATTGATGGCGATTCTGGTGTAAACATTGCAACAACAGCACTCTGTCAACGGATGGGATGGACACAAATTGAACCTGTCCAATTTTTTGTGCGAATGGCTGATCAATCCCGAGTTCATCTGGTGGGATTAGTACGTGATATTCCTATTACTCTTCAAGGGGTTGTATTTAAAATGACCTTTGTTATTCTAGAATTACCTGAATCTAGCCTTGACTATAACCTGCTCTTTGGACATCCATGGTTAAAGCAAGCGAAGGTAGTTCAAGATTGGTCAGTGCATGAATTAAGAATAACCACCGTAAATATGTTCTTCCATTGGATGACATGAAGGCTTGCGACTTGCATGCACGACCATATGTAGCCTAACCTGTACACATACTAGATGGTCTTTTAGATGATGAAAAGGAAGCTTTTCTTAAAGCCAACAAAGATCTGATGGCACTCGGCACTGTGGACTTACAAACGGTGGCTGACAACTGGAGTCCAGCAACCTATATGGTGGTACCATGACCGGTGAGCATGAATCAAGTACATCACAGACTTTGGATGATGCGATGCTCCAACAATTACTCCAGTCAGGAGAGGATTTAGATATGCCCCGATAGTTTTACGTACTGGACGATCAGTTGGTTACCTGCCACTTAGGTGATGAAACCAACCCACGACTAGTAAAAATTAAGGCGGGACTATCAGAGACCATCCAGGATAACTTGTTGCAATTGCTACGAGAATTCTCTGATGTGTTTGCATGGGATTACCGGGATATGAAGGGGTTGCACCTGCGCATTTATCAACACAGGGTGGTGTTGAAACCAGATGCCCGACCTATTAAACAACCAAGCAATAGGATGAATCCTCACTATGCAGCCCAAGTCAAAGTAGAATTGCATTGATTACTTAAGGTTGGGTTTATTGTCCCTATCGAGCATGCGGAGTGGATTTCCCCTATTGTCATAGTTCCTAAGAAGAATAAGCAATTAAGGATATGTGTGGACTATCGAAAATTAAATGCAGCTACCGTACCTGATCCATTCCCTCTGTCATTTTTGGACACAATGTTAGATGATGTGGCAAGACGAGAGATGTACTCCTTTTTAGATGGATATAGTGGTTATAATCAAGTCCGAATGGCGGAACAAGACATTGCAAAGACAACATTTATAACCAATTGGGGTGTCTATGCGTGTACAGTGATGTGGTTTGGTTTGCGAAATGCTCCAAGTACGTTCCAACGCTGTATGGAGGAAATTTTCTCTCCTTATCTAACCACATTCATGAGAGTTTATTTGGATGATTTCTCTTTATCCGGTGATACTTCGGTGCATCTGTACCATTTACGGTGCTGTTTTTCAAAGTGTCGAGAATACCGTTTGTGCTTGAACCCGAATAAATCTGTATTCTCTGTATCCTGTGGCAAGTTTCTAGGACATATTATTTCAAAATAGGGAATTCAAGTTGATCCAGATAAGGTGAAGGCAGTACGGGAGGCACCAACTCTCTTTTTATCGGTTGAAGTAACTGTTAACGCAAGCTCTTATTTTACAAGCGCCAAATTGGGAATTGCCATTTCATGTCTTTGTGGATGCATCCGACATTGCAATTGGCACTGTGGTGATGCAGCAAACGCATAAATGGTTCCATCCAGTATATTATGCGAGCCGCAGATTGGCCCCAGTAGAGCGCAATTATTCAGTCACTGAATGTGAATGTCTCGGATTAGTGTATTCAATGAAGAAATTCCGGCATTATTTACTGGGATGACGCTTCACTTTTCATATTGATCAAGCAACTTTGGTGTACCTTATTCGCCAATAGCATTTAGGGGGAAGACCAGCCTGCTCCAAGAGTTTGATTATTCAGTCGTACACCGACCAAGGTCTGCACACGCACTCGCTGATTTTCTATCTCGGTTGGATTCTGGTGAACTCTTAGATGGAGTTGATGATACCACACCTGCTATCTATGCCACTGAGTCGGTACCGGATGATCAACAAGAATTACCAACCAAATCCTCCTATTACGACACCCTGATGCTTTTCTTGACTAGTGGATGTCCTCTCAGTACAACCTCTCCTACTACTCGCCGTAAATTGGCGATGTATAGTGGACGATTCCGGTTAATTGTAGGGCACTTATATTACATGGATCACTCGGGAGTGTTGCTCAGATGTGTTCCACCAGACGAAATTGCTTCAGTAATCCCAATGGCTCATTCGGCCCCAGCTGGAGGTCATTTTGTGGTGGACCTAACCCACTAGAAGATTCGGTAGAGTGGATTATGGTGGCCTACTATGTACCGAGATGTGACTAAGTATGTGCAACTATGCGATGCGTGTCAACATTCCGATCAACCTTTACAGTGACATTACTTCCCGTTTCAACCCATTTTGCCTCTCGAACCCTTTCAAAAATGGGGTTTGGATTTTATCGAACCGATTACACCTCCGACAATATTCACCAATAATAGAACATGCACAGATTATGCAACTCGATGGGCCAAAGCATGGGCTTGACGGTCAGCCACAGCTACTGCGGTCATTAAATGTTTGATGAAGGATATTTTTCCACGCTATGGGTTACCCTTGGAGATAGTAACTGATCAAGGTACGCACTTTGCAAATACATTAATGCAAGTGCTTATTAAAACCTTCTAGATTGTGTATAAGTTCAGTTCTCCCTATTATCCACGAGTGAATGTACTCGCTGAGAGCACCAACAAATCTCTATTGAAAATCTTAAAGAAACTGGTATTAGATTGCCCAGAGAGATGGACCAATTCCTACCTGCTGTATTATGGGCTTATCGTACCACATACAAAGTGGCGACCGAAACAACGCCCTTCAAGTTGGCTTATGGTTTGGAGGCGATTGCTCCTATGGAACTAGTGGTTCCTAGTCTGCGAGTGGCATTAGAGTAGAAATTACTCTCGGACGAATCATTTCCTTTCAGATTGGAGGCTTTACGGTCTCTGGATGAACAGCGCCTCAAGAGTTTTCTGGTGTTGCAGGAAGTTCAGCTCAGACAAGCAAGAACTCATGACCGTTTTCTTAAAACCCCCGTGTTTACCATCGACCAATTAGTGCTCTTTTATAATGCCAAATCTAATCAATCCGCTAGAAAGTTTAAATTGCAATGGTTCGGTCCATACCACATTGCCAAACAAGTGGGACCCGCAACTTTTTGGTTATCCACCCTCAATGGTACCCTCCTTTCTAAAGCGATTAATGGATCAAAGCTTCGTCCCTATCATGCACCACCTTCATTGTTATGATGCATGATCGGTATTTTTACTCCACCACTATTTTGACTCGACTTTTTTTTCCTATCTGTGTGTTTTAGTTGACTAATTGACTGACCGTGATTTTTCCATTTTTTTTTACCTAACCATGATTAGAAGCCACCTTCACTGTCGCCGATTCTGTTAATGCATGCATGTAGCCATTATACCTGTATATTTCCAACATTGTGTGATGATTAGGTTTCTTTTCGTATGATTCTTTCAATGTTCTTACTTAATCCTGTTCTTTACATTGATTTTCGCTATTGCGTCCGTGTGTGCTCGTGTATTTTGTGTTATTGTGCTCTTGTGTGTTGTCACCTGTGTCATGGAAGCTCTGGCAAACATCATCACCTTCCGTGTTGGACTCGCTCCGGATGTGAGCGAGTTCTTGCATGTGCGAGTTCTCTTGGCCTTCGCTGAATTGCCCTGGCATTCAGTGGAGTGTCATCCGTTTTTCACGCAGATAATCTCTGCTATTGCGGCTATGCCTGCTACAAAATAGTGTTGGCCCATTGTTTGTTTGAACCCCCGCATCGTTGTCACCCTTAACACTGTCACTGAGGGTGTTCATCTCCCTCAGGAGGGTTTTGGTCAATGGCCCTCTCCTTCCCCTAGCGACCATGAAGGAACTTTTCCCCAGGCACTCGTCTAACGAGTTTGCCATTCCATGTTGACCCAAACCGGAACGCACTACACTGCAGTTTTTAGTAGCTGCTCTCAACCTCCAAAAATGTACTTACGGCATATCCCGTCCATTCTACTCCATGATAGATACTGCAGCCCGAGAAGCAGTTAACCTCGCTTCTTTCTTTTTCTGGCGTATTCACCGTGAATGCCAAGCCGTTTCCAAACAATTAGCCAAGAATGAAATTCCTAGAACTCGTTTATCGCACCTCCTCATGTTTCTCCTCTCGGTGATTCAAGCAGAACAACCACCTCCATTGAACACGATTCTACTCCATGAAGAATCTGTGCAAATGATGGAGATTGATGATGATGCCGATCTTCTTCAATTCTTCCCAGAAAAACGCCACAGATTGAGTCCGTTGCATAGCAAAGTCCTGTCATCTTCCACCGTACAAGTGCACAACATAGCTTCATCGGCCCATAATCCTTCTCCTCCCTCATCTCCTCTAGACAAAACCCTTTAGGATATCGTCATTGAAGAATTACACCTTGCCGACAAAGTCGTGCCACGTGAGCCCAATTCACAGGAGACCATGCTCGATACGACCACCAATACAGTGCAACCAGCTGATCAACCTCAACCCAAGGAACAAACCCTACAACCAGATGATTCAACAATCGTGGTAACCACTCTTGCCCTTCACTCTTCCTCTCAACAACCACCTTTACCGTTGTCCCCCTCCCCGGTTCTACTGCCGCCTAGCTCTTCTTCTTCATCTGGTCAGTCAGCCACTCATCCTCTTCCTTCCTCCCCAAATTATTCCCCTCCCTCTTCCTCTGCCACGGTTTCAGTTAATCCCTCACAGCCTATCTCCACCTCTATCATCCATGACTCCTTAACCCAATTAGCCCGGAATGGTAATTATCTCCTATAGCTCTCCACCCATCTTCTCCATCACCTAAATGAGGCCCAACAATCTCTTCGGCAGCAGTATCAAGCCAAAGTGGATCTGCTTGATGCAGATATCACACCACTTCAAGAAGAAGTGCTCACTACGAAAGCTGAAACCAGTTCATTGGAAGAACGAATTCGTCTTCTGCAAGCAGAATTGAATGAGAAAGACGCTCTCCTTGCTGCCCGCGATGAAGAAATTACTCAATTGAAACAAATGGTGAGTGATAAATAAGATGCCCGGATTGCATTAGAAAATCTTTTGGAGAATACACGTGCAGATCTTGCTCTGGTGGAGCAGAAAGGACAGGAAATGACAGACTTGCTATGCAGGTCCCTGCAGAATTAAAGAAGGTTTCTGAAGACCTCTTCCAAAAGAGTCGTGCTTTGGAAGAAGAGATTGGTTTTAGTTACAAGAAGCATTTTTGCAGACTCAGGCGGAGTCCCTAATAAGTCAGGTCGTTGCTGCCAGTTCAGTTTGCACTGATGCACAACTGATTGAACCTGCAATTTTGAAGAACATGTTAGATTCCTTGAAGCAAAAGATTGCCCGCACATTCAAATTAGCTCACTCCATGTATGTACAAGGCATCATCGATGAACCCTGAATTTTGTCATTTTCCTTTTCGGGTTTGCGTCCATCGTGCATGCCAGTGTGAGCCGTCGGAATATAATATGAAACCTTGAAAAGTCACATGCATATTGTACTACGCAGTTAAGTATTGTGTATTGAAGGATGTGGTGATATACAGACAGATAGTAGTTGTGGGATAATCGTATTAAATTGGTGAAGTAATATGTGCATAATTGGTAGACTTGGGAAAATACAATAGGGCCTCTGTTTTACAGACCCCTAACCATCCCAAGAACCCAGGATATATAATAGATTAAACAATAAAATTTTAACACCTGGTACATTCTTGAATCTGATTCCCCAATGTTGAATGGTTGAAATCATGTATGCGACCGTGGGTTGGCCATGAGGTGGTGCCAAATATACGTAGTTTAGCCATTTGTCACATCCTTTGAGTGTCAAAACTATTTTGCTGTACTCGGGCCATGATGTTCGTCGAAAGACAAGGCAGTAACAGGGGTTATACTTGATGTATAAGGGCATATTATTCCAAGTGTGCACCATTTCGGGGTATGTTTCGAGTAGGCGTATCCTCCATGTAGGTTGAAATATGTTGCCGTGCGTTGTACTTTCAAGAATGTCATCTAGTGCAAATTGTGTTGCTGAGGTTGGTTCTTTTGTGGTGCACTGATTTATCTCAGCATTATAATCTTCCATTAATACACAAAATGGAACATAAAAATCATCTAAAGTGCCAATCCACCGATGATGGGATAGGTTTCTGAAGTAATCCGATTTGATGACAACCTCTTCCAGTCGGGACATGGATTGTATCTGCACTGCAACTCTATCATCATGGGTTGGACCTAACTTTTCTAATTTTTGCATCCATTCTGGAGCTTCAATCTCAAATGTGTCCATTCCTTCCTCTGTTTGTTTACCCCGTGGTATAGGCATGGGCACATAGGGTCCCCGAAAGTCTCCTCAACTTTAATTTGAACTAGGTGCTTCGGCTCCCGCTCTACAAGGGGAGAAGGTTGACGCTCATATTGGAGAATTCTATTTTGCAACTCTACCAGTTGTGCTCTCAGTTCTGCTACCTCTTTAGATGTGTCAGCTGTGGGTGGGTGCTACCTCTGGTGGTGGCTCTCACTGAGTGGCTAGTTGCTTTCGTAATTCATCGCGCTCTGTTTCTAAAGTAGCATATGCCTCTAGGAGGTCGGCATGGGTGTCCAACACAATTTGCATATTTGCTGACGGGATGGCTTTGAAGTGCTCTGGATCGATTTGTGTTGGGGATCCTTCCATCGCTGCCTCTAGGTTTTCTTCATTCTGTTTCTGCATTCTTTTATTTTCTTCTAGCGTCGCTGACATGTGTTTCCTTAATAATGCAAGGTTGCGGCGGGTTTTGAGGTTTGCTGCTTGTTGAGCATGTAGCAGTTCTTCGAGGTGTTGTTGTGCCTCTGAATCTGGCTGGGGGGGATTGGCCACTAATTCATCATGTTGTCTTTGCAAGGTATCACATTGTTGTTGTAGTAGCCTCTTGTCCTTTTCCAAGTTGATGAGTGGTTCTTGGAGAGCTTCATGGGTTCTGAATAGGCTCGTATGCTGAGCATCTAAATGATAGTAGTGATGTTGTAATTGAGACATACATTGATACAAAGTATGAATACATTATTGACAGGAGTGGATGCTGGGAAGGTGTTGAATGCAGGAGGGTAGGGAAAAGGGAAAGGGAGTGTGTATGTTGTGCTTGAGAATGGTGAAGTGGGTGGCGGGGGAATGTGAGATTGTGGGAATATGGGGGGAGGGAGGGGTGCAGAAGTGGTTGATATGTCCATGAAGTCATGTGTGGATGCAATCATGGGAGTTATTGTGTACATGGGAATGGTAGGTGTGGTGATGGTTGTGAAGGTGTATAATGGTGTGTGCAGTTGTGCATATGAGCAGCCGAGAAGTGTGACAGGGGGAATGGGATTTTCGATGACTACAGTTAGAATTACAGTGTCCGATGTGGCAGTTACAATAGTGGTGGTGTGAGGTTGTGCGGATTGTGAAGGTTGACTCACCGTTTGAGCTTCACTAAGGGAAGTGGAGACTGCGGCTGTGACAGTAGTGGTGACTGTGGTGGTAGGGGGTGAGGGTGGTGGAGTTGGAGGGGAGGGTGGTAAAGGTGGTGATGGGGGTGCACTTGAGGTGTGGGCTTCGTTAATGTGTTGAATGAAGTGAGCTGTGCCAGTTGTTGTGGAGGTGGTGCCAAGTGGTTCTGTTACCAAAATATTTATTTGCTTTCTTGGTCTGGGGGGACGTCTCTCGTGTCGTCGCTCAAATCTCCGTGAGTGTGCAAGGATGGTGTGCACGGTCTCTAGTACTCCTAGTTTATCATCTAGCATGTTCAGGGTAGCCCTGTATTGATCATCTACACCTTCTTCTTCAAGTATCTGGTTCATCAAGGCCTTTCGTGTTGCCAAAGATAGTCTTTGTTGTTCCTGAACCAGGTTGATAGTATCATATAGCCTTTTTAGTTGCTTCGTATAAGCTCGGGCTCATGCAAGTTCTGGGATAATGTGTTGCTCCTGTTCATGCTCCCCTTCATCGGTGGTCCTTCTTGTTCGTCATCTTGCTCCTCTTCTGCAGTCTCCTCTTCATCTTCATCTACTTCGACGACTTCTGGTTGAGTTGGATGGGGCTGGTCCATGACAGTTTGTTGCCCACTTAATTGCTCTGCTTCAACTTCCAAATTAGTGACATTAATTATCCTTGCTACCTCCTCATCAGTTAAATCCTCCAGCATGAAGCCATGGGGGAACTCTAAATCGGTGGGTATCGATGGGAACACTAGATTAGGCCCTTCTGCACTGTGCCTTGGTAGCCTGATGGTAAAGGGCTGTACGCACCTCTAGGGTGGTGGAGTCATTTTCGATGTCAGGGTTGTGCCTCGGGCCTGTGCACAAGGCATTTGAATTGCTCCCCTCATTTTCTTTGAAGGAGGCCTTGCAGCTGATATCCTTCACTGAAAATCTTGCACGCTAGTCCAAATGAGCACCCTTTGAATTGGCACATCATATGCCAAGCATCGATATACAATTCTGGTGAGTGCACAACATTCATAGAGCACTGATTTCTGTTTCTTGTACCAACATTGGTCTGCAAGATGGATTTGGTCAATGATCCAATGCGGCATGTTAATTGTCAGATTGAAGGTGTCTGCTAAGTATAAACTGAACCAAATCCTCTTGGGGGGCATCGTGAATCTTTCTTGAGCCGGGAACGTGAAGTGTTGCATGCACATTCGGAGGTGAATGGCAATAGTTGGTGTCATTGCCACCATATCCTTTAGTTTAGTTAAGTTCCTATTCTTCATGTTGTCTGGAATCATTGTTTCTTTCTTTGTGGGGATGTGCATACCTCTCATTTCTAGAGCTTCCCTTACCAAATTGTTCGTTAATTGGAAGTGCTTCAGTTCATTTCCTCTTGTAAGGGAAGGTAGTACAAAGGTGTTATACCCCTTTTTCTCTTTACTGGGAGTGAGCGTGCTAATCAAGTATGAACACCTTAGGAAGTCTGGCTTGGGTAACTAGGTTTTGAAGTACTCATACAATCCAACCTTCTTCCATATTGGTTGCAATCCTTCACAGTTTTGAAGCCTCTGAAACTCTCATGTAAAGAAGTGATACTGCCCCCATCATCCGTTAAACTCTATTTCAGCCTCCCATAAATAGGTGCCTTCTCGAAGGGTTCTTGCCACTTCAATGAACCAATGGGAGTTCTTGCTTACTAGCAATGTGTGCCCTTGGGGGGGATTTTGAATCGGTATGACATGTAGTGCTCTTAGTGCCTATGAACTTTCCTTCAACTCCTCCTGAATGGGGAGGCTTTCAATGTCTACTATCTGAGGGTTGGTGCCTACCTGGGAGCTCGTTCCTGCAGCCTCGGCCATATTGAGGAAAGCGATCGCCGGTTTTATGAGAATATACAAATGAATGTTAACATTGCAAATGGACACAAAGTGGTCATGTGTCCCCGTTACAACATTAACATGACGAACTGTGACGTAGTTAGTTAGTTAGTTAGTGCTTGTGTGGTCGTGAGTGTGAAGTGTGTTTAGCAGATGCAGGGTTCCTATGGGCTAGTTAGGGTGGTAGGGTGCAGTGTGGATACAGTTAGTAAGCGGAGGTGACTTTACAATGGGATCAAGTGGCTTATTACAAGGTTTGGGCTGCCAAACACAGTGGATGGATTTTCTTTTTGATTTTGTGGAGACTCTGGAGGGCTTTATCAAAAGGTCTACTTGGAAATGAGGCTTTTTTAGGGATCCATTTACAAGTGATTCTGACCGTGCTCATGGACGAATAGGTGTTTGTGCGTGTCGAATGAGAGTGGAAATGAGTTGTTTGTGTGAGTGAATTATGTTGTATATGGTGTGGTTTATGTGCAACTATTTGAGCCCGCAAGCAAGCCTTAGGCACCCAAATTTGTCTTGTGTGTGGATCAGCCTTCGTCGACTTCTTGGGTACCCAGATAGACTTTACTTTCGTAGAAGAATCTTTGAAAGACTTCTTATTAGCATCCTGTCATCGACCACTAATAGGAAGCTGAGCCAGTGGTTGTGGCTTGACCACAATAGTATGCTCGCCTTTCTGCACCCACACTTGTTTCGGTGGCTGAGACATCTTGCTTCGTTCTTTCTTTTGGCTTCGAGCATAGGTCATGTGCTTCTTCTGTGTTTGGTACTCCTTTGGTTGCCGTTTCTCTACCACTTTTGGAAAAGAAGGGAGTTCCGTCATCTCCTTGAATTCTTTGTTGATAAAATCATCCCTTTGCATCACATAGTTTTGGACAAGAATAGCATCGTCATCTTCATGTGTACTCCTGGAAGGACCAAGAGTGTGTGCCCTTCCTAGTTCCTTGAGTGCATCATTTTCTAACTCAAGTGTAATACGGTTTTGATTGACCCAGACCTGAAGAAGTCCACTTCTTAGTTTTAGGTTGATTGCATGATCATAGATCCAGTCTTGACCCAAGACAAGAGGCTCATTGAGATCCTCGTCTTGACACACTAGCACTTTAACTGTTAAGAGAACATCTTGAATGGAGAGAGGAAGTTCCACCTCGCCCATGCAAGGGGTTTCCACACCTCCTAATCCTATGAGATATGCTTCTACAGGATTGACACTTAAGTTCAATTTTTGACAGTAAGAAATTTTAACAGCACTAGTGGCTGCACCTGAGTCAATTAAAGCTCTCACGATCCTTGCACTCTCTCCTTGTCCTACCTCTAGGTTCACAAAGGGACGTCGGTCAATTATTCTAGTGGAACTTACTCCTAAGACTTTGCACATAGCCATATGATATCCGAGATCTGCATAGGCATCTATCCCAGGCCGATCTCTACCTTGCCTTCTCAATTTCATTCTTCGAATGCGTTCCAATGCTTCTGCTTGTGCTTCCTCTCAGATTCATTTTTCTTCTTCCTTACGTTTCTTGGCAGTGTTGAGTCGATTGAGCATTTCCTCAGTGAGGGGTTCTTGATAGAGCTTTACTCTGCATCCACTAATGTAACTAGGGAGAACATCACCTTCTAGTGTAGCTAATTGAACTGCTCCACTCGTTGAGATCCTATTTATGATCATAGGTCCATAACCACGCTTATCCAACTTTCTTTCTTGCATGTTGCTTCAAAGTGTAGACTAAGACTAGGTCTCCTGCTTTCAAGCCCTTATCCTTCACATGTTCGTCAAAATATGTTTTTTGTCTTTTCTTGGCTGCATAAATTCTTGCTGTGGCTCTTAATCTTATTTCACCTAGTCGTTCAAGGTCAAAGATTCTAGAGGAGAGCTCATGACCTGTCCACTCATGCTCTTGTGCTACTTTCAGTGTAGGTATTAGAGTGTCCAAAGGTAGCACTACATTTTGGCCAAATACCATCTAAAAGGGTGTTGCTTGGACTACCGTTTTATAAGCAACTCTGTAAGCCCAAACAACATGGTGTAGCTGTTTATCCCAATCAGAGCGTTTATTATTCACTAGTTTGGTCAGTACATTGCACAGAATCTTATTTGTGCTTTCAGCTTGCCCATTAGCTTGTGGATGATAGGGGGCAAACTTCTTCTGTATCGCAAGAACTCTTGAAGAAGATTTTCAATGACGAAGTGTGTGCCTCTATCACTGAATAGCTCTATTGGTAGCCCATATCTTGTGAACACGTTCTCAAATAAGAACTTAGCTATCGTTTGAGCATCATTCCTTGTCGTAGCTTTTACCTCTACCCACTTGGTTTGATAATCAATGGCCACAATGATGTACTCTGAAACTTTTAGCTGGGGGATTAGTAGGATCTACAAAGTCTATTCCCCACTTAGGGAATGCACGTCCACCCATCATAGGTTTCAATGGCATCTCATATTTGCGTGTAGGATACTGAGTTTGCTGACAAACATCACACCTCTTCACATAGGTATGTGCATCCATGTGAAGTGTGGGCCACCAAAACCCTGCAAATAGTATTGCCTTGATCACCCGATCTGATCCAAAGTGTCCTCCTACTACACCTTGGTGAGTAGTTTCCAAGATCTTAATATATTCACTCTCATGGATACATAATCTGAGGCAACCATCTTTACCACGCTTGTGTAAGTTATCTCCAATGAGTGAGTAGTCTAGGGCTTCTTGTTCTAAACCTCTTTGTCTAGCCAAAGTCATCTCTTGAGGGAATGTTTTCGTCCTCAGAAAGGCTACTAATGGTTCACTCCAATCTAGTATTAGAGACACTTGGTACAGTGTAGCATGCTCTACAGGTGGTCTAATACGACAGACTGGGCATTCCTTACACAACTTATGTGTATCTGCTTCCATAGTAGGCCAATGCACTCCGAGTCTCCTTAGTGTCTGTAGGGTTCTTTGCCTGGAGTAGTGTTGCTCTAATGCACCTACATGTGCTAATTACAACCATTTAGTGTACTCATCCTCCTCCACACAACAAGCTATTATCCCTTCATTTGTATGCTTGTACATATTCCCTGCCATGATGTGGTACTTCTTGGCTTTAACTAACTCCCTATCTTGAGTGCTTACTACTGTATGTTTAGGCCCATATGTCAGTACTGGCACTAAGGTCTTGGCCCATTGAGGCACAAATTCCAAATTAAACAAGTAAGCATCAGGAAGATCATTCGATACTCCTTGTGGGGCCTCTCCAGATGTGAGCCTAGAGAGATGGTATGCTCTCAAGTGAGTTTTGCCTTTTCCTCACCACTACCTCAAAGTCATATTCCATTAGTAAGAGAAACCATCTTACTAATCTTCCTGTATTTTATGGCTTGTTTACCAAGTACAACAGTGCTTGATGATCAGTAAAAAATTTAAACTTATTTGGAAGCAGATAGTGTCTAAACTTTTTAACCGCATATACCATGCCTAATCCTTCTCATTTGGTGGTCGTATAGTTTCGTTCAGCTGCATTCAACTACCTACTACCATAGGCAATTGGAAGATCCTTCCTCAAATTAATGCATACACGTAGCTTTCCATTCTTCTTGGGCACAACTACGATAGGGGATACCCACTCAGTGTGCTCAATTTCATAGATGAATCGAGCTTCAACCAAGCAATCTATCTCTTCTTTGATCTTGGCAACATAATTATCATTATATGTGTATGGCTTTTGTTTAGATGGTTTGGCATCTGAGGTCATGGGGATAGTGTGTGAACATATGTCAGGGTCTACACATTTCAAGTCCTTGTAGCTCCAAGCGAACATCTCTGTATTCTCTTAGCAAGGTTATCAACTCGTGCTCTTCTTCTTCCGTCAGGTCATGCCCTATGTAAGTGCATCTCTCTTCTCCTTTTTCTATGGCTACAACTATTTTCTTGGTGGTTTCTTTATTATCATAGGCCTCTCATAATTGCACCTCACATTTAGGCATTCTTATCATGACTCTCCTATCGTCTATCTCGTACTTTTTATAGTTTTCAGGGACCTCAAACAAAGATTCTTCCTCCTCTGGTGTGACTTCTCTCTTCTTTCTTTTCTTGCCTTCACTCTTGGTGGTCACTTGGGTGGCTATCCTCACATCATTCGTAATTTCTCTGTGTCTCTGAGGGTAAGCTTCTACTTCATAAAAATATTCCTCATCTGATGGAAAAGGAGGGTTCATTATAATTGACTCTAGATCGGAGTCACCTGCATCCTCGAATGCATCAATGTTAGTTTCACATTCTTCAATAACCGAATCTCCCATGAGAGGCTCTATTGAGAAGGCTGAAATGTCATAGCCATCCTCATCACAGTGGGGTGCCCATTGTTCTTCATTGATGGTCACATCCATTGTTGCTAAAATTTTTGCCCAGCCGTGAGGTTCAAGTTCTTCGTCAGGGAAAACTACAGGTGCATAGGCTGGGTCTTGAATTGATCTATGAGTTTCCTTCGCACCTACCTCTCTAGCTTTTTCTCTCTTTTCTTCTTCTACGGCTACCTTTCACATCCATAAGAGGGTGTCTTCATGCATCCATGAGGATCCTGACCCTATGGAATGCACTGACTTAGTATCATCTTTGGCTCTATGGATGGGATTCCATTGGATGGGGGGTACATCTCTATGAGAGTAATCCTTGAGATTAACTTTGGTCGTGACACCCAAGTGTTGCAAGTACAAGGAATTGGTTCCCAAATCTTGTACCACTTGCAATTGCCGCATAAATGGTCTTCCCAAAATCATCTCATAGGCCTTATTTTTGCTAAAGTCACATATAGAAAACGTATGCTCAAACTCAACACCACATGTGGTGAGAGTTATTCCTTCTAGCAGTCCTAAGGGTCTTTCAATGTGACCATCGGCCATCTGCAATTTCATTCTCGTTGGCCTGAGTGCTGGCTTTCCCAACGCTTCCATAGGGAAGTGGTAACAATTGCAACTCCTACATCTGAGTCCAAAATTGCCTTGGTTATGTATCCTTGATGGGTAATGGGAAGATAGGTGCTTCCTTCTTCTCCTTCACTCATGTATCCTATCTTGTCTAAGGGTAGCATTCTATGTGAGCCTACTTGGGAACGAGGTTTTGCTACTTTTGGCACTTGATTGGCTACATGTTTCCATAGCTCTGGCCTAACTTTGAGCAGCTCTTCTAAAGTGAGGTTGCACTGTACTTTAGTGTTATTTAGGACCTCTGTATTCCTAGGTGATTGAGTCTTTGTTTCTTATCATGACAGTGGGTGCTCTCATACAAGTAGATTTAGCTTCCCATGGGCCTGTGAATTGGGGTAGTTCTTGTAAGGAAATAGACTCAAAGTCTAATCTCTCATGAGATTGGGTACTCTCCTGCTCCTCATAAATGGAAGGAATGTCTTGTGGGAATTGATCATGCGCGTCATCCACAAGTTCAATGGGAGGAGGAACTTCATTCTCTTTAGCCCATTTCTCTTCCTGAATCTCTCACTAGAATTCTGGTGAGTACTGATTCACAGAAGAAGATGTGGCTAGTTCAGTGGAGTTAGGCACATAAGCTTCCTAGGCAGGAAGGCTTATCCTTTCACTTGTCTTGTCCTTACTTTGAGAGGTGGGGTCCTTTTTTGTTGTGCAATTAGCCTCTCCAATCTTTCTAGCAGTCCATCAAAGTGCAACTGCGTCTTAGCTGAACTAGAGAAGCTAAAGAGGCGACTCGCTTCAAACATGGTTTGAGCCCACCATCTTGACACAAATTTTAGTTCGTTCAAGCTCTAGTTCCGCTCAAGGGTAACACTTTTCATGATCGGTTACATTTGGCCCTTCTTGGATTCTGGCCTGATATGCCTTAAGCATCATGTTTAGGTCCTCGGGAGTGGGATCGGCTAAGACTAATCCTACTCTAGGGGGTGGTGGGATTAGGTGAGGTGGATTGGATGGAGATGGGAATGGTGGTGGTGGGGTAGTGTGAGAGGGAGTTTGAGATGTGAGTTCAATTATCTTGGCTTTCGTTTCTCTTAAACTTTCTTCAAGTTCACTCATTTTCTTTGCCCATGCCTTTTCATTCTCTCTCGACTATCCTTCCAAGCTCTAGTCCTTTTCTTAGTAAGACTCTCAGTTTCATCAACATCGGAACTCTTTTCCTGAACTAAACCTTGGTTTTGCTGCAAAGCTTGGGCTCTAATGACCACTTGCACTGGTGCAGTGGAAGTTACACTTCTTATAGAGTCTACTACTAACCCAATAACATTGATTGGAGTGATTTTCGGTGCATTGTTAGGATTCTTAGGACAATCTCGCAAGAGATGCTCTTTTCCAAAATCGGGACAAAAGCCTTGAATCGTCACAAATTGGGTTTGTGTAGGTGCAGGCATAAGGCAATCACGAATGAGGTGATCTCCCTGACATCGGTAGCATGGTCCTCTAGGAAATGGGGGTCTTACCTGCCTAGGTTGAGGTCTAGAGTTGGGGTTTGTGTACATGACATTTGCGTACTCTGGATCCCAACTAGGTTCACTCGGATCTTCATAATAATATGACTCGTTATGCTCATGTGACTACATGTAGTAAGCATGTGGGCTATCAATATGAGTGGAATCAAAACAATGATCACTAGGGTCACTTTCTGACAGGAATGGTGTAACAGGCACTATGGCTCTATTCAAATTCTCTTCTACAGCCACATACTTTACTGGAATCACATTGGATGGGGTTGGAGGTTGTTGAGCTAACACAGGCTAAGGCCTTTGTTGGTTCTGGTAGGGTTGTTGATAGGGTTGTTGGGGTCTGCCATATTGCTGAGGTGGGTATTGGTTCTAGTATCTTCCTTGTTGTGGGTATGGCTGAGGGTAGGTTTGCCTAACGGCTTGCTTATTGTATGGGCAATCTTGTGCGGTGTGATTAGTGTACCTCCGTTCTATGGTGCAATATTGGCTACTAGGGTTCACTTGGGGTTGAGCCATAATGGGACATACGTTCGCCATATGGTCACCTCCACAAGTATAGCATCTTTTCACTGGGGCAAACCTTGGTATTTGTTTACTTGATACACCTAACTTCTGAGCTACTTTCTCAGCGAGTTCCTCATTAGATGTGGATTGCGTGGACATGAGGCTAGTAGAACTATCTGAATCTTTGTAGATTTTTGATAGTTCTAATTCCTCCCCTAGGTTATCCTCAATGTCTATGCACATATGTACACACTCTTCTATGGTCCTAGGGTCCTTCAAGTACACATATGATCTCAATTTGGTACTTAGCAGTCCATCCAAGAATAGAGCCACTTGTTTGGCTGGTGTGGGTAACTCAAGAACAGGACATCTCTCTAAGTATTGCCTAAACCTTCTCCCTGCAAGTCTCACGGTCTCTTGAGGTGTCTACTTGAAGCTGTGAATCAGTGAGGAAGTATTATGCCTTATGCCACTCTTAGAGAATTCGATAATACAAGCCTCTAGAAGTTGGTCTATGTTCCTAAAGTGTCTCTCATTTAGTGGTTGAAACCATGTAAGGGTGGTGTTCCTAAGGGTTAGACCAAAGGCATTGTATTGTGTGAACAGGTCCTCAACTTGTTCAACTCTCAATACTTGCCTAAACTCGGCCACATGATCATATGGGTCTCCAGTACCATCGAAGTAATTCTTCATGGACTTAACCAGTGGGTTGGCCTCAGGAACTGAAGGACTCACAAGGCAAGGAAGCTTACAAAGGGAGTCAGAGCGAAGAGAAGGCACAAGCAGACAGAGTAGTCAACGACGATCTGGCAAGTAGGCCATTATTTTTTTCAGGACACTAAAGCATATCAAAGAGGTGGACACACAAGGAGAAGGAGCAAGTAGGGAGCTCAAAGAGGCGTATGTCAAATCATTAGAAGAAATCCCTACAACAATAGTGATTTTCATCACTAAAAGCCATTGTAGATACCATTTCATATTTTTGTAGCTCCATTTTGTGCAAGCCAAGGAGTCCTTGAGCTTGAGGAGCATTCGAAGTAGCTACCTACCAATTTTCATAATTTTTAGACTTCGTTTGAGTCTTCAAATAGGCCCTAGAACCTAATTTTTAACTAGGCCGGACACTAGGTCTGGACACGGCCAAAACTTAGTCAAAAACTATAAATAGAGCTAGAGAGCTCATTTTTGAGGTTAGCTTGTAATTGATTTGAACTTGTATGAGCTTTTTGGAAGTAATCTAAAGAACTCCATTGCTTCTCACTCTTTGTCTTACCTTGTGTGCACACGTGTGTGTGTGTGCATGTTAGTGTGCTTCTCACTCACGCACTTGTGCCTTCACTAGCTCGAGGTCTTCATACCATCCTCACGTCTTCCCGGATCGACATTAAAGGAGGTGCTACTCATCACTGAGCTACACCAAATTTTGGCACCGTTGCCGGGGATCGAGCTTTGAGGACGAGCGTGTGATGGTAAGACGTAGAATTGAGACGTTGGCATTGTAGGTAATTCCTTTACTTTTCTTATTTTTCTCTACCTCACCATCATCATCGCCTTCATCATCTTCACCATATCCGATCTCCATCTCCATCATCGTGAAAAATTTCAGTTTTTTTTATCACATCACCTTCTCCACCTCATTTCCGTCATTCCACTTGTGAGAGAGAGCGAGAGAGTGATATTGTGTGCATTGTTTTTGCATGTTTTTTGAGCATTCTTGCAGGTTCTTGCTGTATCACCATCTCCAGCACTCCGCGCAGGTACGAAAAATCACGAAATTGTCTTTGTGTCGTTGACGTCTGTCGATCGCGATTGACAGAAAAATCGGCCATTTGGTAAAACAAAGCACACCATAAGAATACACATAAGGAGCACACTCTAAATCACCTAAAACAGTAAAAAAATTTTGTGTTTCTCTGTCAATCGCGACCGACACCATCGATCGCGATCGACACCCACGATCGACAACATCTGTCAATCGCGACCGATAGACCTTGTCAATCACGACCAACAGACCTGTCAATCGCGACCGACAGACCTGTCGATCGCGACCGACAGAGACGACTGACTGCCCCTATCAATCGTGATTGACACCATCGATCGTGATCGACAGCCACGACCGACACCTCTGTCAGTCGCGATTGACACCGTCGATCGCGACCGGCTGAATTTTGACGATTGACTGAATTTCTCGCGTTGCCACATGTTCATCGCGACGGACACAACCCCGATCGACTGAATTTATGGTAAAAATCCCGGAAAACGTGTCGATCGCGATTGACACCATCGATCGCGATTGACAGGACCCACGACCGACTCTGTCGATCGCGATTGACACTGTCGATCGCGTCTGACGTGTCGATCGCGACCGACAGGCCCCGACGGACACCTCTGTCAATCGCGATTGACAGACCTGTCGATTGCGATTGACAAGCTTTTCGGCCCAAAAGAATTAGGGTTTTTATTCCAAGTTTTGGGGGATAGTTTTTGGCATATTGGTCTAATAATTAGTGATTTGTGAGGTCCCTACAAGTGTGTCTTGAGAAAAATCTTGTGCTTCAAATACCATACCTAGGGGGAACAAAACCAAGGGATCTCTAGAATTGTTGGCAATAAAGACAGGGGACATAATTGATATCCAAATTAGATGCATGAAAGTGATTAGTTGATCATTTGAATCTAAGTCTTGAGCTGACTTTGGGACTTTCACAGGTCCATTGAGAGCAATTGAGAGCCTCCAAAGCAAGGGTTTCTTTGCAAGCTTGAGAACTGGGTTCTTGAGCATCATAAAGCAAGGGATCAACAAGAAAGGTCGGAATATTCTCAACTCCCTTTGTCAATTCCTAGCTTAGGCTAAGTTCGAGTAGTGCTAGGAGTAAGTCAGGAAAACGATAGGCACGTGACAAGTCAAAGACTATCTAAGAAATCAAGTTCAAGAGATAACCTGTGTGTGACCGAGAACTTTAAAGGAAAAGAACTTAACGTGGAACGATCAACTTAAGTGCGGAAAATCAAATCAAATATTCCTGATGACGCGATATCCGACAAGATCATAAACACAATAATACACTAAAAAAGAATCAAGTGACTGACACCAATTGATCAGCAATGAGGTTGTACTTTGGGCAAAAAAATTGGGCTACTTAAATAGGCATATGAACCTTAGATCAGGACGACATCTAGTAAGAGATAGACAAAGTCTTAGGTCTTCAGAGGCTAGCGTTAATCATACTGCTAGGTCTTGGGCCCAGCAGTTGAGCCACCACTCGCATTACCCTAGCTCTGAGACTAGTGAATCAGAGATGTCTCAAGGTATGGACAGACCTATAGGAAGTTCAAGTGTGCCATATCTATATAGGGTGGAAGGCCCCTACAAGACGCAGCTGGAATACCTTAGGACCAACCGTTTTGTGCTAGCATCTATGAGGACGGCCTAGGAAGATCCGTGGTCCAGATTAAAAACCCGAACCAATCCATTGGACTAGAACACCCAGCTGTCAAGTTTGAAAATGGAGCATACCTGGACAAAGAAGGAACCATATACGTAGTCACCAGTCACCCAGATAGGACAGATGAATTTGGAAATGTGATCCTAGAAACGGACATAGGTGACCTAGGACCCCTCGAGGGAAATCTGTTCTTACTAGAATCCTCAATCCCGAGTGGGTTCCCCAGGACAATAAGAGTATAGATCTGCTCCTAAACCAAGAGACCGATGAAGCCTTTTGGAGGTATAAATCAAATAGGCCAAATGATGTAGGGTCAATCATGATCTATGAGTTCAAAGATCCTGATAGCCCAGGCAGAGTGACCTACTTAGATCACGCTTCAGAGAGGATCTTTGTGGTCACAGAACATGACAGGCATGCTTACACTTGGAAGGGTGAATTCATTTTCCCCCAACCAAGATTGAATGTGTCCTATGGTCACCCTGGAGCTGGAGCATCCCAAGCTCATGGATCTCAAAGAGACAGAAGTAGAGATAGGCCAGAAGTAAGCTTTGCCAACCCAGGGGACAGAGAAAGAACGAGAACGGAAACAACCATTGGACAAGATAGGAGACATGAGTGAGGGCAAAGAGGGGAACACATATCTTCCTATCACCCATCAAGGATACACCACCAAGGCCATTCTAGACTCAGGCGCAAGAGTTGTAATTGCACTTGCCCGCACTCAGGCCCACGAGGATGAAATTGCAAATGGACGATGGTCACATAGAGAGACCCTTAGGGCTGTTAGAAGGAATAACTCTCACCACATGTGGTGTTAAGTTCGAGCATACATTTTCTATATGTGACTTTAGCAAAAATCATGCCTATGAAATGATCTTGGGACGACCCTTTATGCGAGAGTTGCAAGTGGTACAGGACTGGGGAACCAACTCCTTGTACCTGCAACACTTAGGTGTTACGACCAAAGTGAATCTCAAAGATTACTCTCATAGAGATGTCCCTCCTATCCAATGGAATCCCCTCCATAGAGCCAAAGATGATAGGGAATCGGTGCATTCCATAGGATCAGGATCCTCATGGATGCATGAAGACACCCACTTATGGATGTGCAATGAAGCAGTAGAAGAAGAGAAGAGAGAAAAAGCCAGAGAGATAGGTGCAAAAGAAACACATAGATCAATTCAAGACCCAGCCTATGCACTTGTAATCTTTCTTGATGAAGAATTTGAACCCCACGGCTGGGCAGAAATCCAAGCAACAATGGATGTAGCCATCAATGAAGAACAATGGACACCTCACTGTGATGAAGATGGCTATGACATTTCAGTCTTCTCCATAGAGCCAATCATGGGAGAGGCAGTGTTAGAAGAGTGTGAACCTAGCCCTAATGCATTTGAGGATGCAAGTGACTCCGATCTAGAGTCAATCATTATGGACCCACCTTTTGCATCAGATGAAGAATACTTCTATGAAGTAGAATTTCAACCCCAGAGGCACGGAGAGCTTACAAATGATGTAAGGCTAGCCACACATGTGACCCCGAAGGAAGAAGGAAAGAAAAGGAAGAAGAGAGAAGTCACACCAGGAGAGGAAGAATCTTTGTTTGAGGTCCTATAAAATTTTAAGAAGTATGAGATAGATGAGAGAAGAGTCATGATAAGGATGCCAAGACGTGAGGCACAATCAGGGGAGGCCTATGATAACAAAGAAACCACCAAGAAAATAGTGGTAGCCATGGAAGAAGGAGAAGAGAGATGCATGTACATAGGCCATGACCTGACCGAAGACGAAGAGCACGAATTGATAGCCTTGCTAAGAGAATACAGAGATGTATTCGCTTGGAGTTACAAGGATTTGAAGGGTGTTGATCCAGACATATGCTCACACACTATCCCCATGACCTCAGATGCCAAACCCTCCAAGCAAAAGCCATACACATACAATGATAATTATGCTGCTAAGATCAAAGAGGAGATAGATAGACTGGTTGAAGCTCGATTCATCAACGAAATTGAGCACACTGAGTGGGTATCCCCCATCGTAGTGGTGCCCAAGAAAAATGGAAAGCTGCGTGTATGCATTAACTTGAAGAAGGTCAATGCAGCCACAATTCGAGATAACTATCCGCTTCCTATCACAGAACATCTCTTAGAAAGAGTAGCAGGCAAGGAAGTGTACAGCTTCCTTGATGGATTTTCGGGCTACAATCAGGTAGCCATTGCTCCCGAGGACCAGCATAAGACGGCTTTTGCCACTGAATGGGGCATATTTGCCTTTAGAGTAATGCCATTTGGGCTTACCAATGCACCCGCTACCTTCCAGAGGCTGATGTGCCATGTATTTAAAGAGTTCCTGAGGAAGAACTTAGAAGTCTATGTTAATGATCTTGTGCTCATTCCAACATTAGACAAACCCATATTCCTGAACTCAGACAAATCTTTGACAAATGTAGAGAATATCAAGTCTACCTAAACCCAGAAAAGTGCGTTTTTATGGTCAGGCAAGGCAAGATTCTAGGACACATAGTGTCAAAGAATGGCATATCCACTGATGAAGAGAAAGTGAGAGCCATAGCCGAGTTACCTAGGCCAAAGAATGTCAAGGAAGTACAAGCTTTCATGGGGCATTGTGGTTATTACCGACGGTTTATACACATGTATGCCATCATAGCAAAGCCTCTGTATGGACTTTTGACTAACTTTGAGTGGACTGATGAATGTGAGAATTCCTTCAATGAGCTTAAACGGCGAATATGTTCAGCACCAATCTTGACCACACGAGATTGGAATAAGCCTTTCCATGTTCATGTGGATGCATCCAGTTATGCTATTGGATGTGTACTCGCGCAACCTACCGGTGAAGGTAATATGGATCTTCCAATTGCCTATGCTAGTAGAAAATTGAATGCAGCTGAACAAAATTATACCACTACTGAGAGAGAAGGATTAGGCATGGTATATGCGGTTAAAAAGTTTAGACATTACTTCCTTGCAAATAAGTTTAAATTTTTTACTGACCATCAGGCACTGCTATATCTCGTGAACAAGCCATGCAATATAGGAAGATTAGTAAGATGGTTTCTCTTGCTAATGGAATATGATTTCGAGGTTGTGGTAAGGAAAGGGAAGACTCACTTGAGAGCAGACCATCTCTCTAGGCTCACATCTGGAGAAGCCCCACAAGGAGTGTCAGATGACCTTCCTGATGCTTACTTCTTTAATTTGGAAGTGGTGTTGCAGTGGGCTAAGCCATTAGTGCCAGTATTGACGTACGGGCCTAACCACCCAGTAATAACCACACAAGATAGAGAGGTAGTAAAAGCCCAAAAGTATCACATCATGGCAGGAAGTATGTACAAGCACACAGATCAAGGGATCCTGGCTTATTGTGTGGAAGAGGATGAGTACGGTAAATGGTTGCAATTAGCACATGTAGGTGCATTAGAGCAACACTACTCAAAGCAACGAACCCTACAGCCACTAAGGAGACTCGGAGTGCATTGGCCGACTATGGAAGCTGATGTCCAAAAGTTGTGCAAGGAATGCCCAATCTGCTGCACTAAACCACCTATGGAACATGCCACTCTTTATCAAGTGTCGATAGCGCCAGATTGGAGTGAATCACTAGTATCCTTCCTGAGGACGAAAACATTCCCTCCAGACATGACTCTGGCTAGGAAAAGGAGTTTTGAACAAGAAGCCCTGGACTACTCACTCATTGGTGATAATCTATACAAACGTGGTAAAGATGGTTACCTCAGACTATGCGCCCATGAGAGTGAATATCTCAAGATCTTGGAAACTGCTCATCAAGGTGTAGCAGGAGGACATTTTGGACCGGACCGAGTGATTAAAGCGATCCTATTTGCAGGCTTGTGGTGGCCAACCCTTCACATGGATGCACATACGTATGTGAAACGGTGTGATGTTTGCCAGAGAACTCAGTGTCCTATACGCAAAGATGAGATGCCACTGAAACCTATGATGGGTGGACGTGCATTCTCTAAGTGGGGAATAGACTTTGTAGGTCCTATTAATCCCCCAGCTAAGGGTTCCCATGCAGAGTATATCATTGTTGCCACGGACTATCTAACCAAGTGGGTAGAGGTAAAAGCCACAACAAAGAACGATGCTCAAACAACAGCTAAGTTCTTATTCGAGAATGTGTTCACCAGATACGGGTTACCTATAGAGCTAGTTAGTGACAGAGGCACTCACTTCTTGATGAAGTTATTGAAAATCTGCTTCAAGAATTCATGGTAGTACATAAGAAGTCTGCCCCCTATCACCCCCAAGCTAATGGCCAGGTTGAGAGCACAAATAAGATCTTATGCAATGTACTGACGAAATTAGTGAACAATAAATGCTCTAATTGGGACAAACAGCTACACCATGCTGTTTGGGCATACCGAGTCGCCTACAAGATGGTACTCCAAGCCACCCCCTTTCAGATGGTATTTGGCCAAAATGCAGTGCTACCGTTGGACTTCTTAATACCTACATTGAAAGTAGCACAAGAGCATGAATGGACCGGTCATGAACTCTCCTCTAGACTTTTTGACCTTGAACGATTAGGAGAAACAAGACTGAGCTGTAGGGATATATGTAGCTAAGAAACGACAGAAGGCATACTTTGATGCCCAAGTTAAGGATAAAGATTTGAAGGCAGGCGACCTAGTACTAGTCTACACTTTGAAACAACATGCGAGGAAACTAGAGAAAAGAGGCTACGGACCCATGATCATTAATAGAATCTCAACAAGTGGAGCAGTGCAACTAGCCACATTAGAAGGCGATATTCTCCCGAGCTACATAAGCGGATGCAGAGTCAAGTTATATCAGGAACCTTTGACGGAAGAGATGCTAAGTCGACTCAACACTGCTAGGAAACGCAAAGAAGAAGAAAGACGAATTCGAGAAGAAGCTCAAGCAGAAGCATTGGAACGCATCCAGAGAATGAAGTTGAGAAGACAGGGTAGAGAGCAACCTAGGACAGATGCATATGCAGATCAAGGATATCATGTGGCTATGTGTGAAGTTTTAGGTATCAGCTCTCATAGGATAATTGATCGATGTCCTTTTATAACCTTAGAGATAGGACAAGGAAAGGGTGCAAGGACTGTAAGAGCCTTGATTGACTCAGGTGCAGCTACTAGTGCTGTTAAATTTTCGTACTGTCAAAAGTTGAAATTAACCGTCAATCCTATAGAAGCATATCTCATAGGATTGGGAGGTGTGGAAACCCCTTGCATGGGCGAGGTGGAACTTCCCCTTTACATTCAAGACGAAGTAATGACAGTCAAAGTACTAGTGTGTCAAGATGACGACCTCACTGAGCCTCTTGTCTTGGGTCAGGACTGGATCTATGATCATGCAGTCAACCTAAACCTAAGGAGTGGACTTCTTCAGGTATGGGTAAATCATAGTCGAATTACAGTTGAATTGGAAAATGAGGCACTCAAGGAACTAGGTAAGGCACGAACTCCTGGTCCTTCCAGGGGTGCACATGAAGTTGACAATGCTATTCTTGTCCAAAACTGTATGATGCAGAAAGAGGATTGTCTCAACAACGGAGTCAAGGATAAGACGGCACTCCCTTCTTTTCCAAAGGCCAGAGGGATGCAACAACCAAAGGCAGATCAAATACAGAAGGAGCAGAGTACTACCTATACTGGAGGCCAAAAAAACGTGCGAAGCAGAATGTCTCAGCCGTTGAAACAAGTGTGGGTGCGGAAAGGCGAACACCCTGTTGCGACCACGCCAACCCCACGGCCAAAACCTCTTATTAGTAATCAACAACACGACACTAATAAGAAGTCTTCCATAAATTCTTCTGCGAAAGTAAAGTCTATTTGGGTACCCAAGAAGTCGATGAAGGCCAGCCCACAATCACGACAAATCTGGGTGCCTAAGGCTTGCTTGCGGGCTCAAATAGCTACAGCGAGGCCACACTCGGTACAACATGTTTCACTCACTCAAACATTTGATGCCCATTCTTATACATCACGCACGAACACATATTCTTCCATGAGCACAAGTAGAATCACTTGTAAATGGGTCCCTAAAAAGCCTCATTTTCAAGCTGATACTCCTATAAAGCTCACCAGAGTCTCCACAAAATCAAGATCAAAACCCATCCACTGTATTTGGCAGCCTAAAACTTGTAATAAACCCCCGGACCCCAGTTGTAAATCCATGCCCACCTACTAACTACATCACTCTCACACTACATCATTCCACTTAGCTCCTAGGTCTACCCAATTCCTAACTACACACACAAGCACCGAGTACTTAATAACCTACTAATCTCTCCCGAACCTTATGTTAATGTTGTAATGGGGACAAAAATGGTTCTATCTTGTCCTTTACAATGTTAACACATGTTTCTATATTCTCACAGAGTCAGGAGGCAAGAAGTAACATGGTAGATACGACAGGAACTAGCTCCCAGGCAGGCACCAGCTCCCAATTCGTGGACATTGAAAGTCTTCCCATTGAGGAGGAATTGAAGGAACGCCCAGTGGCATTGAGGGCATTACACGCCATACCGATTCAGAATCCTCCACAAGGGCACACAATGCTGGTCAGCAAAAACTCACATTGGTTCAGTGATGTGGCAGGATCTCTGAGTGAAGGCACTTACATGTGGGAGTCCGAGATAGAATTCAATGGGCGCTGGGGCACGTATCACTTCTTCACCAGGGAATTTGAGAAACTGCAAAATAATGAAGGATTGAAACCTATATGGAAGAAGGCAAGACTCTACGATTACTTCAAATTCCAATCACCAAAGCCCGACTTCCTAAGATGCTCGTATTTGATTAGCACCCTCACTCCGAGCAAAGACAAAAAGGGATACAGCACCTTTGTCCTCCCATCTCTCACAAGGGGCAATGAGCTGAAGTGCTTTAGGCTGACTATCAATTTGGTAAGGGAAGCTCTAGACATGAAAGGAATGCACATTCCCACTGAGAAGGAGTCCATGGTCCCCGACAATATGAAGAACAGGAATCTGACGAAATTAAAGGACATGGTAGCAATGACACCAACAATTGCCATTCATTTGCGAATGGTCATGCAGCATTTCGCATTCCCCGCTCAGGAGTGGTTCACAATGCCACCCAAAAAGATATGGTTTAGTCTATACTTGGCCGACGCCTTCGATTTGACAATCAACATGCCCCACTAGATTATCGACCAAATCCACTTGGCTCATCAAAGGTGGTATAAAAAACAAAAGTCTGTACTGTATGGATGTTGTGCCCTCACCAGGATTGTGTATAGATGTTTGGCTTATGATGTGCCAGTTTAGAGGGCATTAATTTGGACCAGAGTACAGGAATTTCAACGTAGACTATCAACCGCAGGGCCGCCATCAAAGAAAATGAGAGGCGCAGTTCAGATGCCCTGTGCACAAGCCCGCGGTGCGACACTGACACCTGAGACAACTCCACGACTTTCGAGGCGGGTACAACCCTTCACTATCAGATTACCAAGACACAGCACTGATGGACCAAATCTGGTGTTTCCACTTGTACCAACCGACCTAGAGTTTCCTCACGAAATCACATTAGAAGACCTAACTGATGAGGAGGTAGCTAGAATAATCGAGGCTCTTAACGCGGAAGTCGAGGTAGAGCAAGCTAGTGGACAACAAACTGCTACAGACCAACCCCATCCCAGACAACCAGAGGTCGTCGAAGTGGAGGGTGAAGAAGAAGAAGAACAAGAGGAGGAACGTGGTGGACAATCCGAGGAAGAAGAGCAGGAATATGATCAGGAAGCTCTGCAAGTACTTGAGGGTGCCCCGGCTTATACGAAGGAATTGAAAAAGCTCTATGATACCATCAACAGAGTTCAAGAGCAACATAGACTGTCCCTAGCAGCAGGAAAAGCCCTCATGAACCAAATCCTTGAGGAGGAAGGCGTAGACGAGCAATACCGCGCCACACTTGACATGATATTTGATGCTTTAGGAGTACCTGAGACGGTGCATACCGCCCTTGCACAATCACGAAGAACGCAGCGAAGATACGACAGACGTCCCCCTCGATCAGGAAAACAGATGAATGTATTAGTATCAGAACCACAAGGAACATCCACAACCATGGGCACATCACACACTGTTCATGATACTGAGGAAACCCATACATCAAGTGCACCTCCGTCACCCCCTTTGCCACCCCTACCTCCAACTCCACCACATTCACCTCCCACTACCAGTGTAACCACTACTGTCACCGCCTCAGAGTCCACTGCCCATACCGAAGCACAGACCATCAGTCAACCCACGCAACCCACACAACCTATCTCCACCTCTCTTGTATACACGACCACTGACACAGTAATTCTAACCGTAGCCACGGAAAACCCTGTTCCCCCCAACACAATTCCTCGCGGTTCATTTTCACGATTGCACACACCACTGTACACTTTCACCACTATTAGTGCACCCACAATTCCCATGTTCACAATCACTCCCACCTTTGCATCCACTTTTGATTTTATGGACATATCTCCCACCTCCGCACCTCTCCCTCCCCCCATACACCCACCTTCTCCCATTCCCCCGCCACCCACTTCACCATTTTCCAGCACCGCATCCACACTCCCCTTCCCCTTCCCCTTTCCTTCTGCATTCAACACCCTTCCCGCATCCACCCCTATTAATAATGTATTTAATAATATGTATCAGTGTATGTCTCAACTACAACAACACTACCAGCATCTTGATAACCAACATACGAGACTCTTCCGAAGCCATGAAGAACTTCAAGTACGATTCATTGATCTAGAAAGGGAAAAGCGGCTACTACAACAACAGTATGTCACTTTACAGGAACAACATGAGCAGTTAGTAGCCAATCCACCCCAGTCAGATGCAGAAGAAAAACAACAGATGGATGATCTGCTACACTCCCAGATAACAGAGAATCTCAAGCTTTGACGCAACCTGGCCCTCTTATGCAAACACATGTCCACAACACTCGAGGAAAATAAACGACTACAGAAACAGAACGAAGAAAACTTGGAAGCAGCAATGGAGGGTTCCCCACAGGAAATCGACCCAGATACATTCAAGGCCATCCCCTCAGCGAATATGCAAATCCTGTTGGAAACCCATGCCGACCTCTTGGAAGCCTATGCAGCATTAGAAAGAGAAAGATATGACCTATTAAAGCAGCTGGCAACCCAGCAGGAGTCACCAGACAAAGTCACAATCGATCGCAACCGACTGAAATATCACTATTGACACAAAGATACACGTGTGCACGTGTGCATCGCGACGGACACAACCCCGATTGACTAAAATTATGGCAAAAATTGCGGAAAAAGTGTCGATCGCGATTGACACCATCAGTCGTGATTGACAGAGAAGGAGATATGACAAAAAAACTGAAATTTTTTGCGATGATGGAGATGGAGGTGGGAGATGATTAGGATGATGATGGTGATGATGATGGTGAAGCAAGAAAGAGAAAAATAAGGAAAAGTAAAGAACTTACCTACAACACCAACATCACAACTCTACGTCTTACCATTACATGCTCGTCCTCAAAGCTCGATACCCGGCAATGGCGCCAAAATTTGGTGTAGCTCAGTGATGAGTAGCACCTCCTTTAATCTCAGTACGGGAAGACATGAGGATGGTATGAAGACCTCGAACAAGTGAGGGCACAAGTGTGTGAGTGAGAAGCACACAAACATGCACACACATACACACACACGCGCACACACGGCAAGACAAAGAGTGAAACAATGGAGTTCTATAGATTACTCAAAAAGTCTCATACAAGTTTAAGTCTACATAAAAAATGAGCTCTCTAGCTCTTTTTATAGTTTTTTGACTAGCTTTGGTCCTGTCCAGACCTAGTGTGGCCTAGTTAAAAATTAGGTTCTAAGGCTATTTTGGAGGCTCAAACGAGCTCTATAATTATGAAAATTGGTGCATAGATACTACTAATACTTTTCAAGCTCGAGGACTCCTCGGCTTGTACAAAATGGAGTAGGAATAATAAAAAATGATATTTACAATGGTGTGGAGTGACTAAAATCACTATTTGGGAAATATTAATTCATGAAAGTTGATAGGCCTATTTGTCAGATCTCTGTTGACTGCTTTGCCTACTTGACCCTTATCGTTGGCTTCCTTGTCTCGTAAATCCTTCACTGCCTTGGCAGTGCTATTTGCCAGATCTCCATTGACTGCTTCGCCTACTTGGCCCTTCTCGTTGGCTTCCTTGTCTTGTAAGTCCTTGACTGCCCTGACCGCTACCAACACACACACACACACACACACACATATATATATATATATATATATGTATATATATATATATATATATATATATATATATATATATATATATATATATATATATATATATATATATATATATATGTGTGTGTGTGTGTGTGTGTGTGTATATATATATATATATATATATATATTTATTTATTTCTAATCCATTTTGTTCTATATGTACATATATTATGGATCATAGTAGAGAGAGAAAGGTGAAACTTACTCTCATAAAGAATCTTATGAGAGGGAAAGTTCTACCTAATTCCTTAGGGGGCTATCATGCATGAGTATGTAGACATGCCCGATGAGCAAGTAGACTTTACCATACAGATGCTTACCCCATGGCCATAGGAAGGCTCCTCTATTGCTCCATTTGCAACAAGAGAATTATTTGCCATATTTTTAATGATATTATAAAACATCTTTTTATTCATTTTTATCTATTTATTTTTAGGATACCTATCCCATCTCCAGCTCTTGAGAGCATAGCAGAGCTGCCTATGAGGACATGCATAGGTAGTCTAAGACTGGAGTGCGACATAGAACCTGAGGGGAATATAGTATACATGAGGCTTTATGTGACTCCTACCTACATTTTGTTCACTTGAAATGGAAGTAAGTATAAGTTTTACATATAAATTAAAATAAATATTTTATCTTTACTTATATGATTTTTTATTTTTTTGTAGAGTGTTTGAGGAGAGAGACAAAAAGTATGTACTTAGTTCATTGGATACATAATTTGGCACTGGGTGGCCTCATAAGTCGTGTTTAAAAGAGATGCAGATACTTATGGCACATCATCATGATAATGCACGGTATGCATTGCTTTTATTTCTTATATTTATGTGTGTGTATGTATCTCTCTCTCTCTCTCTCTCTCTCTCTCTATATATATATATATATATATATATATATATATATATATATATATATATATATATATATATATATATATATATATATATATATATATATATATATATGTGTGTGTGTGTGTGTGTGTGTGTGTGTGTGTGTGTGTGTGTCTATATATATATATATATATATATATATATATATATATATATATATATATATATATATATACATACATAAATTTACACACATATTTATATACACACACTTACATATATATATACATATATATATATATATATATATATATATATATATATATATATATATATATATATATATATATATATATATATATATATATATATATATATATATATATGTGTGTGTGTGTGTGTGTGTGTGTATGTATGTATATATATATGGGTGAAAGCATGTTAATGTCTACAAAAAAGTGATGGCCGGGACATAGTTAATTAGCTGGAAAAACATGATCCTTCTTAGCTGAACATCGTGCAATAGTTATTGAAAGAGAAGTAAACGCGAGGTGGTGGGGCAAGAGTAGGCCACAGTACACATGCTGGAGCATGGAGCATTCATGACGTGGGTTTTTCTACTTGCTTCATGTTGGAGAGTCCGTTGTAGTACCTCATCTTGCCTGGGAGTTTTTCTATGTAGCTGATTATTGTCTATGGAAGCCATACATCCCTTATGGAGTGTGCAATGTAGAAGTTTTCTTGGGTGTTGTTTTGTTGATCATGTGCTCTTGTAACCAGTCATGACCAAATCTTTCAACGATTGTCTTGATGGGCGATGGAGGATGTACGTGCACAACACAGAATCAGAGGCTTTAATCAACTGTAAAGAATCAGTTCTCACATTAACTTATGCTCATTGCGCTTGAGGTTCCCTAACTTTCACACTGCCAAGAATAGGGTCGACCCAAAAGCTCTGTATTGGATATTATTAGCCAAAGTTGAAGTGGAAAATTGACTCTGTTAAGAGCGAAAAATAGACTTTGGAAACCACTACCAGCATGTATCCTTGGGACAGAAAAGACATTACAAAGCTTGATGCAATTTTTGTGGCTTGCAGAGCACGAATGCTTTTTTAACTCCCTGATCTTTTGGATGGTGGGTGAAAGCATGTTAATGTTTACAAAAAAGTGATGTCCGGGACATAGTTAATTAGCTGGAAAAACCCCATCCTTCTTAGCTAAACATCGTGCAATAGTTATTGAAAGAGAACTAAAAGTGAGGTGGTGGGGCAAGAGTAGGCCGCAGTTTGCATGCTGGAGCGTGGAGCATTCTTGACGTGGTTTTTTCTGCGTGCTGCATGTTGGAGAGTACGCCGCAGTACCTCATCTTGCCTGGGAGTTTTTTTGTGTTCTGCATGTTGAGTGGGGAACAGTGAGAGGGACTCCATCACTATAGGCATTTTTCCTGTACGCTGCATCCTGAGTGTGGAATATTGAGAACTATTTTTCTACGCGCTGCATGTTAGAGAGTATGCCACAGTACCTCTTCTCGCTTGTGAGTTTTTCTACATGCTTCATGTTGAGTAGGGAACAGTGAGAGGGACTCCATCACTATATGTATTTTGTCTACGTGCCGCATCCTGAGTCTGTAAAGATAACTATTTTTGTGCATATCACATATTTTGGTTTGGAGATCATTCCTAAAAAGGTAATTCACTTCTTCATATTTGATGACAAGAAGCACGACACCTTTTTTGTGCAACAATGTTTCCAATTACATTGGCAATGGCTGAGAGAGCTAAACCTTCACTTAAGCCAACATTGGATATGGTCAGATGGTGCAGCTTCTCATTGTAAAGACTGATGACAATAATTCTATGGTGATGTGTGGGCTCTTGGCCCTTGCACATTTTGTAGAATTCCCTCATTAATCTACTTTTTTCCTCTTCTCTAAAAAAAAGGGAAGTTATATACGAGTAACATCTCAGATTGTGGATGATTGTTGCAGGTTTAAAAGTATGCCTAACAATTTCCATTTAGTTTCATATTATTCATTCATTGTATCTAACATATGAGGTTTTGGATGATTGTTGTAGATTTAAAAGTGGTATAATAATTCTACATACGTAAGTGATGGAGCACATAATGATATCAGATGAGCATACACAATGTAAAGTCAATATAATAAAGTGTATTGATGAGTGGTAGATGTTATTGTATTTATGGTTTCTTCATCATTTGTAGTGTGTTGATGTAGGGCAATCTCGGACAAGTGAACTCATGGAAGTTAATACAATACCAGTAGTGGATAGTGATCAGCAATCTTTCAGATGTTATTGGAAGGAAAAGAAAAGGAAATATAGAGACACAATAACGTCAAGGTTGGGCATCCAGACATGCATGGGTATATCCACTCAAAGCAAAGTCCGAAGTGTTCATGTGCTTTAAATAGTTTTTGCTTTTGGTTGAAAATCTATCACCATGTAAAATGGGCACCCTCCGTTCTGATCGAGGGGAGGAATATATGTCTTCTAAATTTAATGCATTTCTAGCTGAACGTGGGATAAAACATCAGTGTACAGTGCCCTATACACCTCAATAGAATGGAGTTGCTAAACGAAAGAGTAGGTCACTCATGGAGATGGCGAGGTGCATGGTCAAGAGTCAGGCTTTACCACATAGTTTCTGGCTTGAGGCTGTCATGTGTGCAACATATGTACTGAACAAGTGTCCCACTAAAGCGCTGCAGTCTATCACTCCATATGAGGCTTGGCATGACCGCAAGCCATCTGTTGCTCATCTACGTGTTTTTGGTTGTTTGGTATATGCACTAGTGCCTGAGCAACATCACAGAAGGCAGTAAAATGTATTTTTGTTGGGTACAGTTGTGAAAGTAAATGCTATCGTCTGTATCATCCACACACTAAATGCATTTTGGTTAGCCGTGATGTTGTCTTTGTGGAAGATGCTATTTAGCCACTGCTTTCATGTACTAAGGAGACATCTATTAGCTCCAAAGACATGTATGATACTTTGATGCCTCTTTTTACAGGTGGACACTCTAGTGCTGGTCCTAATGAGGCAACTTCTTAGCCTTTGCAGGTTTCATATGATGATGCAGATCATTCCATTTTTTATGCAGATTTACATGATGCAAACTTTGCATGACAGCAAATTAGATGCACCTTTGTCATATCGTACTCGTTCAGGCTCTCATAGTGCCTCCTTTGCATCAGATTGCTATGCAATGGCTGTGTCTAGTCTATGTGATGAGAATGAGCCTGTTTCTTTTGATGAAGCACAGAATTCAGAAAATTGGATGGTTGCTATGCGATCTGAATATGATGCTATAATGAAGAATGGTACATGGTCTTTATGTGACTTGCCTCCTGGCAAGAAGGCCATTGGTACTAAGTGAGTATACAAGCTGAAGCGTAAACTTGATGGTACAGTTGACAGGTATAAGGCTAGGCTTGTTGCAAAGGGTTATGCGCATGAAAGAGGCATTGATTTTGATGAGACCTTTGCACCTACATGCCATATGACTATTGTTTGGAGCATCTGTGCACTTGCAGCCCATCATGGTTGGAATGTACATCAGTTGGACATCAAGACAGTATTTTTGAATGGTGACTTGCATGAAGAAGTGTATGTTTTTCAGCCCCGTGGCTTTGTGCAGAAAGGGCATGAAAACCAAGTGTGCAGGTTAAAGAAGGCATTATATGGTTTAAAGCAAGCACCACGTGCTTGGTATGAGAAGATACATGCCTATCTGGTTCCACATGGTTTTGAGAACAGTCCAACTGAAAGCACCTTATATGTTAAGCATGCTAATGATGTGCTTCTGATCATTGTTGTCTATGTTGACGACATGCTGCTCACTAGGCCTATTGAGAAGGATATTGTTGATTTCAAGGCTGATTTGCATGCCTCATTTGAGATGTCTGATTTGGGGCATTTGCATCACTATTTGGGCATTCAGTTTATGCAAGTTGATGGTGGAATGGCTTTATGTCAAACGAAATATATTGACACATTATTGCAGCGTTTTGGCCTTGAAGACTGCAAGCCTATTGCCATTCCTATGGAGACATGTTTACGATTGAGTCTTCATGATGCTGGAGATGCATTTGATGTTGTTCTCTATCAGCAGGCTATTGGATGTTTGATTTACTTATGCATTACTCGGTCAGATATTCAGTTTGCTATCTCATAGATGAGCAGATTTATGCATTGCCCAGGAGTCAAGCATTGGCAGGCGGTTAAGCGCATCTTTCGCTACTTGAGTGGTACTCGGCTACTTGGGTTGTTTTATCCCAAGGGGGATCACTACCGCTAGATTTGCATGCTTTTTCTGACTCTGATTGGGTTGGTTGCTATGACACTCGTGTGTCCACTAGTGGGTTTTGCTTCATGCTTGGTAGCTCATGTATATCTTGGTTGAGCAAGAAGCAGCCTATTGTGGCCACTTCTAGTTGTGAGGCTGAGTATAGGGCAACTTTCACAGCGATTATTGAGTGTGTGTGGCTTAGACGCCTTATGGCTGATTTGGGTGTTGGTCACTCTTCTTCCACCACCATCTTCACTAACAGTCAGAGCGCATTGGCAGTTACGAGTAACCCTGTGTTCCATGCTCACACTAAGCACATTGAGGTGCATTATCATTATGTCAGGGAGAGGTTCTTTTTTGCGGAGATCAGCTTGGCATATGTGCCCACACAGGAGAACATTGCAGACCTTTTCACGAAGGCTCTGCCTAGGGAGAAGTTTGAAGCTTTCCGCAAAGCTTTGGGCTTACTTCCTTTTGTGGAGTGATTTCCACATAGCTTGGCACTTCCTTATACATGAGTGCCAACTCCTTGTTCACCGCATCACTCCCAAGGGGGATTTGTTGATATATTTAGGTAGTGATGTGTGTGAACACACTAGGACTACTGGGGCACTTTTTTCCCTCTTTAGGAGGTTTTTTTCCCCTGGCTTGTATATACGCCTATTGCCCTAATGGGCTACAAATCTTTGTACATTATCTAATAATACATTCAGTATTGTGTGTTTGTGCTCCAAGCTTCTTCTTCTTCTTTCTTGTGCTGTTCGCGTGCTTCCGTAGACATCTATCTCCAACAATCTAAAATTATCATGGAATCATTATTATTCTAAAATCTTCCGGATCGAGTAACTATTGGAGATATTGGATCCTCAAAGGTTAAGGCTACCATGTTACTCGTTGGATCCTTAAGTTTAGCTTCTTGTTTTTTCTTTTCATAATCTTGAACATCTCGGCAATCAACCCGAATATGACCATATTCCAAACAAAATTGGCATTGTGGACCTTTATCTTTGTTTTGGTACTCTCCTTCATCCCTAGAATATCGATTGAAAGGCCTACATCCTCACCCATAGCCTTGGTAATTTGATCGATTTTATCCTTAGTACCTGGAAAACTAGGGTCTCGTCTATTTGTAGGATTACTTAAATCATTTAGTTGGATGTTATGTACAGATGTGATGAATAGCATTGCCTAGTGGGTATGGGTTCTAGTTGAATATGACTAGTAGTTATGGCTTGATTGTGAGTATTAGATTTACATTGATATGTACTATGATTAATCATATGATAAATGGCACCGTATAATTGATATAATGCACAAATAGCAACTACGTGGCCTAGATTACTACATCTTTTACAATATAATTGGCTGTATGGATTAATAACTGCCAACCTAATTGTGTTTAGCTGGTATATGAGATTTAGAGAGCACTGCCAAATAGGATCGATAGCCTTCAGATTCCATTCTAATTTCTTCGTAGCATCTATGATCTGATCCAATATTCGAGTACCATTTAAAGAAAAAAGGTAGACTTTGGTTTTTTAGTAACAGATTCAATCCATCCATAAACCAACCACATACCACATCTTTTGGAGGGCACTCCACTTCCAAAATTTTTCACAAAGTACTTCAGAACAAGTAAGCATATTTTGCAATTGTTTGAGTCGATTGTTGGACCATATACTAGAAGATGATAAACAACTGACCTATAGTTTTAGCTTTTCAAAATTGCCTTAGAAATCTATCTTTAGAGCATCATATGTAGCAAAATGATTGGGAGCAAATTCTATCAACCAATGAATGGCTTCTCCTCCAAGGGTAGCTTGGAACACCTGACATTTTCTTGCATCATCAAGATTTTATTCTAGAAATTCATAGTGTGTATCAAAAAGACGAACATGCACATCAGGGTCATCATCAATTTTCTCGCTAAACAGATTAACTTGCATTCCACTAACTCGAGGCATTGGTAGTTACATATGGATCAGAACTTGCCAATTCTTGCACTCTTTGTCAGCAAGTATCCACGAAAAGTTGTCTTCTTCTTCAAACTTTATGCCGTCTTGGGAGGCCATCTCAAATACTATATCAAATTGCCTTCTTAGTACGATCTGCTTTTCATCACGCTGCTCCATCTAAATAGAATTGAAAAGGTTGGATGTCACACTTGAATCACATGGTCATCTATCTTGTTCCTTGTTTGATTCCTCTTATGCCTGCCTTCCTTCCATGTCTTCTGCTTGTAGCTTGCTATCTTCAAAAGCCACCTCTAACTCCAACAATTGTGTTAGCAAAGGGTATGGTATTACCCCTTTATCAACTAAGGCATGCAATTTCTCAGCTACATAGGTACTTTCGGACCCTTCTCCTTTGAGAGTTTCTATATGTTGTGATGCATATGCCCCCACTCCAAGCATTGTCTCTGATTCTTGATATTTCAAAAACCACATACCCAATCCTGTTGATATACTCCCTCTCCATGATCGGGAATGCATCCATTCATCTCTTAACTACACTATTCATGGCTTCACCTCATAGACATTGTTGATGATATCCCATCCTATCATGTTCGCTAAATGTTCGCCGACATTCTCTTTACAACAACTTGGGGTTTGGGGAATGGGGATTACCAAAAATAAACTCCAATGCATTTATATTCCTTGAATATCACCCTAAAATCATTGCTTGAATAGACATAAATTTTGAATACAAAACATAGAGAATACAATGAAAATACAGTATAGGTACAATAGACAATATATCAGAGAAAAAATGGTTTTGCATTATAGTGATTGCAAGAAAACAATAGATACAAATTCTTTTGACAATCTACATTATTTAGCTATATGTGGTTCCTTCCTCACATTTTTTCCTAGCTCTTATAGAATATGAGGTTGCATCACTTTAACCTCCCTTAACCGGTTACAATCTTCAATGATGGTTAACATTCCTAGGAAGATCTAGGGACATTTACAAATACAATTTACAAATTTGGATAATTACAAAATTTGAGTAACTATGCTAGTAGTAGCCTAACAAAATTCAAAATGTTCATAGAAGTTAGGACTACCATTTTAGATAGAATCTCTAACTACCATTTACAAATTTGGATAATTACAAAATTTGAGTAACTATGCTAGTAGTAGCATAACAAAATTCAAAATGTTCATAGAAGTTAGGACTACCATTTTAGATAGAAACTCTAACTACCATCAATTCAAAAAGATGTATAAGTATAATATGGATTCAGTCATGAGATACTCAGAGATGTGAGAAGATATTCACACCCTCATTGAGTGTATTTTATAGTACCTCAGAGTGAGAGACGTCCATAGTATCTCAGAGTGCAAGACGTACTCCAAAACTACTTTGTATTGTATGTGTATTAGCAATACATATCAATCTTCATTTCCATTGACGTGTGAACCTCTCTCTAGTGTTACAGTACCTTGTGAAACTCTATCATCTTCTCAAGGTTATATCTTATTGTGCAGCTACTCATTGTCCAATCCATCAATTGTATCACTTAGTTAGGACTCTTCTGAGCATGCATAAAATTTTTCATCACAAATTCATAGAATGCAAGGTATGAGTGATTCTATATGATTGTGTCTGTGTATCACCTAGTTCCCAAAAACTCGGTTTTACCCCCCAAACTTCTTAGATTTATTGATCAGTGTATGATGAGTCTAAATTAATGAAATAACATGCTTTAATTATCTTAATACTTATTTAAGGCACGAAAAAGATCTTTTTGACAATTGCTAAACGCTACATTCATGGAGATATTTTAGACCTTGTCCACATAAATGTTTAAGGGCCAAGCAAATTACCTTCAATTTCTTGATCAAGGTACTATGTGTCATTCATAAATTATTGTAGCATATGGAATATCTTATATTTTAGGAAGCAAGATGATGAAGTGTTTTCATGCTTTAAAAGGTATTTAGCTCTTATGGAAAATCAAGATAAGGCCCTAAAAAGACTAAGGTCACATGGAGGGGGAAAATACTTCTCCCATGAATTTTATTCCTATCTCTATGATAGAGGAATCAAAAGGGAAATTAATAATATATACACTCATGAGTAGAATGGAGTGGTAGTGAGAAGAAAAAGGACCATTTTGGAGGCTACAAGGTCTATGATCAATCACAAGAAGGTACCTAACTACTTACGAGATAAGGCATTATCTAATACCACCTATTTGATCAATAAGTTACCATCAAAGTCTCTAGATGGTATAACTCCATATGAAGCACGAAATAGAAGAAGACTTAGCTTGGATCACTGCAAGATTTTTGGGTGCATTACATATGCACATTTACCTTCATAGATAAGAGGTAAATTGGACCCTAAGGCAGAGAAGTTTGTGTTCATAGTCTATGAACTTAATAAAAAAGATTATAGACTATATAATCCCATCAATAAAGGATTTCTAGTAATTTGAGATGTTTTCTTTGATGATAAAAGTCATGTTTTGAAGATGATTACAAAAAAAGCAAGTTACCTTATGATCTAGAGGAAGACTTTCCAACTCTATCAAGCAACAATGCATGCACACTTGAAGCGTCAAATGACTATGAAGATAATAAGAAGATTCCAAGGAGACAATTAAACTCATGGAACTCCAAATGCAAAGCTAAAGTGAAAGAGTTGAGGGATGTAGTAGAATCCTCTCAAGAAACCATCAGAATGTCAACAAGAGAGAAGAAAATGCTAGAGGTATGGCTATGATACATCATTGGACACAAAAAAATCTACCTATTTAGCACATGATTCAAACTTTGAGGATTCTTCAACTTATGAAGGAGCAAAGAAGAAACCAGAATTGACGAATGCCATGGAGGAAGAGACTAACGAATTGAAGAAAAACCAAACTTGGGAATTATTACCCAATACCTCATTTATGAAGATCATTAGTTTTAGGTGGATATATAAAGTGAACAACTCTAACGGAACCGTCAAAAGATATAAAGCAATACTTGTAGTCAAAGGGTATGCAAAAACACAAGGGATTGATTATGAAGAGTCTTTTATACATATGGAAAATATGCCAACTATAAGAGTGCTTATGAGAATTGCAACTTCCAGGAATTGGAAGATTTACCAAATGTATGCCAAGAATGCATTTCTAAATGGTTGGATATTTGAAGAGGTATATATGTCTTAAACACTTGGTTTTGAAGATTCATCATTCCTTGAACATGTATGTATGTTAAGGAAGGCCCTATATGGTCTAAAGAAATCCCCAAGGGCTTGGAATCATAGGCTTCTCGCCTATTGGCAAGAAAAAGGATTCATGGTTAGCAAAGCACATCCTTCACTCTTCATAAAGAGGAATCAATCAGAATTCATATACCTTTGTGTGTATGTTGATGATATAATACTTACAGCTAATGATGTTGAAGGCATAAGGAGAATCAAGCTTCAAGTGAATGATGAATTCAAGATCAATGGCCTAGGGCAACTTACTTACCTCCTAGGGTTGGAAGTAGTATACATAGAAAATGGTATGTATATCACTCAAAGGAAATACATCCAAGATTTTCTTGCCAAGTTCAAAATGGAGAACTCCAAGGTTGCAGGTACACACATGGAGTTGAATTTGAAGCCAAGTTCTCATGATGGAGAGCAAATTGAAGACATAACTAGTTATCACAATTCTATGGGTAGTTTGAACTATGCAACATCGACTAGAGTGGAGATTTGCTATAGTGCAAGTGTCCTAAGTCAAATTATGCACACTCCTAGGAAACCACACATGGAGATAGCTAAGAGGATACTCAAATACTTGAGGAACCATCAATGAAGGTTTGTGTTACTCATATACATGTGATATAGATATCGAACTCTTCTTTGATGCAGATTAGGCAGGATCTAAAGATGATAAGACAAGTACATCAACATATCTCACCTTTGCAGGTAAAAAACTTATCTCACTATCTTCAGACAAGCAACCTACTACTCCACTCTTATCAACTAAAGATGAACATAGATTACTATCCAGTGCAACTCAAGAAGCTATGTAGATCGAGACCTTATATTATGATTTAGGTCTCAATTCTCCTACTCATCACATTGTTGGGGACAACATTACTTCACTTAATCTTGCAGATATCCCAAACTACCATGCCAAGGCCAAGCATATAGAAGTTCACTATCACTATGTCAGATAAAAGATCACAACTTATGAGTAAGGAGATTGAGTTATCATATGTATCTACTCAACAACAATATGCAGATATGATGACCAAGGCATTGGATCGAGTTAGGTTGAACATGTTCAATGATATTATTTGATATACTTTTAGAATTGAAGAATCAAGAATCTTAGACTTGAGGATGAGGTTTTGGCACCTGGAACAAGCTAAGATCTTGACCAATGCACATTGGACTTCTCATGATTCAAGAAGATTAAATGTACATCTATTTCATCATATGCTTTGATGACTTGAGAGATTAAATTCTTATTTCATATTATTCAAAGATAAAGATGGAGAATCTTGAGATTAAAGGATCCAAAATCTATTATTTGTTTTTTAATTCAAATTCAAAATTTTCCTAGAAGTTAGGACTACCTTTTTAGGTAGAATCTCTAACTACCATCAATTCAAAAAGATGTATAAATACACTTGGGATTCAATCACGGGATACAAAGAGTTTTTGAGATGATATTTGCACTCTCATTGAGTGTATTTTGTATTAACTCAAATTGAGAAAAGTCCTCCATAACATGCTTTTATCATATGTGCATCAACACTACATATCAAGCTTCATTTCCATTGATTTGTGAACCTAAAGGTCTACTGTTACAGTACCTTCTAGAAGATTGTCATCTTCTCATAGTTATTTCTCCTTGTGTGAGTGCTCATTGTCGAATCCATCACTTGGATCACTTATTCAGGATGTTGTGAGCATGCGTACAAGTTCATCATCATTGGAGTCATCAAACTCAAGATATGAGTGATTGCATATGATTGTGTATGTGTATCAACTAGTTCCCGAAAAGCCTCGTTTACCCCCTAGACTTCTTAGATTTATTTCTCAATTTATGATGAGTCTAAATTCATAAACTAACTTTCTTTATTTTGCTTAGCACTTCAATTGAAGGTTTGCAAAATATCTCTTGACAATTGCTACCAGGCTATGAGCACTGAAGAAAATATTGTGAGCTTCTCTTCCAAAAATAAAACGTTTCTCCACCTCTTCCAATACACTCACTAACACCCAATTTCTCAAATCCTACACAAATGGTACAAATGATAGATGTTCATAATGCATTATTTGGATATATCAATACTCACATAAATCAAGGTCAATATTTTAGGACCTTTTTAGCAAGAATGTAGTACAAAGATAAAGCAAGCAAAAGATTATTAAGTGCTCATGAATGAATTAAGGATAGAAAGAACATTGTAGAAAGATAAGGAAGTGGTAAAAAATTGAGGATGAATAAGATGCTTGCTAAGCTTAGCAAAGCTCAAAGCATAATCCAATGGATGTAAAGGATGAACTCAACTTTCCAAGTGAGTAAGGATATAGTTTCATTCTATAAGATTACAATCTCATTCTTAGAGGATTGGTTAAATTATAAAATTCATATGTGTCATAGTATTTGGTTTCATGTCTTCATATCGAGAAGGAAATTCATATTCATATCTTAAAGCACCACATAACATTTCCATCTAAAAACTAGATCTTGTGTATAACATGTAAGACAATGATCTTGCCTATAAGAGATAGTGCTTCATCTTCTTCTTCACTTTTGTAGATCATGTTAGTAGTACAATTAATACTTTAGGTATGGATGAGATGATTAGAATTGAAAGATTAAAGATAATGAGAAGACATATTATCCAAGATTGTCTTGAAGGCACTAAAGTTGATATAGGTGAGATCTAGAATGTAACAGATATTTTAATTGTGAATAGGAGATTATATAATTAAATATGCAAAATTTCAAACATTTCCAACTAATAACAAGTAGAAATGTTGGTGTTACCCATTTGTGTGCTCACAAGGTAGAGCATAAATGGTGATCTAGACAACTTTAAATAGGAATTGATAGGGTAGAGGTATGTTTGCTCAATTCCACATCCAGGGTAGAGTAGAAGTCACACACACACACACACACATACATACACACACACACACACATATATATATATATATATATATATATATATATATATATATATATATATATATATATATATATATATATATATATATATATATATATATATATATATATATGTGTGTGTGTGTGTGTGTGTGTGTGTATGTATGTATGTATGTATGTATGTATGTATGTATGTATGTATGTATGTATGTATGTATGTATGTATGTATGTATGTATGTATGTATATATATATATATATATATATATATATATATATATATATATATATATATATATATATAGAGAGAGAGAGAGAGAGAGAGAGAGAGAGAGAGAGAGAGAGAGAGAACAATGACCTTGTGCGAATGGCTAGAGATGGTTAGTAGAATGTGGGCGGCAACCACCCGAGTAATCCCCACATGGAGCATTGGTTGGTTCCAACAACACAAAAAATATGAATGATTTCAGAGTTTGATAGGGAATATTCCAAAATTCAAGTTAGGATTCCCATCAATTGGGTAATGCAGGATTGGTCTCCTCATAGTGGGGTGTTACAAAATATGCATTAGTATGTAAAATCATGACATGTAGACCTTGATCATATACTAACATAAATACCATTATTGTGATGGAGAGTGTTAATCTCCAAAAGTACAAGCTATCCTTGATGTTAGACCACCTCTATATCAAGAATAACTTCAGACTCCACTTAATTTTAAAGAACAATCACTAAACTATCAAGAAATTGATCAACTGTGAAAAATCACTTCTCAAAAAAAGTCTGCTGCACATTAATCATTCATTGATTGATCATTCGTGTAAAGTTTTTCATAAAACTTTGTAGAATGTGTCGCCTAAAGGTTGCGCACCTTCTCCAAGTTAAAAATCCTCAAATGCTTGAGTAGATTGTGAGAAATGACTCAGACAATGTACCTATGTCTGAAACTATCTCTCTATAATGACGACTTTGACACCTGTAACTTCTAATCTATGGTTCTCCCAAATTACAGCCCGTTTAATCAAATGCTTTTAGCCATAGATGGCTTACCTCTCAACTTAAATTTTGAATCCTAATTTGTGTAAAACTTTACACTATGCATTGAGCACTGTCCATTTCTTTGACCATCGAATTTGCACCTGTTTCATAAGACATTGAGAACTTTCTACATATGAATGTTCCTATTCAAAATTCTCTCAGCCTGTTCGCAATTGGACTCTCAAATTTTAACCATAGACGGATTAACTATAGACTTAGACATGTTCAAAAGGATTTCTCAAAAGATTAACCACAGAAGGAGAATGAGAGAAAAGATCGACACGCAATTCTCTGAAGATTTTTCTTCTCATAACTTTTCATACATCTGATGGATTATATGCATAATTTTCATCTCATACTCTCCTGTTCTTCTATTCTTCACTTCTATTGTCTTCTCTATATCTTCTATATCTCTCTCTATGACTATGAACATTTATCTATATATATATACGAGTCTTACTCGTCAATTTTCCAAATACATTGAAATATTTACAAGAGTAATGTACAAAAGAACTTTGTTTCTGAATCTCCTCTTTCTTGAAATTGATCTTCAATCTTCCAATCATTTTTCCACTTCTGGATTTTATGTAATCACTAATTGTTGATTGTTCTGCTCCAACAACTCCCCCTCAATCATCAATTGTGATTACATGCATCTTCTTTATTCCTGCCATATCTTTAAACCTCTGTAACTTTGGTCCATCCAAACTTTTTGTCATCATATCTGCAAGTTGATCTTTTGTAGGAGTATGCATGATTTCAATTTCTTTATCAATAACCTTCTCTCTCAAAAAATGATACTGAATTTCAATATGTTTAGTTCTAGCATGAAACACGGGATTTGCTACCAAATATAAAGAACTCATATTGTCTCCACAAATGATAGGAGTACTCTGAATAACATCAAAACTCTTCATAAGTGTCTTTAGCCATATTACTTCCTTTGTAGCTTCCAGCATGCCTTTGTATTCTGCTTCTGTGGATGATAGAGCAACTATATGTTGCTTCTTAGAACACCATGAGATTAGCTTATCTCCCACATTACACAAATATCCATGTGTTGATCTTCTATCATCCAAATTACCTGCCCAATCTGCATCACTGTATATTTTGACTCTTGTATCTGAAGTAAACCCATAGTACAACCCTTCTTTGAGTGTACCCTTGATGTACCTAAGTACTCTTTGTCCTACAATCCAATGTTCCTTTCTAGGACAATGCATGAATTGAGATAGAACTCCAACTGCATATGACAAATCAAGCCTTGTTAATGTAACATAAATTAAGCTACCCACCAAACTCTGATAGAGCTTCATATCTTTGAATTCTTCTCCTCCATATTTAGTCAATCTATGATTCACTTCCATTGGAGTTGGTGCTAACCTGCAATCTTCCATTTTAAATTTGGTTAGCAAATTTCTCAGATACCTTTCTTGAGTTACATATACTCCATGTTGAGTATATGAAATCTCCATTCCCAAGAAGAATGACAAATTTCCCAAATCATTGATTTTGAACTCTTTCTCCATTTGTTTCTTAATCATGTGTATGCCTTTGTCATCTGCTCCTGTAAGTATTATGTCATCAACATAAATACAAACATAAATAAATCCATCTTCACTTGCTTTGACTAGCAAGCTACTATCTGCCTTTGATGCTTGAAGTCCAAGTTCCTTCAAGCACTTTACAAGCCTATAATTCCATGCCCTTGGGGCCTGCTTCAATCCATACAAAGCTCTCTTGAGCTTACACACATAATTTGGATACACTTGATCTTTGAACCCTTCTAGTTGCTCCATGTAAACTTCATCTACAATGTAACCATTCAAAAAAGCATTTTTAACATCTAATTGAGATAATTTCCAACCTTTGCAAGCAGCAATTGCTATGAGTGTTCTGATGGTTGTCATCTTTGCCACAGGACTATAAGTCTCATCATAGTCCACTCCATATGTCTGTGCATATCCCTTCACAACAAGTCTGGCTTTGTACCTAGACACACTTCCATCTACAAATCTTTTTGTTTTGTAAACCCACTTACATCCAATGATTTTTTGACTATTAGGTTTAGGAACCAGATCCCATGTTTGATTTTCCATCAATGCATCATACTCCTCTTGCATAGATTCTTCCCAATTCTTCTTCCCTTTGGCTTCATCATATATAGATGGATCTTCATCTGCTTTTATCATGTAAGCATAATCCTTAGTAGTCAAGAATGAAGTATCATAGCTATACCTTGTAGGTTGCCATTTGTGCCTTGTAGACCTCCTGAGTTCTCCACTTCTTGAAGTTTCTGGTTCATCACATTCTGGATCAAACCTTGGCACTTCTTCACCTCCAACTTGTATTTCATTTTTCTCTTCTTCATCAAATATCTGAACCTTTGTTTTACCTTTCTTCTGATTCATAATTTCTTCAACTTCTGCATACACATTAGATGTACTTGCATACCAAGTACCTTGTTCATCAAATGTAACATCCTTGGACACAAGGAATTTTTGTGGATGGACTCCACAATCTATAACCCATCTGCTTGTCATCATAACCAATGAATACATACTTCTCTGCTTTAGGCTCCAACTTATGCCTCAATTGAGATGGCACATATGCATATGCCAGGCATCCAAATATTTTACAATGGTGTCTTACCCCACCAAGCTTCATATGGTGTCATACCCTGCAAAGTTTTACAAGGCAATCTATTAACCAAATATGTGGCTGTGTTTACAGCCTCAACCCATAAATAATTTGGACAATTTTTCTCTTTCAACATGGATCTTGCAAATTCAACAAGTGTCCTATTTCTTCTTTCTGCTACCCCATTTTGTTGAGGAGAGTACCTGCAAGTAATTTCCCTCTTTATACCTGCATTCCACAAGTAATCACTGAACTCATTAGAGAAATACTCTCCCCCTCCATCTGACCTTAACCTCTTCAATTTTTGACCTGTAATTCTCTCTGCATATGCATGATAGTGTTTAAATGTATTAAACACTTCTGATTTGTCTTTGATCACATAGATTGTGATCCACCTGGTAGCATCATCAACATATATAACATAATATCTTGAACCATTTATACTAAAGTCCTTTGAAGGACCCCACACATCTGTATGTACCAATTCAAGTCTTTCTGAATACATAAAACCATGCTTATTGTATGATTGCTTATGAGCCTTACCTAACTGACATGCTTCACATCTGTATGTCATGTGTTGACCTGCAATGTTAGGCAATCCAAGTACTGAACCATTGTTTATCATTTCTTTGATACCTCTCTCATTAAAATGTCCAAGTCTTTGTGCCAAAGATCCAATTCTGACACCTTTTGCTCTCCATATGCAAACATAGCATGTCCAATGTTTCCTTGTACCTTTAATGTGAAGAGCCTTCCTTGCTTCTTCCCTGTAACAATCTGTTTATACCCTTGACTAGGGTCTTCAACATAAACTCCATCATTGGTGAACCTTACCTCATATCCTTTTTCCACAATTTGTCCTACACTTATCAGATTTTTAGGAATTGTAGGAACATACAAAACCTTACTCAAGAGAGTGCTTCCATCTTTGGCTTTGACTGAACCAATTGACTTTACCTTGTGCTTTGTGAAGGGCTTTGGTGTGCAGAAGAAGAGGAGGAAGGAGGAGATGGAGCGAGAGAGAAGAGAGGAGTGACGCGCGGATATGCGTGGGAGCCTCGAAACCCACATAATGATCTCTCTTGAGGCAATGCTCTATATATGATGTATATATATGAATATGGGGGTAAGGTCACATGACCCTTACATCCCCAACAATCTCCCACTTAAGGGTCAATGTGACCATAAGTGGTAACATATACAAAGAATGATGTAGGACTATACAATAATGTACAGGAAGAGTGCAGATCTCCACCCATACCAGATCAGCCTACACCAACTGCCTCGAACAAGGTGTATCCATGCACCTCGAACTGCTCTGGACTCATATCGGTAAGAGTCGAACTCAAATCTGACTGATGCAAGAACTGATGAAGTTCCTGCAAAGCTCCCACTCGCTCTATGCCTGTGTCAATCATCCAGCGGCTGAAAACTCCAAGTGCAAATGCTCCAATAGCAACTGCAATGTCTAGTCTCGAGCATAACAACTCATACATCAGACTCTCGAATGCTGACGAAACATGTGCTATCCTGGCTAACCTAAGTATGTCAGCCATGCCTATATCCAAGGCATCCAAAGCACCATCATCAAGACCAACATGTCCTGACATATCTGTGTCAACATCTGGCATGAGCGAATCCAAGAATGACTGCATAACAGCTGACTCCTCAGCATCCAAATCATCCATCCTATCAACCAAGGATATATCTAGTCGTGCATCTTGAGAGCTAATAAGCTTTGGTATACACTGTGTATCATAAGAGCTATCGTGCTCTACAACACCAAGTGTATCATCATGCTCTGCATGAGCTAACTGCACAACATCAACACAAAGATCAAACTGATGATCTAACTCTAACTGAGTATCATCACAATGCTCTACATGAGCATCCATATCATGCTCTAAAGCATCCAACTGATCATCCGAAGTGTGCTCTATAAGAGCATCCATATGATCAATAAATGCATGCTCTATATAAGCATCATGAGCATCCAAAACATGCTCTACATGTGCATCCATCTGAGCATCTGAATCATGCCATACATGTGCATCAAGAATGTCCATAGACCTATCTGTAGGTAGAAAAAATGAGACATGACGAGTCTCACACCGCACATAAGGCTGAACTCCCACTGAGACGAGACTCTCTCTCACATGAGGTACCTGCAGTGGATACATTTGCCAAACCCTGGCACCTCTAACAAGCATAAGCTGTCCCAACTGCAACTGAAAATGATGCTCACCAAGGAATGCATAACATCTGCTCTCCTGTAACTGGCTAACTGAAATCAAGCTCAAAGGGAATGAAGGCACATAGCGTACATGTCTGAGCATAAGTGATGCTCCACTAGGTAGCATAAGGCATATATCTCCTGCACCCTCAATGTCATATGTTGTACCATCAGGCAACTGCACACATCCATGACTCTCACCTGAGAATCGACAAAACCACTCACGATGTGGAGTAACATGAAAACTGGCTAATGCATCAAGCAACCAAACCATATGTGTGCTATCCAATGAACAAGAGGAATCATGAGATGAAGCATAGGAGAAAGTGATATCGCCATCACTCGCATAATCAACTGCCATAGACTCTCCTGAAATCACTTCCTGACATGCATCACGTGCATATCTTTGACGTCGTCGTCGCATCCGCCTAAAGCAACATCGACGAATATGGCCCTCATGACCATAGTGCCAACATCGAAGTCGTCGATGTGATCTATGTCTCATATGAGTCAAAGGACTCACATATATATCATGTAGTTTCTGCCATAATGCACTACTCGTCTCCTCATACATAACAGACTCAGATATAAAATCCACAAGCCAAGATAGTGGAGCTGGCCAATGCATCCATATCCATCCATACGTGGTCGGGCATGTCACGAGGCCTCTGTGCATCTCTATGCACATACATGTGTAACCCTGCACGAACCAATGTATGCCACATCTGAGCTTTCCATCTCGGAAAGTCAGTGCCATCAAACCGAGAAGACATCATGCTGGCAATCTAAGAGACCAAAACTGTAACAAGAGACTAGAAACAATACTCTATCCTGAATAGGATCACACATGCATATCCATATGCATAACTCACATCACATATGTCTCTGTGGAGAAGAAAACCATGTGAACCACCTGTCACATAACCATGCATCTAGCATGCACATAAAACCATGAGCATAAGCCTGCTCACCAAGTCTCCAAAGTGACCAAATAGATGTGAAAGAATCCTGGGAAAATTTTGAGAGAGTATCCCCTGTAAACTGAGCAGTCAAACAAGATAACCAATAACAAAAGAACAATGAGTAATTTGTCACCACCTGTCACTGATCCAACCAAAGATAATGGCAACTACATATGCCAGAAAACTGATACCAATACATGCCAATACAATGGCAATACAACTCCCACTGAAGAATAAATCCTACAAGATGGTCCAACCTGTCACGAATAATGTGTGACCAAGTCCAAGTGAATGGAGATAATCAATGATCCAAAGCTATCACACAAGCTTCAAGATCCACTAGAGCTCCTTTCTAGCATAAAAGCCGATGAAATTTTGGCAGAATCTCCTCTGTAAAATGGACTCTAGAACCAAAATAACAATGTGGGAATCACCATTCACATAAGCCAAGAATCACATTGGCAAATACATATCAATCAATGACCAAATGCTAATAACGGTGACAAACAAAGGTGTAATTGAGGCTCCAATCTGGATCCTGTACCTGCAAAGAAAACAAAGATACAAGTACGAACTAAGATCCAATGTCAACTCTCACAAAAGTATGTGCAACCGGCAAGTAAATCCATAACCAAGTGGCATAAGCAAGGTGTAGACCACAATGCCACTATACATCCATGATCCAACTCATGATGACATAAACCTCAAAGAAGAGTATACCACAATGTCATCTTACATGCCAAACACGTGACAAGATCATGCTCTACTCTCATATGGAGGAGCTACCACAATGATCATACATGTACAATGCTTTGAAGCTCTGAAAATAAGAGCTTGCACACCATAAATTCTCTCTGGAAGAAGTTCCAAAGCAAATTCAACCTCCAAGAGTAATTAGGGTTCGTTTGACAAAAAATTGCTACTCCGTGTTTTGCTGTTTCAGTGGTAATAGCCTCTGAATGTGTACTTTTGACCTTCAGCAAACTTTAAGATCTAACTCTTGGCTACGTAACGAGATAAAGAACACCTCAATCGGAGGTCTGTAGCTCAAGATATGCTCAAAACAAGCACCTACTATCAATTTCACCTTCACTTGCAACAGTACTGCTCTGAATTCTGCAATTGCAGCAACTTAAAACTCAGAATCTGGATCTGAGTTCTTGTACAACGTTGTAGCTATCTTTCCGAGCTACGTACAGCAAGTTGAATCATCAAATTCCGAGCTTTAGAATTCAAGTTATGATTCAAAAACCGACCTGCTCTCCTACTCAATGTAGATTCGCCTTCTACAATACTCTGAGTTTTTCGAATTTTCAGCAGTTTAAAATTCCGACCGAGGTTCTGCACCCTCCTAAGAAGTTGTAGCTCTCTATGTTAGCTACGCACAGAACTTTAAAACGCATCAATCCGAGCTTCCTACCTCGAGTTATGGGTGAAATACTGAACTGCTGTCAAGAGATGCCGACCTGCACTTCTACCTCTTCTGACCTAAGCTTCCATTGAAGCTTCTTACACACTAGCCTTCAGCATGCTCTGATACCAATCAAGGGCTTTGGTGTACAGAAGAAGAGGAGAAAGGAGGAGATGGAGCAAGAGAGAAGAGAGGAGTGACGCGCGGATATGCGTGAGAGCCTCGAAACCCACATAATGATCTCTCTTGAGGCAATGCTCTATATATGATGTATATATATGAATATGGGGGTAAAGTCACATGACCCTTACATCCCCAACAATCTCCCACTTAAGGGTCAATGTGACCATAAGTGGTAACACATACAAAGAATGATGTAGGACTATACAATAATGTATAGGAAGAGTGCAGATCTCCACCCATACCAGATCAGCCTACACCAACTTCCTCGAACAAGGTGTATCCATGCACCTCGAACTGCTCTGGACTCATATCGGTAAGAGTCGAACTTACATCTGACTGATGCAAGAACTGATGAAGTTCCTGCAAAGCTCCCACTCGCTCTATGCCTGTGTCAATCATCCAGCAACTGAAAACTCCAAGTGCAAATGCTCCAATAGCAACTGCAATGTCTGGTCTCGAGCATAACAACTCATACATCAGACTCCCGAATGCTGACGAAACATGTGCTATCCTCGCTAACCTAAGTATGTCAGCCATGCCTATATCCAAGGCATCCAAAGCACCATCATCAAGACCAACATGTCCTGACATATCTGTGTCAACATCTGGCATGAGCGAATCCAAGAATGACTGCATAACAGCTGACTCCTCAGCATCCAAATCAGCCATCCTATCAACCAAGGATATATCTAGTCGTGCATCTTGAGAGCTAATAAGCTTTGGTATACACTGTGTATCATAAGAGCTATCGTGCTCTACCACACCAAGTGTATCATCATGCTCCGCATGAGCTAACTGCACAACATCAACACAAAGATCAAACTGATGATCTAACTCTAACTGAGTATCATCACAATGCTCTACATGAGCATCCATATCATGCTCTAAAGCATCCAACTGATCATCCGAAGTGTGCTCTATAAGAGCATCCATATGATCAATAAAAGCATCATGAGCATCCAAAACATGCTCTACATGTGCATCCATCTGAGCATCTGAATCATGCCATACATGTGCATCAAGAATGTCCATAGACCTATCTGTAGGTAGAAAAAATGAGACATGACGAGTCTCACACCGCACATAAGGCTGAACTCCCACTGAGACGAGACTGTCTCTCACATGAAGTACCTGCAGTGGATACGTGTGCCAAACCCTGGTACCTCTAACAAGCATAAGCTGTCCCAACTGCAACTGAAAATGATGCTCACCAAGGAATGCATAACATCTGCTCTCCTGTAACTGGCTAACTGAAATCAAGCTCATAGGGAATGAAGGCACATAGCGTACATGTCTGAGCATAAGTGATGCTCCACTAGGTAGCATAAGGCATATATCTCCTGCACCCTCAATGTCATATGTCGTACCATCAGGCAACTGCACACATCCATGACTCTCACCTGAGAATCGACAAAACCACTCACGATGTGGAGTAACATGAAAACTGGCTAATGCATCAAGCAACCAAACCATATGTATGCTATCCAATGAACAAGAGGAATCCTGAGATGAAGCATAGGAGAAAGTGATATCGCCATCACTCGCATAGTCAACTACCATAGACTCTCCTGAAATCACTACCTGACGTGCATCACGTGCATATCTTTGACGTCGTCGTCGCATCCGCCTAAAGCAACATCGTCGAATATGGCCCTCATGACCACAGTGCCAACATCGAAGTCGTCGATGTGATCTATGTCTCATATGAGTCAAAGGACTCACATATATATCATGTAGTTTCTGCCATAATGCACTACTCGTCTCCTCATACATAACAGACTCATATATAAAATCCACAAGCCAAGATAGTGGAGCTGGCCAATGCATCCATATCCATCCATACGTGGTCGGGCATGTCACGAGGCCTCTGTGCATCTCTATTCACATACATGTGTAACCCTGCACGAACCAATGTATGCCACATCTGAGCTTTCCATCTCGGAAAGTCAGTGCCATCAAACCGAGAAGACATCATGCTGGCAATCTAAGAGACCAAAACTGTAACAAGAGACTAGAAACAATACTCTATCCTGAATAGGATCACACATGCATATCCATATGCATAACTCACATCACATATGTCTCTGTGGAGAAGAAAACCATGTGAACCACCTGTCACATAACCATGCATCTAGCATGCACATAAAACCATGAGCATAAGCCTGCTCACCAAGTCTCCAAAGTGACCAAATAGATGTGAAAGAATCCTGGGAAAATTTTGATAGAGTATCCCCTGTAAACTGAGCAGTCAAACAAGATAACCAATAACAAAAGAACAATGAGTAATTTGTCACCACCTGTCACTGATCCAACCAAAGATAATGGCAACTACATATGCCAGAAAACTCATACCAATACATGCCAATACAATGGCAATACAACTCCCATTGAAGAATAAATCCTACAAGATGGTCCAACCTGTCATGAATAATGTGTGACCAAGTCCAAGTGAATGGAGATAATCAATGATCCAAAGCTATCACACAAGCTTCAAGATCCACTAGAGCTCCTTTCTAGCATAAAAGCCGATGAAATTTTGGCAAAATCTCCTCTGTAAAATGGACTCTAGAACCAAAATAACCATGTGGGAATCACCATCCACATAAGCCAAGAATCACATTGGCAAATACATATCAATCAATGACCAAATGCTAATAACGGTGACAAACAAACGTGTAACTGAGGCTCCAATCTGGATCCTGTACCTGCAAAGAAAACAAAGATACAAGTACGAACTAAGATCCAATGTCAACTCTCACAAAAGTATGTGCAACCGGCAAGTAAATCCATAACCAAGTGGCATAAGCAAGGTGTAGACCACAATGCCACTATACATCCATGATCGAACTCATGATGACATAAACCTCAAAGAAGAGTATACCACAATGTCATCTTACATGCCAAACACGTGACAAGATCATGCTCTACTCTCATATGGAGGAGCTACCACAATGATCATACATGTACAATGCTTTGAAGCTCTGAAGATAAGAGCTTGCACACCATAAATTCTCTCTGGAAGAAGTTCCAAAGCAAATTCAACCTCCAAGAGTAATTAGGGTTCGTTTGACAAAAAATTGCTACTCCGTGTTTTGCTGTTTCAGTGGTGATAGCCTCTGAATGTGAACTTTTGGCCTTCAGCAAACTTCAAGATCTAACTCTTGGCTACGTAACGAGATAAAGAACACCTCAATCGGAGGTCTGTAGCTCAAGATATGCTCAAAACAAGCACCTACTCTCAATTTCACTCATTTGCAACAGTACTACTCTGTATTCTGCAATTTCGGCAACTTAAAACTCAAAATCTGGATCTGAGTTCTTCCACAAAGTTGTAGCTATCTTTCCGAGCTACATACAGCAAGTTGAATCATCAAATTCCGAGCTTTAGAACTCAAGTTATGACTCAAAAACCGACCTATTGTCCTACTCAATGTAGATTTGCCTTCTACAATACTCTGCGTTTTTCGAATTTTTAGCAATTTCAAACTCCGAACCAGGTTCTGCACCCTTCTGTGAAGTTGTAGCTCTTTGTGTTAGCTACGCACAGAACTTTAAAACGCATCAATCCGAGCTTCCTAGCTCGAGTTATGGGTGAAATACAGAACTGTTGTCAAGAGATGCCGACTTGCACTTCTACCTCTTCTAACCTAAGCTTCCATTGAAGTTTTTTACACACTAGCCTTCAGCATGCTCTGATACCAATGAAAGGCTTTGGTGTGCAGAAGAAGAGGAGAAAGGAGGAGATGGAGCGAGAGAGAAGAGAGGAGTGACGCGCGGATATGCGTGGGAGCCTCGAAACCCACATAATGATCTCTCTTGAGGCAATGCTCTATATATGGTGTATATATATGAATATGGGGGTAAGGTCACATGACCCTTACATCCCCAACACTTTGTATTATCACCTGTTTGGACTGTATGATTAATTGCATAATAATCTAGATCAGTCATCAAGGCAATGTTTCCACTCAGATGGTTGCTACATCCTGAGTCAATATAAAATACTCTCATGTCTTCATGTGAAGCTTCACATGTTGCATTCATAATAAGAGTGGAGTCTTCTTTCTGATCTGATGCATAATTGTAGTAGGTGTTATGATATGATTGATTTTGAAAGTTTCTTCCTCCACCTCTTCCAAAAGAATACCTACCACCTCTACCTCTGAAGTTTCCTCTCTGATATCTGCCACCTCTTCCTCTTTGATTAAAATTCTGATTAAAATTACCATTTCTTTGATTATTGTGCAAACAATCATGAGATAGATGATTGGTCTTACCACATATCCAACAAGCTCTGACATTATCTTTGTTATTTCTGCCTCTTCCTCTATTTCTGCCACTTCCTCGTCCTCTTAGGAAGTTTGCTTGGCTTGGAGTACCTTCATCTTCAACTGATTGTTGCTTTCCTTTGCTAGCTTTCTTCTTATCTTTAGAATACATTGCATGTCCTGCACTCTTATCAATATCTCCTTTGATATCATTCTCAAAAGTTAGCATATGTCCTAACAATTGATTTAGATCAGGAGTGAAATGATCTAATGAAAGTTCTGTAGACAAAATAAAAGGCTTCCACTTCTCATCTCCTCTTAGCCCTGTGAGAATTTGTCTTACCAATTTATCTTCTTCAATATCTTCATCCACTGCACCTAAAGAATCTGCAATGTCCTTCATCTTTATCACATAATCAGATATTGATTGTGAAGCCTTCTTCTTGAAGGTAGTGAATTCTGCCCATAATGAAGCTTTCCTCGATTTGGTTGTGTTCTGAAAATGCTCTTCCAAAGCATTCCAAATGTCACTTGCACTTTCAAGTCCTCTAATATGAGGAAGCAAATAATCATTCACTGCCATGTAGATTATGCTCCTTGCTTGAGCATCCTTCTTCATCCAAATCTTTACATCTGCTAGCTCCTCCCTAGTTGGAACACTAGGATCTCTGAACTCTGGCTTTTCTTTCTCTCCTGTGATATATCCCATCAGATCGTTGCTCATAAGATGAGCTTCCATTCTCATAGACCAAGCTGGATAATTTTCTCTATCCAACTTTTGAATTTGGAGACTATCTCCCATCCTTGCTTCACCTGTAGTCTCAAATCTTTAGTCCTTATAAAGAATGAATGTACCTTAGCTTCGAATGTTGCTCCTTCTGATCCTTTGGACAACCTTTATGTGTCTTCCTTCAATCTTTCTTCACACTTTATCCTTTTGATCCTTCGAGATGTAAAGTTTGTATATCTGCAGCAGTCAGAGTCTTCCTTTGCTCAATTTTGATATAACCTGATCTGATACCACTAATGGAGAGTGTTAATCTCCAAAAGTACAAGCTATCCTTGATGTTAGACCACCTCTATATCAAGAATAACTTCAGACTCCACTTAATTTTAAAGAACAATCACCAAACTATCAAGAAATTGATCAACTGTGAAAAATCACTTCTCAAAAAAAGTCTGCTGCACATTAATCATTCATTGATTGATCATTCGTGTAAGGTTTTTCATAAAACTTTTTAGAATGTGTCGCCTAAAGATTGTGCATCTTCTCCAAGTTAAAAATCCTCGAATGCTTGAGTAGATTGTGAGAAATGACTCAGACAATGTACCTATGTCTGAAACTGTCTCTCTGTAATGACGACTTTGACACCTATAACTTCTAAGCTATGGTTCTCCCAAATTATAGCCCGTTTAATCAAATGCTTTTAGCCATAGATGGCTTACCTCTCAAATTAAATTTTGAATCCTCATTTATGTAAAAATTTACACTATGCATTGAGCACTGTCCATTTCTTTGACCATCGAATCTGCGCCTGTATCAGAAGACATTAAGAACTTTCTACATATGAATGTTCCTATTCAAAATTCTCTCAGCCTGTTCGCAATTGGACTCTCAAATTTTAACCGTAGATGGATTAACTATAGACTTAGAAATGTTCAAAAGGATTTCTCTGTTGGAGATAGACGTCTGCGGAAGCACGCGAACAACACAAGGAAGAAGAAGAAGCTTAGAGCACAAACACACAATATTGAATGTATTACTAGAGAATGTACAAAGATAAGTAGCCCATTAGGGCAATAGGCGTATATACAAGCCGGGGGAAAAAAACCTCCTAAAGAGGGAAAAAAGTACCCCGGCGATCCTAGTGTGTTCACACACATCACTACCTAAATATATCAACACTTGAGTGGTGAACTATCTATCTATCTATCTATCTATCACTACAAGCCGGGGGAAAAAAACCTCCTAAAGAGGGAAAAAAGTGCCTCGGCGGTCCTAGAGTGTTCACACACATCACTACCTAAATATATCAACAAATCCCCCATGGGAGTGATGCGGTGAACAAGGAGCTAGCACTCATGTATAAGGAAGTGCCAAGCTATGTGGAAATCACTCCACAAAAGGAAGTAAGCCCAAAGCTTTGCGGAAAGCTTCAAACTTCTCCCTAGGCAGAGCCTTCGTGAAAAGGTCTGCAATGTTCTCCTACGTGGGCACATATGCCAAGCTGATCTCCCCAGCAGAGAACCTCTCCCTGACATAGTGATAATGCACCTCAATATGCTTAGTGCGAGCATGGAACACAGGGTTCCTCGCAACTGCCAATGCGCTCTAACTGTCAGTGAAGATGGTGGTGGCAGAAGACTAGCCAACACCCAAATCAGCCATAAGGCGTCTGAGCCACATACACTCAACAGTCGTTGTGAAAGCTGCCCTATACTCAGCCTCACAACTGGAAGTGGCCACAGTAGGCTGCTTCTTGCTCAACCAAGATATACATGAGCTACCAAGCATGAAACAAAAACCACTGGTGGACACACGAGTGTCATAGCAACCAGCCCAATCTGAGTCACAAAAAGCATGCAAATCTGGCGGTAGTGATCCCCCCTTGGGATAAAACAACCCAAGTAGCCGAGTACCACTCAAGTAGCGAAAGATGCACTTAACCGCTTTCCAATGCGTGACTCCTGAGCAATGCATAAACCTGCTCATCTGTGAGAGAGAAAACTGAATATCTGGCCGAGTAATGCATAAGTAAATCAAGCATCCAATAGTCTGCTGATAGAGAACAACATCAAATGCATCTCCAGCATCATGAAGACTCAATCGTAAACCTGTCTCCATAGGAGTGGCAATAGGCTTACAGTCTTCAAGGCCAAAACGCTGCAATAATGTGTCAATATATTTTGTTTGACACAAAGCCATTCCACCATCAACGTGCATAAACTGAATGCCCAAATAGTGATGCAAATGCCCCAAATCAGACATCTTAAATGAGGCATTGAAATCAGCCTTAAAATCAGCAATATGTGTCTCAATAGGACCAGTGAGTAGCATGTCATCAACATAGACAACAATGATCAGAAGCACATCATTAGCACATTTAACATATAAGGTGCTTTCAGTTGGACTGTTCTCAAAACCATGTGCAATCAGATAGGCATGTATCTTCTCATACCAAGCACGTGGTGCTTGCTTTAAACCATATAATGCCTTCTTTAACCTGCAAACTTGGTTTTCATGCCCTTTCTGCACAAAGCCACGGGGCTGAAAAACATACACTTCTTCATGCAAGTCACCATTCAGAAATGTTGTTTTAATGTCCAACTGATGTACATTCCAACCATGATGGGCTGCAAGTGCACAAATGCTCCGAACAGTAGTCATACGACATGTAGGTGCAAAGGTCTCATCAAAATCAATGCCTCTTTCCTATGCATAACCCTTTGCAACAAGCCTAGCCTTATACCTGTCAACTGTACCATCAGGTTTATGCTTCAGCTTGTATACCCACTTAGTGCCGATGGCCTTCTTGCCACGAGGCAAGTCACATAAAGACCATGTACCATTCTTCATTATAGCATCATATTCAGATTGCATAGCAGCCATCCAATTTTCTGAATTTTGTGCTTCATCAAAAGAATCAGGCTCATTCTCATCACAGAGACTAGATGCAGCCATAGCATAGCAATCTGATGCAAAGGAGGCACTATGAGAGCCTGAACGAGTACGATATGACAAAGGTGCATCTAATTTGTTGTCACGCAAAGTCTGCACCAGCCATTTTGGCATAGTTTTTGCCTGCTCAATATCAGCTCTCTCATCAACAAGTGCATCATGTAAATCTGCATCAGAAATGGAATGATCTGCATCATCATATGAAACCTGCAAAGGCTAAGACGTTGCCTCATTAGGACCAGCACTAGCCTCTCCACCTGTAAAAAGAGGCATCAAAGTATCATACATGTCTTTGGAGCTAACAAATGTCTCCTTAGTACATGAAAGCAATGGCTGAATAGTATCTTCCACAAAGACAACATCACGGCTAACCAGAATGCGTTTAGTCTGTGGATGATACAGACGATAGCCTTTACTTTCAGAACTGTACCCAACAAAAATACATTTTACTGCCTTATCATCCAATTTTCTGCGATGTTGTTCAGGCACTAATGCATATGCCAAACAACCAAAAACACGCAGATGAGCAACAGATGGCTTGCGGTCATGCCAAGCCTCATATGGAGTGATAGAATGCAACGCTTTAGTGGGACACCTGTTCAGTACATATGCTGCACACATGAGAGCCTTAAGCCAGAAACTATGTGGTAAAGCCTGACTTTTGACCATGCACCTCGCCATCTCCATGAGTGACCTGTTCTTTCGTTCAACAACTCCATTCTGTTGAGGTGTATATGGCACTGTACACTGGTGTTTTATCCCACGTTCAGCCAGAAATGCATTAAAATCTGAAGACGTATATTCCCCCCCTCGATCAGAACGGAGGGTGCCTATTTTACATGCTGACAGATTTTCAGCCAAAGCCAAAAATTTTTTGAAGCACATGAACACTTCGGACTTTGCTTTGAGTGGATATACCCATGCATGCCTGGAAAAATCATCAATGAAAGTCACGAAGTAAAGGTAATTTCCAAAAGAGGGTGTCTGCATAGGACCACAGACATCACTATGTACAAGCTGCAATTTCTGCGTAGCCCGAACTGAACCATCTTTTGGAAAGGAAGAACGCTGCATTTTGCCCAAAATACAGCCTTAACAAACATGTTTTCCAGGTGCCTCAAGTTTGGGCAAAGAGGACACCATTTCAGATTTCTGCAGGCGTAACAAACTAGCAAAATTCAGATGACCAAAGCGTGCATGCCAAAGCTTTGCATCTGACATAGCCCGAGAATCATGAACTGCACATGCCGAATCATTCACAGATCTTTCATAGTCTATGAGATTATACAGCCCACGACATAAAATGCCAGAAGCAATAATCACATCGCCATTTGAGATATCATGGACTGTACACCTGTCATCAACAAATTTCACAACCAAGCCAATCTTGGCTAATGCAGAAACTGATAACAGGTTCTTTTTGATCCCTAGCACAAATAAAGCATCTGACAAATTGAAAGAACTACCATCAGCAGTAGTCAGAATGATCTTACCAACTCCCATAACAGGATAAGAGGAGTTATTGTCGCATGTGACAGTATTCCCTGTAGGGGCAGGCTCGAGTGAAGAGAAGAAACTGCGTTGCGAGGTAATATGTTTGGTCGCCCCACTGTCAAAGTACCAAACATCTGAGTCTACTGCAGACATGCACTGATCATGAGAAGATGGGTCAAAATTGCAGACAGTAGTAAATGCCCATTCTTCTTCCTGCACAAGATTTGCAGACTCTGTTTTTGGTGTAGAGACCTCTGCAACAACCATTCCAGCCTCTTTCTTCTTTGCCTCTTTAGCAGCCAGTTTTGGACAGTTCTTTATAATATGATCATTTCCTTTATAGTACTTGCAGAACAATTTCTGCTTTTCTGATTTCTTCTCATCTTTATCCTGGTTCTTCGATTGTGCAGCATTTGCAGATTTCTGCTTACTAGTAGAAGAGCTCCATTTTCCTTTGCCCTTCTGACTAGCCAGGAAAGCTTGATCTGCAACACACATAATGGACCTGTTCTGCCTGGATTGATCTTCCTGCAACAGAACAGAGACTAATTCCTCAAATGAGAAGGCATTCGGATTGCCTTTCATCATCAACCGAAGAGTAGAGGCAAAACTCTGATATGAATCAGGAAGACCATTCAGAACGGTCTGCACAAGTGAGCTATCTGGTATAACCTCATCAGCAGGAATCAATTGTTCCTTCAGGTCTTTGATCTTTGTAAGAAAATTGTCCATAGAATCACCTTCATTCATGTGCTCACTCTCCAACTGTTTTCGGAGGTAAGCAACACGAGCCTCATTCCTAGCCTGGTACAAAGTAGTAAGTGTATCCCAAGCATCCTTTGCTGTTCTGCAAGAGGGAATGTGAGGAATAATGGCACGTTTGACAGACAAAGCTATCAATGCATGTGCCTGGGCATCTCTGCCATCCCAAGGAATCTGCTCTACAGTAGGTGCAACAGAAACAGCAGCACGAACAAGAATCTGTGAAATATCATCTTCGACACCATCTTCATCAGCTCCAACACCTGTATTTGCAGTACCTGTCGTTACAGGTGTAATAGGACGTCTTTCAACACCCTGCACAATGTTCCACAATCCTTTTGCAACTAGTACATGTCGCATCATATAAGCCCATAATGGGTAGTTGGTACCATCCAACTTATCCTCAACAGCCAACATACGGAATACATCACTGCTTTCAGCCATGGCGGGTGACTAAAATACCTTGATGTCCACATATTCCAACATTTAGTGAGTGTCGTACATATCTCCAAGATGTTTTTGTATTTATTGAGTATTGTGACATATGTGGAATATCATGGTAATTATCAAATATCACTAACACTTAGAAAATATCACCCATTCCTATCAAGTATCATGATATGTATCAAGTATTGCAACATCTGTGAAATATGTAGATTCCAAGTGTCAACAAATTTTTTAAAGTGTCGCAACATCTAGGAGGTATCATTAATAGTAGGTAACACCTTTACTTCAGTATCATGATACCTATCAAGTGTCACCTATTTTTTTAATTTTTATCAAAGGAGTCAAGGGGATTTCATGTTACTTTTGGCAAGAGATCGAGGGATAGCGAGACTAATGAGAGGCCTAGAATACTTGCAAAAGTGATAGAAGTATAAATTATTTGTGATAGACTATGGAGCACAAGTTTGGGTGTAGACCAGAGAGTTAGGATATTGTGAGTGTTGTTGGAGCTTGAGGTCTGTGGAAGCACGTGAAAGGCACAAGGAAGAAGAAGAAGCTTGGAGCACAACAGACAATACGAAATGTATTACCAAGATAATGTACAAAGGTAAGTGACCGATTTAGGTTATAGACATATATACAAGTCCGGGAAAAAACCTCCTAAGGAGGGAAAAAAGTGCCCCAACGGTCCTAGTGTGTTCACACACATCACCACCTAAATATATTAACTGATCCCCCTTGGGAGTGATGTGATGAACAAGGAGTTGGCACTCATGTATAACGAAGTACCAAGCTATGTGGAATCGATCCACAAGAGGAAGTAATCCCAAAGCTTTGTGGAAAGCTTCAAACTTCTCCCAGGCAAAGCCTTTGTCTGCAATGTTCTCCTCTATGGGCACATATGCCAAACTAATCTCTCGAGCATAATGATAGTGCACCTCAATGTGCTTAGTGCGATCATGGAACATAGGGTTCCTTGCAACTACCAATGCACTTTGAGTGTTAGTGAAGATGGTGGTGGCAGAAGATTGATTAACACCCAAATCAGCCATAAGGCATTTGAGCCACACACACACTCAATAATCGCTATGAAAGTTGGCCTATACTCAGCCTCACATTTAGAAGTGGTTATAGTAGGTGGCTACTTGCTTAAATAATATATGCATGAGCTTCCAAGCATGAAGCAAAGACCACAGGTGGACACATGATTGTCATAGAAACTAGCCTAGTTAGAGTCAAACAAGGCATGTAAATCTGGCAATAGTGATCCCCACTTAGGTTAAAATAATCCAAGTAACCGGGTACCACTCAACTAGCAAAAGATGCACTTAACCACCTCCCAATGCTTGACACCTGGGCAATGCATAAACTTTCTCATTTGTGCGACAACAAACTGAATGTCTGGCTGAGTAATGCATAAGTAAGTTAAGCATCCAACAGCCTACTAATAGAGGATAGCATCAAATGCATCTCCAACATCATGAAGATTCAACCGTAAACCTTTTTGGTGCAATTACTCCAAGCCTAAATGCTTGATCACTTATCCTAAAGTTCATATGTGCATTCATGTATAAGATTGATTTTTACTCCTTGTAAAAGTGCATGTGTGGAATCACTTCCAATTACGAATTCATATAGGAGAATCTCTCCACAAAATTTTTGGTGAGGAGTTATGGCAAATCAAGTCCTTAAACCTTGGAGAAATTTTAGGTAAAGATTCAAATTCAAACTTGAATCTTGGCTCCAACAAAAGACTATCACGTGGAAGAAGTATGATATAGCCACCATATATAGCAGAGATTTTAGAGGAATTTGTGTGGAATATTGAGCTCACATTATAGCTCTTCTATTGCCTTCACATTGTGCAATCATTCATTGCCAATGTCAATGTAATTTATGTGCATTAATACATGTAATCGTCTCGTGTCTCATCTCTTCTACTTTTTCATATACTACTCAGAATAGTGAGCTTCTTTGATCTATTTCTCAACATTGTGTACTTGATCATTTTCAGTGCTTTAAGTTTTTATATATTTGTTAGATACTCTATTTGTATGTTACAAAGTTTCATGTCAATTGCCTGAGCAATTCTCAAGATATGTTCAAACCATTGCTCTCTAGTCTGCATAGTGTTAACTCCCTAAAATGTCAGGATGCATCTCTTTTTTGCTAAGCATCATTCTCTGAGCACAGTTGATCATTTCTAGCAAAATAACTTGTGAAAATTAGCTATCTTACTCAACTAGATATTCCCAAAAGGATTTTGTCCAATTGTTACCAGGGAAGGAGTACTGCTCATTTCTCTGAGTAGGTGTAGTGACCAAAATAGCAAATTTTTGGTTCATAGTGAAACTTCAAGTTATCCGTTTTGATCCAATGATTTGAGGATCATCTTCCAAAGTACTTGGGTGATTATTTGTGCTTCCTACAAAGCTCAAAAGTTCTACTTTGCACTAGTCAACTTGAAGTATTTTGATGGCGATGCACCACAATGCACTCTCCTTCTCGAGAGCTCCACGGCAATATCCTCGGATGGGAGGGTGGTGTGTGTGTGCCTATGCATGTCTCTCCTTTGTGTGAGTAGAGTAGTTGTATTGCTTGTAATTTCCTCATGGACTAGGATCCTTAACTCCCTATTCTCCTTGTTTTCAAGCATGTGGCATAGCATGTGTCTGATGCCAATGGCTTGAACATGTTGGAGGTAGGGGTGGATGAGAGGAGAGTCACTCTTGAGCTTTCCTTCTTGCTTCCATGCAGGGTGGTGAGGGTTTTGGTCTTCTCTTGCTACAACCTCAACACTTTTTGGCGACATTGATGGGGATGGTTGGCCTTTCATCACATGGAGAGCTCAAGAACGTGTGGTAAAGCATTGTGTTGCAATTTTTTGCTCAATTGCGTAGGATTTGAGTTCTTGCATGGCACTTTCACCCTTCCATCGGGCCATTATTTCCCCCTTTTCTTGCTTTTGTAGTGTAGTTTCAGTTCATTTTTGTTTGATGCACAAAAACACCCCCTTCTCTCTTTCTCTCTCACATACACATTCTCCCAAACACTCACTGAGGCATCACCCTCCATCTCTCTTCCATTTCTTGCATTTACTGTTTGCCTTGGAAGGGGAGGGTGGGTGGTTATCGTCTATTTTCCCTCCCTCTCATCCATTTCAAGAAAACCAAAAGAAAGTTTAACAAACACATGTGTGGGGCTCTAACTAATGTTTTTTAACCCATCATTGTCCAATCCAAGATATGTGTTGCTACTTTAATCTTGCACACTGGGAAGACTTAAAGTCTTAAAAATTGAGGTGCATCTTGAAATTCGAGAGTGAGGGACATTGTCTCTCTCTCTCTCTTCATTCACTGCGCAAGGGTCCTTTGTTTTGTCAAATAGGTACGCATGGGGAAAGTAATTTTTATCTCCATCTTTTGCATTCAGCCATAAAGGCATCTGTCATGCAAAATTTGTTGGGCTTCTGCATGGTTTGGTGGGGGAAAATAACTTTCTCCCTCCCATCTCATCTCATTCATGGGTTCAAGCATTCTCTTGCTCCCTCGTGCTCCCTTGCTATGGCGGAAATGTGTCCCTCTGTGTTCATGGCCGTGCCCAAGGGTTCCCTCTGCTCTTGCTTCTTGTGCACTAGACCGAGCATCTGACAAGCCTCCGTGCTCCTTGATATTTTGTTATCCACATAAGTGGAGCTTTGTTGGAGTTTGCAAGTGTTGAAAACCTTCGCGTCATCTATTTGTGCTCTATGCTGGAGAGTATGTTATTCTCACTCTCGCAAGGGTACCTATTCCCTTTCAATAGTGTATTCATGCTCTTCCACTTTCTGGCTCCTCTAGATCAGGGTCGAGCATCTTTCAACCCCTCTCTGGCTATGCATACAATGGGGACATAGGCAAAGTTCTGGGTGTGACCATTGAGAGATGTTTTCCTCCAAGATTCCACCGTATTCAGAGACAGGTTCCAATGGCTCCCCATAGTCTTCAATTTGCTGCTTCTGTCACGCTCACCTATTGGTGTCATGCCTCTTGGAATGAGCCATTGCGCTCTCTCTCACTTGATAGCAGCTGAGTTTTCGATCAAGATTGGGGCGTCAAGGTTGGATTTTTGCTCAATCTCTTCCATACAGTCTCACGACTTTAGGGCAAGCACAAGCACAGTGGTTGCTTCCCCTTCCTTCCCATTCACCGCTTCCTGGACACATAGATGTGGGGCTCGGCTCGGTGCATAATTCCCAGGAGTTGAATCGATTGTCACTTATAATGCTAGATTTCGATTAACCCTTGCAACCTTGTCTCTGGTAGCTTGATGCATGATTTATTGGTAAGGCTGGCTATATACTCCTTTGTTGCTTTGTGAGTTGAAGGACACTCTCGATCACTTATTCTCTAGAGATTGGGTTCAGATGCGTCATTACAAGGATGCTGAATCTTGACACGATCTTTAATGGCTAATGTCGACATCCTATCATGGTCTCTAATCTATCTTAATTTAACTTGTAGAATTATTGCAGAAATTCCAAATATGCACAGTGCTATCTCCAGGAAAAGTGGAGGTGTATTTTGTTGATGATTAGTATTCGAGGTGTTTGCTTTTTGTATGAATCCAGATGGGATCGTTATATTGATCGTTCCACATGAAGGAATCATTGTTTGCAATTTCCTATGGAATCTCGTCGTGTTGTTTGCATCAATGATTTTGTTTGACTCCCCCTACAGTGTTGTTGAGCTATCCATCATTCTGTTCTCTTGATGAGGTTGTGGCATGTTCCTTGCCTCTTCTACTATGGTGAAGATGCCAAAATCCCAACTCGAGCTCGATGCTCCCCAGTCCACTGACGTACTCTTGGACTATGTGTAGAGGCTTCATATTCGGATCACCATCTGCAAATATCAAAGATATAGAAGCCTTCTAAGAAGTTGTGCTTGAAAAGATCATATCTCAGTTGATAGGTCTATCCCCCAATGGTTAGTATTCCTCTATGCATTCTGGTGGGTTGTGGCTCGCTCACCTTGCCCATCCCCCTACCTAAGACTTTGGCACTTCCCCTATTGCCTCACCTTTGTGATTGTTCTACAGTCTTGGGTGTGCCCTTTGCTCTCGCATCAAAATATGTAGATAGAATGGGATGACCTAGTCATGACAGAGGCATTAAGGCCAAGGCTTCAAGAAAATAAAGGGGCACGGATTAGTTCCTCTTTGGGGTTGGCACTCATAGCCACAATAGTTTTTGATGATTGTTGAACTATGTATTTCGATGATTCTCACCTCTTGCAACTTATGCTTCATGTCTGTACGATCATGCATTCCTTGGTCCTTGCTTGAGTAAAATATGCTTGGGTTTCCCCTATGGGTTTCTTGTTGCCAAACAATGTTCTCCAAAGGTTTCTTGAGTGTTTATGCAGATGCTCTGGCCATATGGGGAAGTTGGCTACAGTCCTCTATTGTCAGTGAAGGCCCATTAAATGCAATGTCGCAGATTCGTAAGAACTCTACATGTGATGCCTGTGATTATCATGCATGAAAAAGATGTCGGGCAAGCCGATGTCAACCCTTTGGATAACTAGAAGACCATCCCCATTGTGTTCTGCTATCCATGATAATCTTACTGACGAAACATCCAAGAAGAATGAACTATAAAGCTGAAGCAATCAGGTTGAAGTTTCGAAACACTGATATTCCTTACGTCACTTCTTATTACTAAATGTATGATATCTGGATGCATTGTGCACACGCATTTCTTTGAAGCCTTGTTTCTTCCTCACTTGTGTGTAAGATGCTAACAATTTACTTGTATGAATTTTGATGCTTGGACTTGGATACAAATTTCTCAAGATTATGAGTAGCTCACCGGTTGTAACTATTTACTAGTAAGGCTAATGTGTCTGGTAAACAAATGTTGCCTTCTATGCTTACCTGGTTGATTTCTCTTTAGGTTATGTTGCCCACCTTCACTTTCCTAGGAAAAATCAATAGTTTGATGGGCTGAATTTCGGATCTATCTTTGATGGGAGTTGTGACCATGTCCCTCCTACTTTAGGGAAACTTTTGATGGAAAATGTCAATTTTTAATGCTAAAGTATATTTCTGGACATGGGTTCTATTGTGATTGTAATATAATTGTTCCTTAGTATAAGAGTGACTAATCTAGGAATGTCTTGTTGATTGTGGGCTTGGAGGTTTTTGTAACTTCATATTTCATGGCTATTTGTTTTACATATAAGCAGAGTAAACAATCTTCCTCTAAGACTTCAAATATTTGATTTGATGATTCCGGATCATTTGGTGCCGGGCTATGTGACCACCCGAATATGGATTGTGTCTGCTCTCACTTTTCTATGATGATTGACTACTTTTGGGCATATTCAATAGGTGAGAGGGAGCTTGAAACATAGTTGAACTATTTGATCTGAGTGATTTGACCAAGGAACATCCTTATAGGCATAATGTCTTTGTAGGTGGCCATTATTGTGAGTTGTTTTCTGTGTTTGGAATGTGGCGCCATTACTCTTCAATTTAATCTAGTCCATCTTGTTTATGTTAGGATTATGCTCGTAGAATTGCATACTGACCTGGGTGTAATGGAGGATGCCCTAGCTCCTCTTACAAGTGGTTGGTACTCTTTGTATGAAGGGGGATATGGGGGCAGCTTGCCTCTTCACTTCCTTTTGAGAAACATGATCGTGTTGGATTGAAGCAACATATGCTCTCCTTTGCTTCATTGTGATGTTACTTTTTTCAATCATGTGTGCTTATATGCTTGAGGAGCCAATGCATTCTTGTTCTATGCATTAGTATAACTGCCCTATTTAAGGATAGTGTTGACCTGGGATTGGGCTAACTTCTCCTGCCAACCTTTTGGAGGCTAAAAATACGAGTTTTGTTTTTAAGGATATCATGATATGAATGCACATGACTTTACAAGGATGTCATTCTTGCATGGCTTGTTGTTTCACATTCAATGGAAGAAGAACAACTGTGGAGTATGTTTTGTATATTGCTAGGCCTTCCTCAATGTTCTGAGTATTGATATTTTATGCATGAATATAGTTTCTTGCTATTCCGTTTTCATATGATATATAGGACGGATTGAAATGGTGTTTGGTTGGGAAGTTTCTCATAGGGTTGAGAGGTTGAGATGCACTAATGTTGGTTTTTTGTGATTTCCATATGGGGATGATATGCAAAATTTGATCTAGGATACCAACATGAACGCTAATTTTAACTATTTGCATCTCATGAAATGCTTGGGGGGTGATAAATGTTATCTGTTTTCCTTTCAGCCACTCCTACATTGTGTTGGGGTACTTCATCTTAAGAGACTATAATGATGTGTGGACATTGGTATCACTTGGTCACTTCCAGCAGTCCCAAGCTTAAGTGTTTGCATGATCTATACTAATCACTTTCAGTTTAGGTTTAAAGATCTTCACAATTAGTTCCACATGGGAGTGGTCTCTGTGTGATTACTCCACTAATCAAGATTCTACCTATGGATCTTTGCATCTAGTACCTTAGAATTGGTCCATCCTTAACATACTTCACCTATTTAGGCCCACACTATATAAACCAGATGAATCAGGCTTAGGAATCATGTGCGCAATTCTACTTCTCACTCCATGTATGTATGATGTTATGCTTGAAATATTGTTGTGATCTTTTTAGAAGATAAGGCTAATCAGTTATCTTGAGGTATGTTATAAGGAGAAGCTCCAAGACTCAAAAGATTCCTAATAAATGTTGTCTTTCCATCAAGGTCCAAACTACTTGGAGGAGCATGAGCCTACATCATATGTAACAGTCATACTTATGCCTGTATAGATGTTTTCTACTCATAAACGTTTACAGGATTACCATTGACATATATCTTTGGTGCCTCACTTAGATGTTCTTAGAATAAAAGGATGAATGATTGACCTTGTTTTCACACTTGCTTCTAATTATATTCAGGAGGTCCTCTTTGTGTGCCTCATGATGATGGCTTAAATGTATGGGAGGATTGGGTGCATAGTGCTTGTGCTTTAAAATGTTCTTTGTGATGTGAGCATGTATTCTTCAAAAGAAATTTACACGTGAACATGCATATAGGGGGTGAAATTTTAGATTCAGACCTATTCTGTACTATTTAACTGTGAAAGTCACAAAGGTCCGAGTAATTGTTTTTTGCCAGGGAAGTAACTCACTAGTTTCACAATGCTCATTTAAGGTTTGTTTTTCATTGCAGGCCTACATACACAAAACTTTTGATCCTTCTTGAATCCTATAGATGATTTGATACTGTGCTTTGCAAGAATAGCTCTTGATAAACTCTTTGAGTTTCATGAATTCCTGAAGAATGATAAGAGTGCTGGTTCCTTTGCATCACTTTTATATAGTCCTTATGCTTGAATGAAATTGTTCTTACTCACTTGTTAAGTGGTCACACCATTTGGGGCCCTCTGTTTGCTGGTTCCAATTGTCCTTTGCATCAAACAGTTTCTGCTCAATATGATAGGAAAAGAATTGGAGGACAAAATAGCCCTCTTGTGGTAGGGAATTTGAACCTAGCCTGTACTCTTACTCACGTTTTAGGTCTTAAGGACTTCAAATTCAGAACAGCTTAGGTGTAGTGTTTTGTGAGATTAACCCACTACTGAGGATTTCACTTAACATTTTAGACAAGTCTAATATAATGCTTATTATGTTCTTATGCGTCCACTTTCATAAGTGGCAATGACATTCTAGTTTGTTCATTTCACTTCTGAACTCCTATGCACACTCATCAGAAGTATTAAAAGAGCATTGTTTATCTTGTGCGTTTCAATGTTTCGTATAACACATGTGCTTATGTGATAACACATTTAGGGATTCTGGCAATGGCAAGGATATAAGACATGGAAATCTACAAGCTCTTGCTGCTCATGAACTCTTAACCTTTTGTGCTTTATTTTGTGAAATTGCAGGAAAAGGCCAGCTCTTCATGAGGATTTGTCTCTAGACGAGCAAGTCTTGAATGACTTGATGCTCCCTAAAGTGGAAACTAAAGTTAGACTAAATGTTATATTCTACCTCTTTTTCAAAGACAGTCTACTTGCTGTGTATGTTTAATTTCAGGTTTGAGAGATCCCTAGGAGGCTCTATCAGTCCTACATAGGACTGCACTATGGAAGGAATGTTGGGTTAACTGCCCCCCAAGGGGATTGTGTCGCCCAGCTCTAAAGTCTAAAGATTTACAAATTGAAGGAAGGACTGATGGCTTGTAGATTGGAAAAAATGAAGTGCTGCACGTTTGAAGATTATGAAGACTTGAAGACCTGCAGACTAAAGTTTTGCAGAGTGAAGAATTGCCTATCTGAAGACTTGAAGATTTCAACTTGGATAAATTCAGCTATGTATGTTTGTTCCTCTTTGTCGAGGGTCACAAAGTCTAGGGGGGAGAGTGTTGGCTTGTAGGGTATGCACACATCCTCAATTGTGCATGGGAACCCTCCCTAGACCATGAGAATAACCCTCTTTGTATATACTTGAGTGTCACATGTGAACACTCTTGTAAAGCACTTTTTAATATTTCCTCATACCATAGTATAGGAGACTTGAGAATCTCTCACCTTTTTGGCTCTTCTAGGACACTCCCACGTAAAAATCCAACGCATGCATATTCTTGGGATTTGGTTGTTAGAAGAATTCATTTTAGAATATCCTAAAAGATATGTTAGTTAGAAGATGCTATTCAGCCCTTACTTTCATATACTAAGGAGACATCTATTAGCTCCAAAAATAACATCACGCATTCTGGTTAGCCGTGATGTTGTTTTTGTGGAAGATGCTATTCAACCCTTACTTTCATATACTAAGGAGACATCTATTAGCTCCAAAGACATGTATGATACTTTGCTACCTCTTTTTAGAGGTGGACAATCTAGTGCAGGTCCTAATGAGGCCACTTCTTAGCCTTTGTAGGTTTCATGTGATGATGTAGATCATTCCATTTCTGATGCAGATTTACATGTTGCACTTGTTGATGAGAGAGCTGATATTGAGGAGGCAAAAATAGTGCTTCTTTTATATCAGATTGCTATGTTATGGCTGTGTCTAGTCTCTGTGATGAGAATGAGCCTGTTTCATTTGATGAAGCACAGAATTTAGAAAATTGGATGGTTGCTATGCAATCTGAATATGATGCTATGATGAAGAATGGTACTTGGTCTTTATGTGAATTGCCTCGTGGCAACAAGGCGATTGGCACTAAGTGGACTTACAAGCTGACGTGTAAGCCTAATGGAACAGTTGACAGGTATAAGGCTAGGCTTGTTGCAAAGGGTTATGTGCAAGAAAGAGGCATTGATTTTGATGAGATCTTTGCACCTACATGCCGCATGACTACTCTTCATAGCATCTGTGCACTTGCATCCCATCATGGTTGGAATGTACATCAATTGGACATTAAAACTGCATTTCTGAATGGTGACTTGCATGAAGAAGTGTATGTGTTTTAGCCCCATGTCTTTGTGTAGAAAGGGCATGAAAACTAGGTTTGTAGGTTAAAGAAGGCATTATATGGTTTAAAGCAAGCACCATCTGCTTGGTATGAAAAAGATACATACCTATCTGATTGCATATGGTTTTGAGAACACTCCAACTGAAAGCACCTTATATGTTAAGCGTGCTAATGATGTGCTTCTGATCATTGTTGTCTATGTTGATGACATGCTGCTCACTAGTCCTTTTGAGAAGCATATTGTTGATTTTAAGGTTGATTTGCATGCCTCATTTGAGATGTCTGATTTGGGGCATTTGTGTTTGAGATAGATGTCTTCGGAAGCATGTAAACATCACAAAGAAGAAGAAGAAGCTTGGAGCACAACACACAATACTGAATGTATTACTAGATAATGTACAAAGATAAGTAGCCCATTAGGGCAATAGGCATATATACAAGCCGGGGGAAAAAAACCTCCTAAAGAGGGAAAAAAGTGCCCCGGCGGTCCTAGTGTGTTCACACACATCACTACCTAAATATATCAACAAATTCCCCCTCGGAGTGATGCATTGAACAAGGAGCTCGCACTCATGTATAAGGAAGTGTCAAGCTATGTGGAAATCACTCCACAAAAGGAAGTAAACCCAAAGCTTTGCGAAAAGGTTCAAACTTCCCCCTAGGTAGAGCCTTCGTGAAAAGGTCTGCAATGTTCTCCTGCGTGGGCACATATGCCAAGCTGATCTCCCCACGAGAGAACCTCTCCCTGACATAGTGATAATGCACCTCAATGTGCTTAGTGCGAGCATGGAACATAGGGCTCATCGCAACTGCCAATGCGCTCTGACTGTCAGTGAAGATGGTGGTGGCAGAAGACTGGCCAACACCCAAATCAGCCATAAGGCGTCTGAGCCATACACACTCAACAATCTCTGTGAAAGTTGCCCTATACTCAGCCTCACAACTGGAAGCGGCCACAGTAGGTTGCTTCTTGCTCAACCAAGATATACACGAGCTACCAAGCATGAAGCAAAAACCACTGGTGGACACACGAGTGTCATAGCAATCAGCCCAATCTGAGTCAGAAAAAGCATGCAAATCTGGCGGTAGTGATCCCCCCTTGGGATAAAACAACCCAAGTAGCCGAGTACCACTCAAGTAGCAAAAGATGCGCTTAACCGCCTTCCAATGCGTGACTCTTGGGCAATGCATAAACCTGCTCATCTGTGAGACAGCAAACCGAATATTTGGCCGAGTAATGCATAAGTAAATCAAGCATCCAACAGCCTGCTGATAGAGAACAACATCAAATGCATCTCCAGCATCATGAAGACTCAATCGTAAACCTGTCTCCATAGGAGTGGCAATAGGCTTACAGTCTTCAAGGCCAAAATGCTGCAATAATGTGTCAATATATTTCGTTTGACACAAATCCATTCCACCATCAACTTGCATAAACTGAATGCCCAAATAGTGATGCAAATGCCCCAAATTAGACATCTCAAATGAGGCATGCAAATCAGCCTTGAAATCAGCAATACGCTTCTCAATAGGACCAGTGAGCAGCATGTCATCAACATAGACAACAATGATCACAAGCACATCATTAGCACGCTTAACATATAAGGTGATTTCAGTTGGACTGTTCTCAAAACCATGTGCAACCAGATAGGCATGTATCTTCTCATACCAAGCACGTGGTGCTTGCTTTAAACCATATAATGCCTTCTTTAACCTGCACACCTGGTTTTCATGCCCTTTCTGCACAAAGCCACGAGGCTGAAAAACATACACTTCTTCATGCAAGTCACCATTCAGAAATGTTGTTTCAATGTCCAACTAATGTACATTCCAACCATGATGGGCTGCAAGTCTACAAATGCTCCGAACAGTAGTCATACGACATGTAGGTGCAAAGGTCTCATCAAAATCAATGCCTCTTTCCTGCGCATAACCCTTTGCAACAAGCCTAGCCTGATACCTGTCAACTGTACCATCAGGTTTACGCTTCAGCTTGTATACCCACTTAGTGCCAATGGCCTTCTTGCCAGGAGGCAAGTCACATAAAGACCATGTACCATTCTTCATTATAGCATCATATTCAGATTGCATAGCAGCCATCCAATTTTCTGAATTCTGTGCTTCATCAAAAGAAACAGGCTCATTCTCATCACACAGACTAGACACAGCCATAGCATAGCAATCTGATGCAAAGGAGGCACTATGAGAGCCTGAACGAGTATGATATGACAAAGGTACATCTAATTTGCTATCACGCAAAGTCTGCACCAGCCATTTTGGCATAGTTTTTGCCTGCTCAATATCAGCTCTCTTATCAACAAGTGCATCATGTAAATCTGCATCAGAAATGGAATGATATGCATCATCATATGAAACCTGCAAAGGCTGAGAAGTCGCCTCATTAGGACCGGCACTAGACTGTCCACCTGTAAAAAGAAGCATCAAAGTATCATACATGTCTTTGGAGCTAACAGATGTCTCCTTATTACATGAAATGCTGAATAGCATCTTCCATAAAGACAACATCACGGCTAACCAGAATGTGTTTAGTCTGTGGATGATAGAGACGATAGCCTTTACTTTCAGAACTGTACCCAACAAAAATACATTTTACTGCCTTATCATCCAATTTTTTGCGATGTTGTTCAGACGCTAGTGCATATGCCAAACAACCAAAAACATGTAGATGAGCAACAAATGGCTTGCGGTCATGCCAAGCCTCATATGGAGTGATAGACTGCAGCACTTTAGTGGGACACCTGTTCAGTACATATGCTGCACACATGACAGCCTCAAGCCAGAACTATGTGGTAAAGCCTGACTCTTGACCATGCACCTCGCCATCTCCATGAGTGACCTGTTCTTTCGTTCAGCAACTCCATTCTCTTGAGGTGTATACGGCACTCTACACTGGTGTTTTATCCCACATTCAGCCAGAAATGCATTAAAATCAGAAGACATATATTCCCCCCCTCGATCAGAACGGAGGGTGCCCATTTTACATGCTCACAGATTTTCAGCCAAAACCAAAAACTGTTTAAAGCACATGAACACTTTGGACTTCACTTTGAGTGTATATACCCATTCATGCCTGGAAAAATCATCAATGAAAGTCACGAAGTAAAGGTAATTTCCAAAAGAGGGTGTTTGCATAGGACCACATACATCACTATGTACAAGCTGCAATTTTTGTGTAGCCCGAACTGAACCATCTTTTGGAAAGGAGGAACGCTGCATTTTGCCCAGCCTTCGCAAACATGTTTTCCAGGTGTCTCAAGTTTGGGCAACGAGGACACCATTTCAGATTTCTCCAGGCATAGCAAACTAGCAAAATTCAGATGACCAAAGCGTGCATGCCAAAGCTTTGCATCTGACATAGCCTAAGAATCATTTACTGCACATGCCAAATCATTTTTAGATCTCTCATAGTCTACGAGCTTATACAGCCCACGACATAAAATGCCAAAAGCAATAATAACATCGTCATTTGAACGATCATGAACTGTACATCTGTCATCAACAAATTTCACAACCAAGGCAATTTTGGCTAATGCTGAAACTGATAACAGATTCTTCTTGATCCCTGGCACAAATAAAGCATCTGACAAAGTGAAAGAACTACCATCAGCAGTAGTCAAAATGATCTTACCAACTCCCATAGCAGGATAGGAGGAGTTGTTGGCGCATGTAACAGTATTCCCTGTAGAGGCAGACTCGAGTGAAGAGAAGAAACTGCGCTGCAAGGTAATATGTTTGGTCGCCCCACTGTCAAAGTACCAAACATATGAGCCTACTGCAGACATGCATTGATTATGAGAAGATGGGTCAAAACTGCAGACAATAGTAAACGCCCATTCTTCTTCCTGCACAAGATTTGCAGACTCTGTTTTTGGTGTAGAGGCCTTTACAACAACCATTCCAACCTCTTTCTTCTTTGCCTCTTTAGCAGCCAAGTTTGGACAGTTCTTTATGATATGATCATTCCCTTTATAATACTGACAAAAAAATTTCTCCTTTTCGGATTTCTTCTCATCTTTATCTTCCTTCTTCGAATATGCAGAATTAGCAGATTTCTGCTTACTAGTTGAAGAACTCCATTTTCCTTTGCCCTTTTGACTAGCCAGGAAAGCTTGATCAGCAACTCACATAATGGACCTATTTTGCCTGGACTGATCTTCTTGCAACAGAAAAGAGACTAACTCCTCGAATGACAAGGCATTATTGCCTTTCATCATCAACCGAAGAGTAGAAGCAAAACTTTGATATGAATCAGGAAGACCATTCAGAACGGTCTGCACAAGTGAGCTATCTGGTATAACCTCATCAGCAGAAATCAACTATTCCTTCAAGTCATTGATCTTTGTTAGGAAACTGTCCATAGAATCACCTTCATTCATGTGCTCACTCTCCAACTATTTTCGGAGGTAAGCAACACGAGCCTCATTTCTAGCTTGGTACAATGTGGTAAGTGTATCCCAAGCATCCTTAGCTGTTCTACAAGAGCGAATATGAGGAATAATGGCACGTTGTGGTCACGATTTGAAGCCATTGCTTTCGGCATAAGATGTTTTGAAGAGGCTGAACCGCACCATTCGGGATGCTTCGCGATGTTATTTCTGGGAAAACCAAAGTCGAAAGGGATTTTTAGGTGCACTTTCCTATTGTGCCAACAAGAGGTCGTGCTATAGAGCAAGTCAAAGGATATTCATATTCATTAAAAGCATTGCTTGGAGGTCAACCTCATAACCTTTTGACATCGACATCTTCAAACATGATATCTGCTGATGAAGGATCCAGCACATCTTCTGCTAAATTGAAACAAATACTTACTTTCTGGTGCCACAATTGCAACATTGCTTATGTTGGGAGGATTGCATGCAAGGCGCCTTTATGATGACAAAAAGAGTGAGCAAGCAAGGCAACAAGGTATTGAGCCTGAATTTCATCCAGATCTCAAGGCTGCTTTTCTACAGATTCGCCCTCTAAGATTTTTCTCACGTCTCTTTGGTACCATGACATCTGTGGAACTTCCAATATGGAGCCGTTCTTATATTTTTAGGAGTTATGCTCGAGCATTTCAGGAAAATCTGGAAGAAGTTGCTGAAAAACTTGATGATTATGCATCTTTAAAAAGCTTTTTCACTCGGAAGTTAAAAGAGGGCTGCAGACCTATTGATTCAAGTTCTTGTGTGATTAGCCCTGTTGATGGTGTGATCTTCCGACGTGAAAGGAGGAAGCACTTCGAGATACGTACTGAGGAGGACGAACACATAGGGACCAAGTGACTACTCTTATGCTCCAGGAAGTTTTGAGGCTTTTGTCAAAGTGCCAAATATTTTACGACCTCAAATATAATATCTGAATTGCAACCAGAGAACAATGAGGAATGGTGGACATATGCCTGCATGGGGCCGACAGATCCTCATCCCAACTGGCATCTGGGAATGCGGGGAACACAACACCGTGCAGTCATGTGGCGGCTATTGAATCTGAGGACAGGAGGAACGCAAGTTTAGGTTGTAATCGAGAGGAGCTGTTGCTGAAGGGAAAAAGCTATAAACTCCAAGCGATCAAAAACATCTGAAGGATGACGGGAAGTGAAGGCCAATAAAACGTTTTCTTCTGATGATTCAGAGAGAAGAACGAGGGACGACATGGCGGAAAGAGCTCATGAACGTCTGGCGATAACCTTAAAGATTTATATTGGTAGCTCGCAGCAGATATTGCGGTGCAGCATCTATGAAGACCTGCAGTTCCAATCAGAGACCCGTGTAGACTATGGGAAAAAGAAACCTCATGTTTCGAAGGAGATGTGGACGATGGCATCTGCCTTGAAGAGTTCAACCTTCGCGGGATGGTTCCTTTTGCATGGAGAGGCGAACCTTCTCTTAGCAATTGAGATTCAGAACATGGAATATTGACGAGCAATTGAAGTGCGTAGTGTGAAGGCATGGTTGTTTCTTGAGGCAGCTGCTGGTGCAGCGATCATATTGGGGACACATGATCAAAATCAGAATCAGACAAGAAGGTAAACATTCTTTCGATGGGATGAACCTCCATGAAACGAATGGGCCAAAACAAAAACCCCTATCAACATGTTATCTCTGTGATTGGATCAACATTGCTGGGATATGATGATGACAAGAAAATCCCTTGTTTTGGTTTTGGAGATGGTATGTCAAGTTTATCTTTCGTTTACTTTCACATGCTAAAGTCAATGCAGAATTTAAGTCATTTTCATTATATAGGAGGACACACTCAATTCTGCTGTATAGACTCATTTATTGTCAGTTTCTGCTCAGCATGATGAAGTTGATGATTGTGAAATCTTGAAATTTGCTCATTTTTTTTTTAGGGGAAATTGTGTTTTTGAAGATCAATTTCTGTATGTGTTTGTCTGTCTTCAATTTTGAGTTCATAGGACTGTGCTTGCATGGATGTGTGCTAGTACACACAAAAAAAAAAAAAAAAAAAAAAAAAAAAAAACGAGACGCTGCATGTCCTGGAATTCCGAAACTGCAGGTTTGCTGAAAATGAGCTCCTCAAAATCAGCAGTTCACTTACACTGGATGGAAAGGATCACTGCCAATTACGACATCTTTTTGTTCATTCATCAAGAACATTATTTCGGAAAAGTACACATGCATCAGTATTTATACTCTTCTTGCATGCATGCAGGTAATTGATTAATTCAATATTTTATACACGTTTGTCTTCATAAAGTTTTGATGATTGCTGAATCAGTCCTGAATGAGGTCCCTTTTCACAAGTACTTTTTCGTTCTCTCTCTTCGCTTTTGGTTCTTGTTAGGATATTTGAAGTAGTTTTCTTGTTTTGAAGTAGTTGAAAATGCACGACAATCATTATTGATACTTTTTTTGAATAAGTCTGGAATGGAGAGGGATCTAGGTGCACTTATTTCCAATAGACTCTGATTGACACTTGTTTGCTACACAGTGCTGAACCATCATTGTGATCCGATGCGCCACAAAAGAAAAAGCCCAACATGATCCACATAAAATCTGTTTCTGTTTTTGGCTGTATGACGGTCATGCACACTTAATTCTTTATGCGTGAACTGCTAGTGTTGACCGTGTCGACTATATATGTTTTCAGTGACACTATGCAAGTGCTATTGCCTCAGGAATGTCATATTCTTTCAGTGGGTTAATCAGTTGTCAAAGCTAATTGTTTCTTGTTTTCCATCCAAAGTCTTCGATGTTTTTATTGCATTGAACTTTTTACTTGGACAGATTCTTGGCTAAGTTGCAAAGTATGCTTATTGGACTTGAAAATGTATTTATCTGCAAATAAAAAAAAGAAAGAAGATATATTAACATATATGGGGGGTCAAAATCACCTCATGAGACAAAACATACAAATATATTGGGTGTTTATCTACTCATAGGACATGTTATTAGGCTGCCACATGCCTGTTAAAGCTAGAAGGATAAGTCATGTCCTGCTTTTGTAAGAAGGATACATTGGCAGACAACTAGGGTCCAACATTCATAGTGTCCTTGGGCTTAGCTGCCTTGCCAAACAAGATGTTTAAAGGCATTCTCATAAGAAACATTGACAAGGTAAAGAATTGTGTCACTTCAATCAGATAAATAAAAGCTATCACAAATGCTTATCCTACTTTCCCCTCCTTTTGTCCAACTTGACGACATACCTGGTGAACCCGACGTGAAAGGAGGGGGTGAGTGAATTATAGAGCCACAAAGATTAGCATAATCAAAATGGAAGAGATCCTAGCTCAATTCCTACTATTTCAAGAAGAGGATAGGCGTCAAAAAGCCATCCAATCACTTCATGAACGTCTAGTCAATCGGTGTGGCTTTTTCGATGGAAAGAATGTCTCAAAGTTCTGCAAAGAATATGAACTCGAGGCCAAATATCTAGGTGTCGGACTAAGTCCGATGACGGAAAAAGAACTATGCGAAAACTTTATCTATGTGTCGGATTACGACGTGCGAGACCAAATAATGCGAATAAATCAAACGACATGGTCCCAATACAAAGCGACACTCCTCAAGCAGTTTATGCTAGAGGATCTTGATAAAGTAACTCGTAGATCTTTCCTAAGGTGGGTTCATATGCCCAAAGACCAACCAATTCTTGAGATCAAAGAAGAGTTTGAGCGACAATATGATGATCTTTCTGAGCACGATAAGAGGTGCATAAGTCATGAAAGAGTTTCGTTGTTTCTTCGAACAATCGATGTTAATGCCCGAGAGGAGTTAATTCCACTTCTACAAGATATAGACTCCGACTCAGGACTCACAGAGGATTGGATGCTCGTCCATGAAGCTGTGATGAAATACGTAAAGAAACAACAAACAATAGAGAAATTTTTAAATGATTGGAGAACAGATCTTCAAATAGATGAAAATTATAATCATGTTCCAAGCATTTTACCAATCGTGGATAATGTTCAAGTCCATGAGGTTGTAGAAACCCCATTTGGGCATGAAGTAGATATGCATGGGCTTGATATCCATAGTGATGATGAGAAATATGAAGAAACTTCTAAAAGTGCGATTGATGTAACCTCAAAGGTTACAAGGTGCCAAGAGCCCCTAGACTTCTTTACAATGATTATATCTTTAGGTGCCATAAGTGGACAAAGCCCGAAGATGGGAGGATCAAAGGAGCAAGTGGAAGCTAATCAAAATCAAACCAAACTAAACCAACATCAAACCAAACAAACAACAAACATAAAACAAAACAAAAACCAACAAAACCCAACAAGAAATCAAGATGAAGCTTCCTCTACTCCGATAAACTCCTCACATCGAATAAAAGATAATCAAACAAATCAAGAAACATATCAAGATGCAAACAAAGAGATAGAGATATCTAGAAGGCTCATAGGTGACCAAATGGAGATAAAAGATGAGATACAAATAGAGAACCTAATAAATATGTCTGAAGATCGAGCTCGAGATGCATCCTTACATGATGACATCGGGCAAGATGTGGAGTATGATTGGATGTCACTTGATGGTGATGATCCTTTTCTAACACAAGATTCGGATAGAATTTCTGACCTAATGACTGAATTACATGAAGGAACTCCCATGGAACATGATGTTGAATCTAAGGACCTGTCAATAAAAGATCCGATGGGTAAGAAAATGGATATGCAGAAATCCGCATTATACATGCATACAGAGATGCAAGAAAATGAACCTACTTATATGAAGGAGGACATGCAAATAATGAGTCCTCTAGAGATTGAAATGTGTGATGACGAAGATGAGTATGATGCTAATCTAGAGGATGTACAAATGATAAGTCCTCTAGATAGTGATGTGTATGGTGATGGTGATAAGCATGATCCTAATCCTACCAATAGTCTAGATCAAGATCAAGATACTGATATTCTTTTGAGCGATGTCACATTGGACAAAGATCCTACACATAAAAAAGAGGATAAGTTGGATGGAGTTCAAAATAATGATATGTATGTAAATGATGCCACATTCCATGAAGAGAGAAATATGAATGAACATGAGGAGAATGAGAAAATACCATTGATCATTCCTCTAAATACTGATATGTATGTCAAAAATAATCATTTTGAGTTGAGTCCACACGTTGAAGAAATTGAGCATAAAGTGGCAGATGAAATGTTTATTGTGACATATGATAAATCAGATGCGTGTATAGCATTGAAGGATATCCAATGTAAAACTATTGAGTCAAACGATTGCAACGATGAAGCTCAAGTTGATTTGGATGCGTATGTTGAGATTCTCATACATGATGAGACTCTTGAGCAAGAATCAGTGATTGAAGAATCAATGCTTGAAGAAGGTGGACTAAGTACATCCTCAGAAGAGAACGAGCAAGAATTGATGGAGATGGATGTGGAATCCTGTGATGACATTTTGGATGAAGAAATTGAAGATCAAGATTTTGTTGATTATGAGGATATGGATTCCATTCACATTGAGGGAGAAATATTCTGGGGACATAACAAAGACAATGATGAAGAGTTCCTGGAAAGACTAGAACAAGAAGCAGATACCATAATTAATGGGACTCAAGTAGAAAGGAATCGTGATAGATTGGAAGATAAAAATGATTATGTAATATCATCTGAGCATGATGCTCACTTCTATTTGATGAAGGAATTTAATGAATCTAATCAATACGTTTATTTCGATGAAGATGAAGAACGTATTCGAAATGATGCAATTGAAGATATTTCCTCAAATGATCTCAAGCATGAAATGAATCAAAATCCATGCTTGCACGGAATTTTTAAAAATGATTTAAGCATATTAAAAATTAACACTCTATATTCATGTGTGTTTGACTCATCAAGAGTAACCTCACATGAGAGGATCATGAATAAAGGAGACTATGCCCAAACGATTGAAACATGGATGTTTGAATTTTCTAAAAGCTATGTATGCCAGTCGAGCCTACAAGGAATGGACGAGCAAATGAAATGGCTTGTCCACATATCTAATCTTTTTAAAAATGATTCACGGATTGATGCGATCCAAAGGTGGCTTCTTAAGAAGCACAGTTTCTTTGGTGACCATATATCAAGGGAGATGGGTCTGAAGGGAAAAACCCTAATAAATGAGAATTAATAATACCAAAAGGAAATTTGTAAATAAAAATGTATGTATCTTGTGTTTTTTGCTTTAATCTTAAGATAGATAGAAGAAACCAAATAAAACTAAAAATGAAAGAAATTAAAGTGGGAACACCTATGGTAATGAATGCATGTTGGATGAGTGGTTTGAAGTCAAAATAATTCAAATAGATATTTTTAATGTTCAAATAAATGAAGTTTTTTTTTAATATGTGATTCTTGAATGTGATGCTACTAATTTCTCTTATGCAGTTTTGAGAACAGGTGTTGATAAGGAGCTAATCGAAGATCTAGAGTTTTGAGAGATTGTATAGAGGCAACCACATTTGAGCTACATGCTTATGTTTTATTGCAAATGGTTTTTGAAGTTCTTTCATGGACTGCATGTGTATATAATGTCATTTTGATGTGATGTTTCTCATGATTTGTTTAGTTTCTATGAGTGCAGGAATGATCAAGCGAAGCCAACGGAGATGATGACTCAAGAACAAAGTTGTGAAAATCTTTTTCATTAGCTATCGTGCTTTAACCCTGATCTTTTCTTTGCACCATCTTTGAGATGCATTGCATGCCAAATATGCATGTAAAGATATAGAAACCACGTCTTTGAAATTCCGTAGAAGCACGTCCATCTACACAATTAGATAGGTAAATATCATTGAAAAATAATAAAGCAAGTTTTGAATGATAAGAGAGAATAGTTCTCAGTAAGGGAGAGTGATTGCATCTGTAAGAGAGTGGAGTTGTGAGTGATGTGAGCGTTGTTTAGATACCATAAAACCCTCGATTTTTCACACCATTTTGTTTCTCTTCATGCACCTAAAACATGCATAAATGAAATGTAAAGAGCACGAGTGATATTTTGGTTAAAACCCATAGTTGCACGAGTGATTGCACTTGTATTGAATTGTATATCCATGATGAAAATGTGAGTTCAATTTGAGTGTACATCCTCAACACCGAATTCCTAATACCTCCCTTATTTGCACCATGCTGTTTTTTTATGCACTTAGAGTATGCATATGTAGGGCTCATTACATGGCCGTGCATAGGCACATTTGTTTTAACCCGCGCACTTGATTTCACTCACATTTGGATTCTTGAAGACTTGCAGATACCGAGATCGATGGTGGTACATCCGGAGGATGTACAGGTTCAGAGGGGGTGGATGTGGTCACGATTTGAAGCCATTGCTTTCGGCATAAGATGTTTTGAAGAGGCTGAACCGCACCATTCGGGATGCTTCGCGATGTTATTTCTGGGAAAACCAAAGTCGAAAGGGATTTTTAGGTGCACTTTCCTATTGTGCCAACAAGAGGTCGTGCTATAGAGCAAGTCAAAGGATATTCATATTCATTAAAAGCATTGCTTGGAGGTCAACCTCATAACCTTTTGACATCGACATCTTCAAACATGATATCTGCTGATGAAGGATCCAGCACATCTTCTGCTAAATTGAAACAAATACTTACTTTCTGGTGCCACAATTGCAACATTGCTTATGTTGGGAGGATTGCATGCAAGGCGCCTTTATGATGACAAAAAGAGTGAGCAAGCAAGGCAACAAGGTATTGAGCCTGAATTTCATCCAGATCTCAAGGCTGCTTTTCTACAGATTCGCCCTCTAAGATTTTTCTCACGTCTCTTTGGTACCATGACATCTGTGGAACTTCCAATATGGAGCCGTTCTTATATTTTTAGGAGTTATGCTCGAGCATTTCAGGAAAATCTGGAAGAAGTTGCTGAAAAACTTGATGATTATGCATCTTTAAAAAGCTTTTTCACTCGGAAGTTAAAAGAGGGCTGCAGACCTATTGATTCAAGTTCTTGTGTGATTAGCCCTGTTGATGGTGTGATCTTCCGACGTGAAAGGAGGAAGCACTTCGAGATACGTACTGAGGAGGACGAACACATAGGGACCAAGTGACTACTCTTATGCTCCAGGAAGTTTTGAGGCTTTTGTCAAAGTGCCAAATATTTTACGACCTCATACCCAAATATTTTGTACAAGTGAATGGGTGTTGGGGACTCGTGAGGAGTTGGTGAATGATATAATATCTGAATTGCAACCAGAGAACAATGAGGAATGGTGGACATATGTCTGCATGGGGCCGACAGATCCTCATCCCAACTGGCATCTGGGAATGCGGGGAACACAACACCGTGCAGTCATGTGGCGGCTATTGAATCTGAGGACAGGAGGAACGCAAGTTTAGGTTGTAATCGAGAGGAGCTGTTGCTGAAGGGAAAAAGCTATAAACTCCAAGCGATCAAAAACATCTGAAGGATGACGGGAAGTGAAGGCCAATAAAACGTTTTCTTCTGATGATTCAGAGAGAAGAACGAGGGACGACATGGCGAAAAGAGCTCATGAACGTCTGGCGATAACCTTAAAGATTTATATTGGTAGCTCGCAGCAGATATTGCGGTGCAGCATCTATGAAGACCTGCAGTTCCAATCAGAGACCCGTGTAGACTATGGGAAAAAGAAACCTCATGTTTCGAAGGAGATGTGGACGATGGCATCTGCCTTGAAGAGTTCAACCTTCGCGGGATGGTTCCTTTTGCATGGAGAGGCGAACCTTCTCTTAGCAATTGAGATTCAGAACATGGAATATTGACGAGCAATTGAAGTGCGTAGTGTGAAGGCATGGTTGTTTCTTGAGGCAGCTGCTGGTGCAGCGATCATATTGGGGACACATTATCAAAATCAGAATCAGACAAGAAGGTAAACATTCTTTCGATGGGATGAACCTCCATGAAACGAATGGGCCAAAACAAAAACCCCTATCAACATGTTATCTCTGTGATTGGATCAACATTGCTGGGATATGATGATGACAAGAAAATCCCTTGTTTTGGTTTTGGAGATGGTATGTCAAGTTTATCTTTCGTTTACTTTCACATGCTAAAGTCAATGCAGAATTTAAGTCATTTTCATTATATAGGAGGACACACTCAATTCTGCTGTATAGACTCATTTATTGTCAGTTTCTGCTCAGCATGATGAAGTTGATGATTGTGAAATCTTGAAATTTGCTGATTTTTTTTTTAGGGGAAATTGTGTTTTTGAAGATCAATTTCTGTATGTGTTTGTCTGTCTTCAATTTTGAGTTCATAGGACTCTGCTTGCATGGATGTGTGCTAGTACACACAAAAAAAAAAAAAAAAAAAAAAAAAAAAAAAAACGAGACGCTGCATGTCCTGGAATTCCGAAACTGCAGGTTTGCTGAAAATGAGCTCCTCAAAATCAGCAGTTCACTTACACTGAATGGAAAGGATCACTGCCAATTACGACATCTTTTTGTTCATTCATCAAGAACATTATTTCGGAAAAGTACACATGCATCAGTATTTATACTCTTCTTGCATGCATGCAGGTTTACTTTTTCGTTCTCTCTCTTCGCTTTTGGTTCTTGTTAGGATATTTGAAGTAGTTTTCTTGTTTTGAAGTAGTTGAAAATGCACGACAATCATTATTGATACTTTTTTTGAATAAGTCTGGAATGGAGAGGGATCTAGGTGCACTTATTTCCAATAGACTCTGATTGACACTTGTTTGCTACACAGTGCTGAACCATCATTGTGATCCGATGCGCCACAAAAGAAAAAGCCCAACATGATCCACATAAAATCTGTTTCTGTTTTTGGCTGTATGACGGTCATGCACACTTAATTCTTTATGCGTGAACTGCTAGTGTTGACCGTGTCGACTATATATGTTTTCAGTGACACTATGCAAGTGCTATTGCCTCAGGAATGTCATATTCTTTCAGTGGGTTAATCAGTTGTCAAAGCTAATTGTTTCTTGTTTTCCATCCAAAGTCTTCGATGTTTTTATTGCATTGAACTTTTTACTTGGACAGATTCTTGGCTAAGTTGCAAAGTATGCTTATTGGACTTGAAAATGTATTTATCTGCAAATAAAAAAAAGAAAGAAGATATATTAACATATATGGGGGGTCAAAATCACCTCATGAGACAAAACATACAAATATATTGGGTGTTTATCTACTCATAGGACATGTTATTAGGCTGCCACATGCCTGTTAAAGCTAGAAGGATAAGTCATGTCCTGCTTTTGTAAGAAGGATACATTGGCAGACAACTAGGGTCCAACATTCATAGTGTCCTTGGGCTTAGCTGCCTTGCCAAACAAGATGTTTAAAGGCATTCTCATAAGAAACATTGACAAGGTAAAGAATTGTGTCACTTCAATCAGATAAATAAAAGCTATCACAAATGCTTATCCTACTTTCCCCTCCTTTTGTCCAACTTGACGACAACGTTTGACAGACAAAGCTATCAATGCATGTGCTTGGGCATCTCTGCCATCCCAACGAATCTGCTTTGCAGTAGGTGCAGTAGAAACAGCAGCACGAACAGGAATCTGCAGAATATCATCTTCGACACCATCTTCATCATCTCCAGCACCTGTAATGCAGTACCTGTAGTCAGAGGTGTAGTAGGACGTCTTTCAACACCCTGCACAATGTTCCATAATCCTTTTGCAACCAATACATGTCGCATCATATAAGCCCATAATGGGTAGTTGGTACTATCCAACTTATCCTCAACAACCAACATATGGAATATATCACTGCTTTCAGCCACCGCCGGTGACTAAAATACCTTGATGCAGAAAATTGACTGTATCTCAAAAAGTTGAACAGAACTGCCCCAACAAATTCTGCTAGACCTGTAGCAGACTTCGAGACGCTTATACTGGCGAACAGAAACAGGTATATACCTTTGGCACAAAAAGATGAAATAGCCTGTACAAGCACTGCGATAACGCGTTCGGAGGTCGAAACAAGCTCATATCGTGATTTCGGCACCACACAGCAAAGCTGTTTTAATCTCTGAAACACCCTGAGTATGCTCACCAAATTTCGTGCAAATCTGAGACTGCAAACGGAGGAGTGTCGACGGCGCTCTAGATGAAGCTACGACTTGCTCTGATACCAATTGTTGGAGATAGACATCTGCGGAAGCACGCGAACATCACAAGGAAGAAGAAGAAGCTTGGAGCACAACACACAATACTGAATGTATTACTAGAGAATGTACAAAGATAAGTAGCCCATTAGGGCAATAGGCGTATATACAAGCTGGGGGAAAAAATCCTCCTAAAGAGGGAAAAAAGTGCCCCGACGGTCCTAGTATGTTCACACACATCACTACCTAAATATATCAACAATTTGCATCATTACTTGGGAATTCAATTTATGCAAGGTGATGGTGGAATGGCTTTGTGTCAAATGAAATATATTGATATATTATTGCAGCATTTTGGCCTTGAAGACTGTAAGCCTATTGCCACTCCTATGGAGACAGATTTACGATTGAGTCTTCATGATGTTGGAGATGCATTTGATGCTATCCTCTATCAACAGGCTGTTTGATGCTTGATTTACTTATGCATTACTCGGCCAAACATTCAATTTTTTGTCTCGCAGATGAGCAGGTTTATGCATTACCTAGGTGTCAAGCACTGGCAGGCCGTTAAGCGCAGCTTTCACTACTTGAGTGGTACTTGATTACTTGGATTGTTTTATCCCAAGTAGGGATCACTACCATCAGATTTGCATTCTTTTTCTGACTATGAGTGGGCTGGTTGCTTTGACACCCGTGTGTCCACTAGTGGCTTTTGCTTCATGCTTGGTAGTTCATGTATAGCTTGGTTGAGCAAGAAGTAGCCTAGTATGGCCACTTCCAGTTGTGAGGCTGAATATAGGGCAATTTTCACAGTGATTGTTGAGTGTATGTGGCTCAAACACCTTATGACTGACTTGGGTGTTGGTCAGTCTTCTACCACCATCTTCACTGACACTCAAAGCGCATTGGTAGTTGGAACCCTGTGTTCCATGCTCACACTAAGCACATTGAGGTGCATTATCATTATGTCAAGGAGAGGTTCTCTACTGGAGAGATCATTTTTGCATATGTGCCCACACAGGTGAACATTGTAGACCTTTTCACGAAGGCTCTGCCTAGGGAGAAGTTTGAAGCTTTTCGCAAAGCTTTGGGCTTATTTCCTTTTGTGGATTGATTCCACATAGCCAGCTCCTTGTTCACCACATCACTCCCAGGGGGGATTTGTTGATATATTTAGGTAGTGATGTGTGTGAACACTCTAGGACCGTCAGGGCACTTTTTTCCCTCTTTACGAGGTTTTTTCCCTCGGCTTGTATATATGCCTATTGCCCTAACGGGCTACTTATCTTTGTATCTTCTAGTTGTAATACATTCAATATTGTGTGTTGTGCTCCAAGCTTCTTCTTCTTCCTTGTGCTATTTGCATGCTTTCACAGACATCTAACTCTAACAAAAACATCCCTAGATAATTCATTTTTTTCACTCAGTGTTATCTAGGAACCATTATGTGAAATGGGTGGATTCAAATTACTATTCCATTTTTGGACATCACTGGTGCATGTACATAATAACTAAGGTGGGATTCTTATCCCTGACAAGCCTTTGAGAACTCTTGATTCACTTGAAATTGATTTGGAAAACTAGAAGTTTGGTTGTCCCAAACATCTAACTTGCATTTTTGTACTATAGTTCAGTCTCAACTAACATTTACTTGATTTTTTCACTCATCTAGAGGACTACTTTGTCCTCGTGGACTTGAAAATCCTATGTAGAATGTAGGAGAAAGTTTCCCATTTACTTTTGGTCAACCTTACCTTATCTTGAGCAAATAAAATCCAAAATGAAAATTGTCTAACTTAGGATTCTTTTTGCAGAGACTTTCGCTTTAAGTTCTTGGGAATCGTCAATCTTATATATGGGATGTAGCCTAGAGACTTGCATGTAGTTGGACATTGAAATGAGAATATCCAAGTAGCAAAAAAGTTCCTTGAGGACATGGAGTTCAAGTTAAAGATAACTAAGGAAAACTTAAGGGAAGAATTACATTCTAAAAATGAAACGTTGAAAGAGATTATATAGAGAGTTAAGGTGAGTTTCAGAGTGCTTCTACAACACACAAATGTTTTTTTTGCACGCATGTTCCTTTGCGTTTGCAATTTACATCAATGAGCACTAGGACTAATCATTAGATTCTTAGTGTAAGCATCCTAATCATTAGATTCTTAGTGTAAAATTTTTCCGATCATCAGCCTTTGATATTTTATTCACCTTGATTTTGTGATGAAAAGAAGACATGGAAATATTTTTTGGGTTCGAAATATTTTAAGATTGACTATCTCTTCACATATTTTATGATTATTCGAAATATTTTAAGATTGACTATCTCTTCACATATTTTATGATTATTTATAAAAAATGCATACCTTGTGGTGTAGCTTCCACCCTTATATTTCCATCACAAGCTTTTGGTTTCCTCTATTTTTCACTTACATGCGTGAAGAAGTTGCCCACGCACACCTTGGTTTGCTCGATGTTCCACGATATTTGTGAAGGGGTTGTTATTGTAAGTTACTACATGATTCTTATTGGCAGCGAGAGAAGCTGTGGCATCTTCATACACCATTAACATGAAATTACTTGTTTGCAGATTACATCTTCCTTTCGCTTTTGACTGTGTCACGGTGTGAAGTGTTCCAAAATCAGCTATGGATCAGTCCAATGGTTGGCTATTTGGCTATTGTCGCATATTAAGAGGGATCGATGAAACGGAGATAATTTGTACGTCTACAAAAGAATGAAATGGAATCGACTTCTGTGTCTACGATCTGCTTACTATTATCTTCTTCATTCATGTGTGTTTTTTCGTTCATCTAAGTTCTAACATTTTTCTTTGTTTTCGAAGTCTACAAAAGAATGAAATGGAAACGACTTCTGTGTCTACGAGCTGCGTACTATCATCTTCTTCATTCATGCGTGTTTTTTCGTTCATCTAAAGTTCTAACATCTCTACTGTTTTTTCGTTGATTTAAGTTCTAACCTATTTGTTTGTTTTCCAAGTTGAGGATCCTATGATGTAGTGTTTGTGCGTTCGCAGGATTTCTTGCCGTTTCTCTTTCCTTCAAAGTATTTTACTGTCTCTTTTTCGTTTTGTTTGTGGTGTATCTCTTCCATAACCGCCTCGTTGGTTCTCCAAATTCCTGCAAATACTTTGTCGGGACCTCTTTCCTTTCTTGACGATGGAGTGGAGCAGGACATACGGATGAGCGAGCGAGACGACAAACAGCAGATCGGAAGACGCAGGGAGATGCGTTTCCATCTATAAGTAAGGAATTCTCCCCGATCTGCGAATCAACCTGAATTCGCTAGTCTACACGATCAAAATACTGTTTATTGATGAAACAGCAGGCGATATGCAAAAGAATTCAGCAACCAGGCATTAAGCACAGGCAATGAAGGCCGTGGAATAGTTCCACAAGGAAAGACAGGGTTTCTTTGTCTATCATTGGATCGATAACATACATTAGCATCTCTTAATGTTTTAGGATGTAAAGGATATGATGAATCGTCTGTTCAGAGAAACAAACAGGCTTTAACTAGGTTCATTTGATCACTTCTGAAACTTTATGTTTATTTGAGTGGTCTTTTATGGGGATAAAACGAAGTATTTCTCGCTGTAAAAGCTTAATGATGCTCTGAAATCTGTTGTTTATCGTTCTTACCTGTTTCTTTAGTGTTTTAACCTGCTGTAAGTTATGGACAGTCAAAAACTTTACCCATCTACAACTTCATAACGTTGGGGAAGATGTTGAAGAAGTAATGTAAAGTGTCCGTTTATTCAGTGAATTGCGTGGACGGGTCACGGAAGATATCCACGTGAAAAGGAAGGGCTGACATGGTTGCAGATTGAGCTGTACAAGTGCTCGCTGGAGTTGTACAAGTGTTCGCTGGCGTTCGCTGGTTTTTGTCTTCTGGTGGACGCCTTCTTAATCAGTACATGACAGTCTTGTGAGTTCAGTAGTCGCCAATGAAAGTCTTGTGAGTTCAGTGATTGCAAAGTAATATTTAGTATGCCACACATCCCAAGGAAGATTGTTTGAGACTGTCGACTCAGTCGAGTCCCAGCCTCCAGGATGTGCCATGGTCGTCAAAGCTAGTTTTGTCTAATTGCATATTATCTTTATTTTACTGTGTTCTTTTCCGAGTTGCTTACATACTTTGTTTATCATGGTCATCAATCATGACCATGAAATGTATCCTTTATCTCCATATTTGTTCTGTGATTTGTACTTGATTTTCTTTTCCCTCTAAAAGTCTTATGCGTCCAGCGATTGTCAAGTAATATTCAGAATGCGACATTCCAAGTAAGATTGTTTGGGACTCTCGAGTGCTCCCATGATGTGCCATGATGGTCCTCAAGGCTAGTTTGATTTTCTTGCACATGATCTTTATTATTGATGTCTTATTTTCTTAAGTCCCTATGTATCATGCTCTGTGACATTTATTTCTATTTTTGCTCTGTGATTTATTTTTTCTTAACTCCAGATGTATCATGCTCATGTTCATGAACATCATATATGACATTTATTTCTACTTTTGCTCTGTGATTTATTTTTGAATTCTTTCCGTATGAAGCCTTTTTTCATTTTGTAAGCTTTTGATCTCATTACTTTGGTTTGATGTTTCTCATCATTTTGGCTTGACGCTTCAACCCTCCTCTTTTTTTTTTCCTCCTTATGTTTTGTATTCTCTTTCATCAATGTTGTTGACGTGTAATATTGATCTGCACATGCTACTGAAAAATAGTCTTTTCAGCATTATCCATTCATTGATGACGAGACGTTGTTGTCAATCGTTTTAATTTGCTTTCCCTTGTTGTATACAATGATGTGAAGAGATTGAAGAAAAGAAAGAAAGAAAGAACGGACGAGCACTACTCCGTTAGGTCCATCACGGATCCAACGCTAAAAAAGGGAGCATTTTCACAGTACATACATGTTATTTTGATTCTCTTCTCTCTTTCTCTCTCTTACCATCTGAATTCTAGCAGCCATGGGGTACTTGAACAATTTCCTCTAAGGAGAAGATGAATAATAATGGAATCACTCACAAGGAAATTTTTCTCCCATGAGACGACAATATTCATGTCCAAGTAGGCGGTTCATTATTTCCTTGTGATCAAAGATGTACTACTCATTCTACTTTCCAGTATTCATCTACTATTTTTCAGGAGGAAAAACACACAATATTATCATTGGAAGCTCTTTCATATGGAATGGGAGGACACAAACATCATATTCTTCCAATAAGGTATATATTTTTCTTGATTGTCATATTTGCAAAAGAATTAAACCAATATTTCCCTTGCATAGGTAATTCATCTAAGAAATAAGTGCTTCATCAACACCAAAGAAGCACTTTAAATTGTTAAATAGTTTCTCTTACTTCTCCTTCTTTTCAAAAGAATGACACCAATATTACACAGTATGGATAGGAAAATGTGTGTGGAAGCATTTCTCCATGCTCATAGAAGTTATTCATTAGGAAGATGAATTATAAAGAGGACATTATTGATATTGCCATAGAGTACTTACACGTAAAAGAAAATATGCCTAGGTATGTTTAGCATGCAACCATGACTAAGGAGTCAATGAAGAAATCATATCCTTAGTTTATGAAGAACTCATATACATATGCTTCTTTGTACAAAACAATAAATAAATCAATTTTTAATCTATAGAGGCTTCAAAAATCAATGTTTTTTATCTAAAATAAAATCTACCTCTACTAATTTTTTTTCACATCCCTTTTTAATTTGATTTTTATATGTTTATCTTTTTGGTACATGTTCTGGTGCTAAGCTCAAATTCATATTAAAGATACTAATCATCAATGACTTGGAATAGTGAAAGGTAAGGTACATTCTATATTCAGAGGCTGTTTGTTTCTTTAAATTGTGCTCATTTTATTCATTGAAATATTACATGTATTATCATATGGAGAATTTTGATGTATCAATTTTTATCAGTCAAGATTCGAGTACAGTAGTGATGGAAAAGTCCCATTATAGATCTAATAGTAATTTCTTAAAAAGTACATGTCATATTAGTGGTTCTATGCATTTTGACTAGTTGGAATAATACTCACTTGCTTTTCTTCAAACAACTTTTGCAAGAGTTTGACAATTAGAAATGTTTTCATGAAATTACAACACAACATTGCAAGTGAAAATTGGAGGTTGTCAACAAGTCCTTTGCATGTCATGCACAAAATGTTTCTGAGGGTTCAACTTGGAAATGAAGTTACATAAGAGGCATCATTTGACCATGCTCAAGGTACATAATGACCACCTTGGATGAAGCCCCATCAGAGAGGATGAAGTGGTCTACATGAAACAGAGGTCACCACACAATCATAGAGTGGTTCAATATGACAGAGTGAAGTCGATTAAAAATATCAAAATAGTTCATAGCCTCATCCATAGAATCATTCCTAAGAGCATGATGAAGATCAACTGCCACAGATGTGACCGTTCATAAAAAGATTCTAAAGACATGCACAAAGGGGAAGAATATATCCACTAATTATTTGTGATGAACCATTTGAACTCAATATCCTCCAAATGGAACATGGCTGATGAAACATGAAGTAACCATTCCAAGTCATCCAAAAATGATAGCTTCAAGGAACCATCATGAAACATAAGCATATTTCAACATTACATCAAGTAGAGGCTATAAAGTCACTACTATAAGGTCAAAGCACACTACCCGCATATGAGAAAAGAAACATATGCCATAAATTGTGTCACAATGTCAATCAAGGCATACATGTAAAATGAATAAGAACTACCAATCACATCATAGATCATATGTAGCACAACCTAAAGTTTCTCCTAATGCAAAAGCAACAAAAAACTAAGCAAACATTATAGATCCTTTGTGCTTCAAAGTTAATGCACTAGAATTTCGATATAATCAATAGCACTTCAAGCCATCCAAGAGGAAGGAGATGCATTCCTTAATTCTATTTTGAAAGATATTAACTTGTGTGTAGCTCATGTGAAGATGATGACCATACAACCAAAGAAACTAGATGGGACCATACATGATTATGTAATCATTCTTGTTGAAGAGATACATTTTGTAAAATTAAATTTTCATTATGATAATCTACTTTTTCATCATCTTTCTTACACATGCTCAAGTCCACATTGATCTATATCATAAGTTCATAATTGTATCCACTTGCCTAAAGATGGTATGTGTGCAAAACAAATCCCTTAAGATTCAAAACTAGTATTTCCATTGTTCAACTAAGTTGTGCATAAAATAAGTTCCATGAACCTAAAATTTGAAAGAAAGGAGTTGTATTGTCATTGACCACATCATATTGAAATGTCCTAGGAAGAAGATACAAGTTGGGATCTAGAGCCTTGATAACCTCAAAGCACCAAAAAAGGGACAGCCACAGAAACGCGGGATAGGCCTCTGCAAAAGTTTTACAGAGGCCTATCCGTGTTTCTCTGGCTGCCCTTTTTTTGGTGCTTTGAGGTCATGCAAGGTCATCAATGGTGGAAATAACTATTACTTCTTGCAAATTTTAGGGAAATTGATGAATTATACAACCCAAGAAACTAGATAGGACCATATCTGACTATGTGATCATTCTTCTTGAAGAGATGTTTTGTAATGTGAAATTATCTCATTGGTAATATAATTTTTCATAACCTTTGTTACACATGCTCAACTCCACATTGATCTATATCATATGTTCACAATCATATGCACTCAATTCAACATGCTATGTGTGCAAAGCAAATCATTTATGGTTATAAACTCATTTTTCCATTGGTAAATTGAGTTGAGCACATAATGAGTTTCATGGACCTTAAATTTGTAATAATAAAGTCTCATATCCACTAGAAATTTGTAATAATAAAGTCTCATATCCACTACAAAAAAATTGTTGAAACCTATCCCATGTTTCTATGGCTCCTCATTTTTTATACTTTTGAGGCCATGCAAGGTTATTTTTAGTGGATATGAAACTTTATTATTTAGACTTTTATAGACATGGAAATTATTTCTAACAAGTCACTTACTCTACAGTGATCCATGCATATACAACTTCTACAATGGGAGCCAGTATAAACAAACATAGTCACATGAGATAAAATAGTTTGCAAAATATAATTTATGATAATATCCTCATGTCTAGAACTCTTGTTGTGCCTCTGTACCCCACATAAGGCAGAAATCCCTCTTTGAGCTCCTCCCATTAAGGTTCTATGGGGAAATTCTATGGCACTAGACAACCTTTATTTTCAACTTGAATGGCATTAAAATTGGCAAAATTTTTATGCCCCACTTACCTCATGGCATCAATCACAAAGACCATCTATTACCATAAATTTTCACATATAAAACTCATCTAGCTTAGAAGTTAAGGTTCCATGGATGTATGTACTCTCAAAGTGGTTTCTCCTCATAATGGGGGCCTTATAACTTAGAGCACCATGGGTCATTTGTGGTACTTGAGGAGTAAGTATTGAGTATATCTAACATGAATGGCCTTTTTTATTTATATCCTTTGTAATTTCAAACTTCATAAATGGTCATCTATTGAGAAAATTAACCAATAAAATATCAATTAATGTGAACTTGAACATACTCTATATAAAAGTGAAATTTGAATAATCACCAAGAGAAATTATAAATGCACAGTTGTAGACTACAAAAAAGTGAGAGTAGACATGTTTGCATTACAAATATCAAATCTTACAAAATTTACAAATTATCAGTATCAATGATTGTACATCTTGAAGTGCTTGCAAATGCAAGAAATCATCACAAAATTTGTGACGTTCATACATGGTGTAAAGTATTTCTAGACCAATTCTAAATAAAAAGGATTTTTAGATATCTTAGTAGGAGAGAAGGCATCAGAGATATTTTTTTCTCCTATCCATAATTAGTTTGGAAGAATGTGAAAAGAGCCCTCATGCTATACGAACCAGTTAGCTAGAAACAAGACATACTTGGTGATGTGCTTGAATGTAACCAAAAGCAAAGACCTCTAGAAAATTTAGAAGGAAAGATGTGTTATTAACTCCAACTACTCTTCCAAAGACCAATCCATTGAGAAATTTGTAGATTGCCTAGGTAGAAGAATAAGAAATTTGGGAGAAATCCACCATTCAAAGAGTTGAGGTTGTTTATCTTCTAGAATAACAAGCTAAAAGAGAGTGGATCTTGCATGAAAGTGACATCAGGCTAATCAACCTCCTTTGAAATTCCCTTCAAATTTCTTCTATTTCTCTCATTTTTTTGAAGTTAAACCTGTTTCAGAGAAAAAAAGAAAATCATCACATAGAAAAACATATATGACAATAAAAATGCCAATCTCATTTATAGTTCAATTTTGAAAGAATTTAGCTATATTATCCAATCTCTTCACCACCTATGAACAATACAAAATAAAATATAAGTATTAAAGAAAGAAATATTATAACATGTATAATAAAAAAACTTGTAGATTCCTAACCTTATGCCCTTGTCAATATATCTTATATTCAAATAGATTATCAAAAATATGTTTTCTCCTAGAAAACCTTGTTAGTCCTTAGTTGGATATCTTCACCTAAAAAATTATTGCAATCTACATAAACGGAAAGAAAAATCCATCATGAAGAAATTATTAATGCTATGGAATGAGTAATGCTATCAAAATTTCATGCAATATTCAGAATGTACTTGTAAGGCTATGGAATGGTTTTTCTTCTAACTACATAGAAAGAAATGTAGCCAAACCACAGAAAAACATATGTAGATAGGTCAAAAACATATTAAATGCCATCAACAACTCAAAATCTCACAAAAATGCTTAGATCTTCATGCAATTCTTGGAAAGCACCTATACGGGTATGAAGTGGTTGTTCATCCACCAAACTAGAAGGAAATATGTCTGTAACAAAGAAAAGCATATCTAAATAGGTCAAAGATATATTCAACACTATAAACCATGCAATATTGTAGAATAATACTTACAATTGATAGAATATCTCATTCTAGGAGAGTTTTCTAGTGTCATAGTTGCCATTTCAAGATATGTTCTGCAATAGCAACCATCCCATTGCCTTTGTGGTCACAATGAAAGCCCAAGTTTCCAAGATGTCTAACTTGATGAGGTCGAGATCTAGAGGGTTGCATGTACACCCATGCACCTTTGGAGTACTCATGTGGCATGTACTATCCATCTGTAGCTTTGATATTGTGACACAATGTGAGAACTTCATCTTTTGGTTGCCTATAGCCTTTAGATGTTGCCATTGAAGTTCAAGGTCTTCAATCTACAACAATAGTTCAATACGGGAGAAGCCGATAGCTTGGAATATAGACACAAGAGCTTCAATGGTGTGCTACAAAGAGAAACTAGTTGGAAAAACATGTTCTTTTGGGATCTAGTATGAAACTATGAGATTTAGGAGGGAAATACCTCTTTTCTTAGTATTTTTAAAAAAAGTCATTTTTTCCAGCTCAAATCATGCACGGATTTCAAATTTGTGGTAAAAAAGAGCACTTTTGACCCTAAAAAGTAATGGGGGGTCATTTGTCAGGTGTTATGATGAGCTTTTAAACTTTTTAAAAAATTTGAATTTTTGGGCCCAGCGTAGTTACGAGATTCCTTCTCTCTCTAGAGGCAACTCATTAAATAGGGGGGAAACCACCCTCTTCTGATTGGTCAATCACTAATCACTTCTTAATCTAAAAGGCCCATGCAGGGTTCACTTTTTCCCTAATGTGCTGAGAAACGAAGAAGAAATTCAAAGAAAGAATCTACATGTATATTTTGAAGATTGGTGGGTGGGAAAGGCAGACAAACCTGCTAAAGAGATGTGTGGCCTCCTCAAGAATAAGCAATCCAAGGAAGCCATGTCTTTCATGATGGACATCAATGGGGTTGAGTGCAAGACAAATGAAGAAAATAGTATGTTGATTATCAATCACTTTACCTAGCTTTGGGTTTCTACGCCTATTTCTCCTCACAATCATGATTGTATCGCATCCATCTCTAGAGTCAAAACCAAAAGAATTCCACAAAATATAAAGCCTCTTCTTGAAGCTTCCATTTCACATGATGAGGTTCTTGAAGTTATTGATTCACTTCCTAATGGAAAAACCCGAGGCTAGATGGCCTCACCAATGGGTTTTCAAGACCTTCAAGCACGTGGTGACTACTCAATTACATTTGGTGTGGCAAGAGGTTGTTTCTTTCCGTATGCTACCCAAATGTCTCAATGAAGATGTTATCAAGATTATTCACAGAAAAGGCATAAAAAATAGGATTGAAAATTGGTATCCAATTATGATGTTACAAACAGGTTACAAGATCTTTGCTAAAGTTATTGCTAATCGAATTGCTTATCACTTACAAAATTGGATCAATGAGGATAAAAAAGGATTCATCAAGGGGAGGTCCATCCTCGAGGCTATCATTGATGTTTGGGAAGGTGTGGTTTTCACTAAAGAGTTCACTCAAGATTTTCTCTTCCTTAAGATTGAGTTTGACAAAGCTTATGACAGACTCGAGAGGGACTTCATTCTCCAATCTCTGAAAGACTTGGGCTGTGGCCTAAATCTCATTAAGATGATCTCTACATTGCTTGAAAATGCCATAACACAGATAAACATCAATGGCTAGCTTTCTCAAGCTATTCGAATAAAACATTCTATCAGGAAAGGATGCCCCTTATCCCCTCTTCTCTTTGTGATAGCTACCGATGGTCCTAGCTGCCTTGTTGAACATCATGCATGTTTAGGTCTTATTCAAAGCCTCTTTCTTCCCCTCAATCAAGAACAAATGATCATGAGACTCTTTCTTGATGACCTGAATGTTTTTATGCCTAATGATCTGACCAACATTGATACCTTTTGGTGTTGCCTAAATAGATGTTGTGAGGCATAGGGTTCCAAAATAAACCACTCTAAAGTCACTTCTAAGGCTATTAGTGGGAATCCACCTCAAAGTTTGGTAAACCATGGCTACTAGTTGATCCACTGGGGACAAATAGTTTCCCTATTAGGTGTTCCAATGGGGTTTGATGTTTTGATGGATTAGTGATGGTACTAGGCTCTTTCTAAGCTCCATAACAAGCTGGCCTACTAGAAAGGTATGTAGATGAACATGGCAAGGCAAGCTATGGTAGTTAACATGTTCCTTCTTTCTTCACTTATATACTTTCTCTCTCACTAGAGGTTGAAGGACAAAAGTTTAAAGAATTTGCAGAAACTTTCACTAGACGGGAGACCCTAACAGAAGGGTTCTCCCAAAAATTAAATCGATTACTCACACAAGCCAAAAAGATCAAGGTGGTTTGGGGATTCTGGACATTGAAGAAATGGCCAATAAACTAGCAGGCAAATGGTTAATTAAATCTTGGAGCAACAGGGATGCCTCTTAAGCAAAAGTGATTTTTAGGAACAAGAATGCTCTTGGGCTTGTGGGCCTTCCAGTATGTAAGGGTTTGGATCTTATCACTCTTTTGTTCTCCCCTTATCAGGTGACTCCCAGAGGCTCGACCTTAGTTTGCTCTCTATGGAAGAGTTGGAACAATGTGAAACCATTCTTCAACATCAATGAAGATTAGAAATGGGCAACCCGTATTAGAAAAAATGATTTGATCTAGTTCCCTATCAAGGCATCAGAGGTTCTTGAGCCTTGGAACCTCTAAAAAGCTAGGAATATTTAGAAACAAAGGTTTTTGTTTGTAGAAACACCTGTGGAATCAAGAAACATGCCAACGGATTAGATTTTAGGACATTGACGTGGCTAGGAGAGTGGACTATGAAGAATAGTGCCTGTTGCCGAGTAGGTTCAATGCTTGGGAGAGCTCAAGGACAAGCCTCCTTATTGGACATGAATCCCCTCACCTTGTGGGTCTTAGATGGCACAACGACAACAACTTTGATAAAATTCTGAGATGCAAGAAGAATGTGGACTTTCATGTCATGCTTAATATGAGATGGTGTTTGGATTGGTCAAGTCTTACGTGGGATTTCATGTTCCAATGCCTTTGGAATCCTGTCATCGAGGTTAAAAAGTCGATTCTTATGTGGCAAATCCTTCACTAGGGAATTTGGATCAATGTAAATGTTAACAAAATTTTTAGAGCCCCTCCATGGTGTAATGATGCTTTCATGGCAATGAGGAATTGGGATACCTCTTCTTTTCTTGCCTGAAGTCAATGTCTGTCTGGCAGGCCCTTGGGAGAGCCATGTTGCTAGAAGGACAAATCAATTGGAAGCAAGCATTATTGGATGAAGTGATCAGGTGTTCGTGAGCATTGTGGAATATTATAAGAGGTGAGACCCTTTGGAAGATTTGGAAAGAGAGGTGTGTTGCCAACTTTGGTAGCCCTCCTAAAGAATGGTCGATGGAAAAATCTCTTTTCCTTTTCGGCAAAAGAATTTCCAATTGTAAAAAGCTCCCATCGTTCAAACATCATAGAGTGTTTTTCCTTGATAGCAATAAGATTAAAAGCAAGTGGCCCCCCATGAGGAGGAGAAAAGGGTCATCAACCTTTTTTGTAATGTCTTCTAACAAGTTTCAAGAAACCCCTCCTTTGTGGGATTCGGGGAATCCCATGGGTGTTAAGCCCCTTCACTTGTACATTTTTTCTTTTTATTAATTAAAGTTTGTGAGAGTAGGCTATTGCCAAACTTCATTTTTGAAAAAAAAAATCATTCTCAACTTCTCAAGGTGTGAAGGTCCAACAAGATTTTGAGAAGGAAAATAAGCATCCTAACTCACATCTTGTTGATGTTGATGACAATTCCACAAGTAAACATCAAGCTTCATCCAATGATTCTTCTGATAATAACATTGATTGGAAAATTGTGTCTGATAGAAGAATCTAGAAAATGGTGTCTGATAGAAGAATGCACACATATAATGTTCCTCAAATAAATCACATTTTGGGTTCTCATGCTGGCTCTCATGCCACTTTTGCTAAAAAGCTTAATGATAATGATAAGAAAAAATTAGAAAAAATAGCTTAGAAAGAAGCTAACTAGGGTGACATCCATATGTCATAAAGTTTTGAGGATGATTCTATTCATCAAAATCACGTTGTTCTTATGACCTCGGGTACCTTGATTAAGCCTCCAAAATAGAGCAATGTTGGATGTCTCATCCGTGGTTTGGTTTTGCTCTCTTTCTTTATTATAGATATGATCTAAGGGAATTACTTATAGATATGTTCAGTATTATTTCTATGAATACTAAGGGCATTACTGACTTGTGAGAGCTAATAATAATAATTGCTAGATTAAAATCCTTCGTGTTTGTCCTAATTTTATTTATTTACAAGAAGTTAAACTTGGTGGTTCTAGACTTAAATCTCATCTTAAGATGGTTTCTTCTAAGCAAGACTTGTTTATTACAAATCATTACCAAGGTAGAGGAGCTATTGTTTTGGGTATCAATTCTTCTATTGAGCATTATGTCATTAATGTGTTGTCTACCACGTTGCATCAATGGATTGCTTGGTTTAGATAGTCCCTTTAATTTTACTTTGGTGATTTTTTATGCATCCGACCTTAGTTCCTCTAGAAAACAGTGTTGGGAAGAGATGAAATACCTGTGTGACCCCATCACTGTTACTAGTGACTTCAGTATGGCCTCTATCTATAACAGACTTGATCACAAAGGGAGTTGTATCCATGCGGCTGAGAAGGCCTCTTGGTTCAACTTATGTAGTGATCATGATCTTGTGGATATATCCCTTAACTCTGGTTTCACTTGGTGTAATAACCAGCATGGTGACAACATCTTAGCTGTTAGGTTAGATAGATGATATTCTAATGTCACCCTTTTACAAGACTTCTTGGAAGTAAAAACTGTTATTGATCAAAACTTTTTATTGTCTCATCACAAACCTCTTCTGATCCTCTATCTATTGTTAATATATTTCGCTAGTAATGTGTGTGAACACACTTAGGACTGTCGAGGCACTTTTTCCTCTCTTTAGGAGTTTTTCTCCCCTAGCTTGTATATATGCCTATAATCCTATTGGGTTACTTATCTTTGTACATTCACTTGGTAATTCATGTAGTGTTGTGGTATGATCCAAGCTTCTTCATCCTTGTGCTATTGATGTGCTTTTGTAGACCTCAAACTCCAATAACTGGTATCAAAGAAGGTCACCGCTTCATCTAGGGCATTTTCAACACCCCTCGGATCACAATCTGAGAGTCACACAAAGATTGGTGAGCATACTCAGGATGATTAGGAGTTCAAAACATCTTTGCTTTGTGGAATTGAAATTTTGATATGAGATCCTATTGGCCTTCGAATGCACTATTAGAGTGCATGTGTAGGTAATTTCATCCTTTTGTGCCAAACATATATAAAATTTTGGTTCACTAGAAGAAGCGGCTCAAAGTATGCTATAGGTTTAGTGGAGCTTGACGGGGTAATTCTGATAAACTTTATGAGATACAATCATTTTTCTACATCACCGGATCTAGTCAATGGTCATGGCTAAAAGCAATGATGTATTTCATATTTTGGCTGTTGAGGATAAGTTGGATGGTACTAATTACCCATTATGGATATATAGTGCAAGAGATTAACAATTACGACCACCATGTGCTAGAGAGATGACTCTCCTCCCAACCTTATGCCTATAAATATAGCTGCTCACATCAATGAGGACCACAAATATAACTAAAGTCCATAAGTGCATGTGCAATTGCCACCATTCCTTTAATATCTTCCACTAGAGTCTACTAGTGGTTGAAGTGATCTCGACTACCGCTTTAGTATCTTCCATTAGACTCCACTAGTGGTTGGTGTACTAACCACTCTTGTCAAGTCTCCCTAGACTCAGGTTAACTCATGTTAACTTGATTTAGAAAGCTCTAGAGCTCCTTGGACAAAATGCTCTCCCCATGCTCCCCATACGGGTTGAACCCAAGACCTCCTCCTTCACAACCATGAGACTTAACCGCTAGGCTAAGTGAATCACTTGTTTAAGAGAGAAGATTATGCTTAAGTCTAGTGTTGAGATACTTGGCCATACACATGAGTGACCAAACAGTGTCCGAGTTCAGATCTGTCTGAACCAGCTAGACCCTTATATCATAGAATTAATTTATTACATTCTTTCTCCCTTATTAAAGGCTTTTGTCCTTGAAAATAAAGCTATATATAATAACCATAGGCAACCCTCAAGCCTCATGCTCTAAAAACCAAAAGAACATGTTTCATCTCTATGGTGGGGATCCTTGCCCAAATCATTCAAAGCACCATATTGCTTTATAATTTGATGAACTGGTCAAAGTACAAAGTAGTGAATGAATAATAAGGGTGGATCTAAAAACATCCCTAAACACTTCATTGTTTCTCGATGTGTGATCTAGGAACAAATATATGAAATGGATAGATTCCAATTACTAGTTCATTTCTGGGCATAACTAATGCATGGACTTAGTAACTAAGGCAAGATTCTTATCCTTGCAAGAATTTGAGAACTCTTAATTCACAAGAATTTGATTTGGAAAACTTGAAGGTTGGTTCGCCCAAACATCTAACTCGGATGTTTGTAAAATGGTTTACTCTCAACCAACATTTACTTGATTTTTCACCTGGTTGGAGGACTACTTTGTGCTAATGGGCTTGAAAATCCTATGTCAAATGTAGGAGAAAGTTTACCATTTACTTTGGGTCAACCGTACTATAACTTGACCAAGTCAAATCCAAAATGAAAATCATCCAACTTAGGATACTTTTTTCAAAGACTATCTGTAAGCTCTTGGGAATTGTCAATCTGATGAGCAATTCTTGACTTCTCTTTTCTATAGTATAATGGACTCTAGAAAGTCATTTATGCTATATAACTTGAAGCAAACTCAAATGAATAAGTCATCTTAGACTTATCATCTTGTGAAGATTGAAAGGGTTCTTGTAGAGAACATCTATCCGGGATGTTTAATTTAGTTGTCTAGTTCTAACCGGCTAACCGTTGACTTTTGTAAAAGAATCAAATATCGTATCGGAGTCAAATCCAAAAGATTCGAAAAGTGCAAAGAAAGAACTAAAACTCTATTCAACCAGTTCAAGCTCCAAAGATCCATAAGCTGGTGAGGAGTCAAAATCTAGATGACTCAAGACTTTAGCTACTCAAAGATCTGTTTTAACAAGATTTTGAAGCAATCTATCTATCTTTAAGAGAAATAAATTGGATTCTCAAAAAGATTCATAGAGTAAGTCTAAAAAATCATCCAACCATAAGAAATGAGTGTGGTATCTAACATCAATGTGTCGACCCACTGAGATTCTATTGATGAGTGTTTTACTCAAATAATGCTTCACTTGAGACTAAGTTCATGCCATCTTCAATATTTATGAATGCTTACCGAGAATGCAATTCTTGTGCATTACTTAGAGTCAAAAGATTGAACTTCCCGAGTTACATTAGGAACTTGGTGCTTGACTTAGTCAATCTAGTCCTTAGTTGAAAGGATCTTTTCAATGTCAAAGTCTAACTTCTTTAGAAATCAAATAGTTTTGAATCAATAATAATTTATCTTGAAGAGTTTCATCATTCAAATAAGAATAAAATTTTGCCTTATTTTAAAAAGAATATTTTGAAAGTTATTGACTTTGTATCTTCTTACTTACTTGATCTTGAAGTATCTTGAGATACTACTTTTATCCTTCTTGAATTAAAAATCCTTCTTTGAAGTTTTAATTCCATTGATGATCTAATCTAACTTCAAGGTTCATTTTAGGACTAAAAGATAATTATCGATGTCCCATACCATCTTTCCAACATCAATCTGAGTATAAAATTTGGTGTCCCATACCACCCTATTTTATATTCACATTGAGGAGTGAGTGATATTTATCCTGAAGTCTAAATATATCTTGATAGAGTACCTTTCTGCTTCATTTCCTTAAAAGAATTTTTGAAATTTCAGGCATTATCTCTAACTTGATATTCTAGGTTTTGATTCCTTTACATGATCATTTCAAGATCTCGTGATTTTACCTTGAAACTTGAAAACCTTTGATAGAATATCCATTCTTCTTTGCTAGGGTTTTCAAAAGAAAAATCAATTATCATTCCAAGTTCTTAAAATTTTTCAATTCAATTATGATTGGTTATACTTGACCAATTTTGTAGTGACAAGATTTGTTTACTTCTTGTCTTTAGATGCCTTTCTTTCTAAAGCTTTAAGTAGCTACCTTGAGGATTTTTTAGGAATCTCTCTACCGCTTAAGTCGAAGCATCCACTAATGCTTGTGGATTTCATCTTTAAGAAATCCCTTTAAGGAAATATTACCAAGCTGAATCAAGTCTTATTGGCCTTGTGACAATAATAAAGACTTTAGCCTTTATCATTAATATCTCTGGTACTATTGAAAGCATCGTTGCTTACCTGTAGGATTTTTAGAGATATTCCCCTTAATTCCAAACATACAGTAGTGCCTTTGAGATTCTAAGACTAAGAATTTCATTAAAATTGATACACCTCCAAGTGACATCAACCATTGGACCTTAAGTACCACTTCTGGTGGTTTGAGAATTCTTGGGAGAATTCTCACATCTAGGGAGAAATTTTTCTTTCAAAAAAATTATCAAGTAATACAAAGTAAATGATTCATCTAGGGAGAATTTTTTCTTTCACAATCTAAGGAGAATTTTTTTCTTTCATAATCTAAGGAGAATTTTTTCTTTCAAAAACTTTAGATTCCTTCCAAGGAATCAAGTAATACAAAGCAAATGATTCATCTTCGAATATTTTGCTTTACTGGAATGACCTTTAAAAGAATATTTTGACTTTTGGATATGACTCAAGCTTTAATCACTTCTCTAATTTTCATCACTTCTTAGGATGAAATCAAAGTGAAAAATTCAAAAACTCTATGGTTTTTACAAATTTGGAGCACCTCAACTATCTTTTGAACTTTAAAAGTTCAATTAGTTTAAGTTCCATTTGATTTTATTTGATTGCTATCAGGTCTTGGGATAGAATCAAATAAAAGCATTCCAAATCATCCTACTTGGATGCATGAACTTTTACATCCAAGCTTATCATTAGGATTCAACTACGAGAGTAGTCTTAAGAAGATATCCATGGAAAAAACTTGGACGCTCAATACCAAAGAAGATGATGATGCAAGGTGCAAGGTTTTCATGAAAGCTTGCCTAGCTTTGATACCAATGCAAGAGACTAACAAATTATGACCACCACGTGCTAGAGAGGTGACTCTCCTCCTAAACTTATGCTGTATATATAGCTGCTCAAATCCATGAGGACCACAAATGTAACTAGAGTCCAAAAGTGCACTTGCAAGTGTTATTGGATAGTTTTTGGGCTGCGTATTCAGCCTTTAGTGTCATTTTACTGCATATATTGAGCACATACACACTATGTACGCTTCTGTGGATATCGCTTATGTGCGTCCATGTGGTCATTGATATAGCGGTTACGTTCTTTGCATAAAGCCCTTTAAGTTTGATAAAGAGGATCGTGGTGAGGTTTTCTTAACTGGGAGACACCCAGATGTCGGGGTCTCTTCGATGATGCAGGTGGAAGACTTACCCAACCTCGCCATAGGAAATGTATGATAGTTGTTCATAGGTGCTCGATAAGCCTAGTTGGCTTCTATTGGGTAACTGATTATATACAGTGGAGTCAGTGATACACTATGCAAGAAAACATGTCAGTACTCACAGTTTAATGATATTTTGATAGTGGTCATACACTCATTTTGCAAAGGATACTCTGGAAAAAGTTTTCCAGGTTTCTGGTTTTGTCAACTATATAGTGGTCGATTTACTCCTTGATACACTTATTCGTTGGTGTTCAGACTCTTCTAGCTCCATTATCATTCTATTCAATTCTCTACCATCATGGCATCAGAGGTCTCAGGCACATCCGATGGATCAGGGTCTAGTGCTAGTGTTCCGAGAAGGAGCTATAACTTGCAGGGCAAAGACCAATTTGAGATCCAAAAATTTGATGGCACAAACTTTGCTCTATGGAAGAATCGGATTAAAGATGTGTTGATTCAAAGGAGGCAATGGAAGCCAGTAAATGGAATTTCAAAGAATCCTACTGACATGGATGAAGATGATTGGGATGAGTTAGTTGAAATGGCCAGATCTACCATTCGCTTGCACTTGGCAGATAATGTTTACTTTACAATATTAGACTGTGAAAGTGCAGAGGAGCTTTGGAAGAAGTTATGCAATACTTATGAAAAAGAGACGGCATCAAATAAAGTCTATCGGATGAGAAAATTATATGACCTTCGTATGAAGGACACAGATAGTGTTGCTGCTCATCTCAATGGGTTTGATGCTATATTCTCTCAGTTACAGGCTAAGAAAATGGATACGGATAATAAAATGAAAGTAGTATTGTTGTTATGCACCTTGCCATCATCATGGGATACATTTTGCACAACTATTAGCAATAGTGCACCTAGTGATAAACTCGTCTATGATGACATATGTGGAGCACTCTTGAGTGAGGAGATTCACAGAAAATCTATGGTTGGCACTCAGAGTGGAGATGCATATAATGTTCGTGATTCTTACCAAGGAAAGAATCAACAACGTGGCAGGAGCAAGAACAAGGAAAAGAATGGTCAACGGAATAAGAGTAGAAGTAAATCAAGGAAGAGGTATATCGAATGCCATTATTGTCATAAGAAAGGACACATGAAGAAAGACTGTTATGCATTAAAGAATGCTAAAGGTAAAGGACAGAATGTTGATGGGCATGTTAAACAGTTACCTACACCATCTACTTCGACTGTGAAGATTGAAGAACTTAATACTATTTCTGATGATGCTAATGTGCTGACACTTCATAGTAGTGTGCCAACTGAGGCTTTAATGGCTGATTCTCTTTCCCACACTTGGCTGCTAGATTCTAGTGCTTCTTTCCATGTGACACCACATAGAGAATGGTTCTCTAATTATGCAGCAAAGTCTCTTGATACTGTGAGACTTGGTGACTCTTACCAATGTGATGTTGTGGGGATTGGAGATGTGGTTCTGCAATTCATTGATGGTTCAAAATTTACTATGCATAATGTACACCATGTACTTCAGTTATCATGCAGTTTGATGTCAGTTGGTCAACTCAATGACCTTGGTTACAAGATGGTCTTCTATGCTCAGTCCTTTTGCATATCAAAGGGCAATATGGTTATTGCAAAAGGAAGCAAAGTTGGCTCACTTTATCCTTTATTTGTAGCATAGAAACACTTGTTAGTTATTACTGAACAGCCTATGGCTTGTATTTGGCATGGCCGTTTGGGCCATATATCGTGTAGTGGAATGGAAAATCTTTCTCATTCTGGCTACTTACCTATGTTATCTTTCTCTGATTTTTCATTTTGTGAACATTGTCAATATGGAAAACAAACCAGAAATGTGCATAGAACGCACATTGAATCTTCAATTCAACCTTTAGATCTCGTTCATACAGATGTGTGTGGTCCTATGCCCACTAGGTCCTTAGGTGGTTCTCTTTACTTTGTCACTTTCATAGGTGATGCTACTAGAAAAGTTTGGGTATATCCTATCAAATCGAAGGATGAGGTATTTCCTACTTTCAGAAAATGACTTGCTTCAGTTGAGAATGAAAAAGGAACTAAGCTTAAGGCTTTACGTTCAAATAATGGGGGTGAGTATACCTCACATGAATTCAGCCTTTTCTGTCAGTCTAGAGGGATTTGTAGAGAGTTTACAACTCCTTATACCCCAGTACAGAATGGTATAGCTAAGAGGATGAATAGAACTATTCAAGATAGAGTAGTCTCTATGTTGCATCATGCAAACCTCTCACAAGGCTTTTGGGCAGAAGCACTATTGACTGCAGTTCATGCGATTAACCTTTCACCTCGTACTGCCAAAGGTCTGAAAGTGGCACAAGAGCTATGGACAGGGAAGCCACCATATTATGATCATCTTCGAGTTTTTGGGTGTGAAGCATGTGTTCATATACCCAAGAATCTTAGACAAAATTTGGACCATAAGTCAAAGAAATGCATTTCTCTTAGATATGGTCGAGAAGGACAATTTGGATATCGCTTATGGGATCCTGAAACACGGACAGTGATCAGAAGTAGTGATGTCATTTTCAATGAGTCTAAGATGCATAAACCGCCCATTAAGGAGGTTGAAGTGAGAAGAGTGGTGTTTGAGGATACTAGTCCTCCAGTTAGCATGCATAAAAATGCTACACATAGGGATGTTCAAGAGAATGTCCATTAAGATCAGTCTGCACATGTTCCTATTCAGCAACCATTGAGACGGTCTACACGTGTCTCACATCCACCTGATAGATATGTTCCAGGTTTAGATTTTGTTATGCTAATAGATGTCGGTGAGCCTTCTTGCTACAAAGAGGCTATGGAGACAGAGGATCATGTCAAGTGGGAGCATGCCATGAAGAGTGATTTGGATTCTATTCACAAGAATGGTACTTCGGATTTAGTACCTTTGCCAAATGGCAGGAAAGTTTTATCATGTAAATGGGTATATGAGCTGAAATTCACATCAGATAGTGCTTCTCCAAAGTATAAAGCACGACTTGTTGCAAAGGGTTTTAAGCAACAACATGGTGTTGATTTCGAGGAAATCTTCTCTCCAGTGGTCAAGATGACTACCTTGCGCATGTTGCTTGGATTCATTGAAATGGAGGACTTAGAGTTAGTCCAAATGGATTTGAAAAGTGCTTTCTTGCATGGAGATCTTACAGATGAGATCTATATGGAACAACCAGAGGGTTATGTAGTTCTTGGCAAGGAAAGTCTAGTTTGTAAGCTCAAGAAGAGCTTGTATGGGCTTAAACAATCCCCTAGACAATGGTACCAAAAGTTTGATGCTTTTATGATGTCTCAAGGCTATTCTCGAATCAATGATGATCATTGTCTCTACACAAAGAGATGCTCAGATGGTAGCTTGATATGTTTGATACTTTATGTCGATGATATGTTGATTGCTGGGAAGTCCTCTTATGACTTGTCAATTCTCAAAAAGAAGTTGAGTCAGACATTTGAGATGAAGGATTTGGGGGATGTCAAACATATTCTTGGCATGCGCATTACTTGTGATAGGAGTAAAAGATGCATATACTTGTCTCAAAGTGAGTACATATCCAAAGTACTTCACAGGTTCAATATGCAGGGTGGAAAGGCATTGAGTAAACCTTTACCCACATATGTGAAATTGAGCAAGGATGATTGCCCCAAATCAGATGAGCAAATGGAATTCATGACCAAAATTCCCTATCAATTTGGTGTTGGTAGTCTCATGTATGCTATGGTAGCTATGAGACCAGACATTGCATTTGTGGTGTGAGTTATGAGTAGATATATGTCTAATCCTGGCAAGAAACATTGGGAAGCGGTCAAGATGATTTTGAGATATTTGAGTGGCACTAAGTGTTGATATATTTAGGTAGTGATGTGTCTGAACACTCTAGGACCGCCGGGGCACTTTTTTCCCTCTTTAGGAGGTTTTTTTCCCCTGGCTTGTATATACGCCTATTGCCCTAATGGGCTACTTATCTTTGTACATTCTCTAGTAATACATTCAGTATTGTGTGTTTGTGCTCCAAGCTTCTTCTTCTTCCTTGTGTTGTTCGCGTGCTTCCGCAGACGTCTATCTCCAACAATTGGTATCAGAGCAGGTCGTCGCTTCTTCTAGGGCGCCGTCGACACTCCTCCGTTTGCAATCTCAGATTCGCACAAAATTTGGTGAGCATACTCAGGGTGTTTTTGAGATCAAAACGGCTTCGCTTTGTGGTGCCGAAATCGCGATTTGAGCTCGTTTCCGCCTCCGAACGCACTATCGCAGCGCTTGTGTAGGCTATTTCGTCCTTTTGTGCCAAAGGTATATACCAGTTTCTGTTTGCTAGTTTAAGCGTCTCAAAGTCTGCTACAGGTCTAGCAGAACTCGTATGGGCAGTTCCGTTCAACTTTTTGAGATACAGTCAATTTTCTGCATCAAGGTATTTTAGTCACCGGCCATGGCTGAAAGCAGTGATGTATTCCGTATGTTAAGTTGGATGGTACCAACTACCCATTATGGGCTTATATGATGCGACATGTACTGGTTGCAAAAGTATTGTGGAACATTGTGCAGGGTGTTGAAAGACATCCTGTTACACCTGTAACGATAGGTACTGCAAATACAGGTGTTGGAGCTGATGAAGATGGTATCCAAGATGATATGCCGCAGATTCTTGTTCGTGTTGCTGTTTCTGTTGCACCTACTACAGAGCAGATTCGCTGGGATGGCAGAGATGCCCAGGCACATGCATTGATAGCTTTGTCTGTCAAACGTGCCATTATTCCTCACATTCGCTCTTGCAGAACAGCAAAGGATGCTTGGGATACACTTACCACTTTGTACCAGGCTAGGAATGAGGCTCGTGTTGCTTACCTCCGAAAACAGTTGAAGAGTGAGCACATGAATGAAGGTGATTCTATGGACAGTTTTCTTACAAAGATCAAAGACCTGAAGGAACAATTGATTTCTGCTCATGAGGTTATACCAGATAGCTCACTTGTGCAGACCGTTCTGAATGGTCTTCCTGATTCATATCAGAGTTTTGCCTCTACTCTTCGGTTGATGATGAAAGGCAATCCGAATGCCTTGTCATTTGAGGAATTAGTCTCTGTTCTGTTGCAAGAAGATCAGTCCAGGCAGAACAGGTCCATTATGCATGTTGCAGATCAAGCTTTCCTGGCTAGTCAGAAGGGCAAAGGAAAATGGAGCTCTTCTACTAGTAAGCAGAAATCTGCAAATGCTGCACAATCGAAGAACCAGGATAAAGATGAGAAGAAATCAAAAAAGCAAAAATTGTTCTACAAGTACTGTAAAGGAAATGATCATATTATAAAGAACTGTCCAAAATTGGCTGCTAAAGAGGCAAAGAAGAAAGAGGCTGGAATGGTTGTTGCAGAGGCCTCTACACCAAAAACAGAGTCTGCAAATCTTGTGCAGGAAGAAGAATGGGCGTTTACTACTGTCTGTAGTTTTGACCCATCTTCTCATGATTAGTGCATGTCTGCAGTAGACTCAGATGTTTGGTACTTTGACAGTGGGGCGACCAAACATATTACCTCGCAGCGTAGTTTCTTCTCTTCACTCGATCCTGCCCCTACAGGGAATACTGTCATATGCGCTAATAACTCCTCTTATCCTATGATGGGAGTTGGTAAGATCATTTTGACTACTGCTGATGGTAGTTCTTTCACTTTGTCAGATGCTTTATTTGTGCCAGGGATCAAAAAGAACCTGTTATCAGTTTCTGCATTAGCCAAGATTGGCTTGGTTGTGAAATTCGTTGATGATAGGTGTACAGTCCATGATCTCTCAAATGGCGATATGATTATTGCTTCTGGTATTTTATGTCGTGGGCTGTATAAGCTCATAGACTATGAAAGATGTGTGAATGATTCGGCATGTGCAGTTCATGATTCTCAGGCTATGTCAGATGCAAAGCTTTGGCATGCATGCTTTGGTCATCTGAATTTTGCTAGTTTGTTACGCCTGTAGAAATCTGAAATTGTGTCCTCTTTGCCCAAACTTGAGGCACCTGGAAAACATGTTTGTGAAGGCTGTAATTTGGGCAAAATGCAGTGTTCTTCCTTTCCAAAAGATGGTTCAGTTCGGGCTACGCAGAAATTGCAGCTTCTACATAGTGATGTCTGTGGTCCTATGCAGACACCCTCTTTTGGAAATTACCTTTACTTCGTGACTTTCATTGATGATTTTTCCAGGGATGCATGGGTATATCCACTCAAAGCAAAGTCCGAAGTGTTCATGTGCTTCAAACAGTTTTTGGTTTTGGCTGAAAATCTGTCAGCATGTAAAATGGGCACCCTCTGTTCTAATCGAGGGGGGGAATATATGTCTTCAGATTTTAATGCATTTCTGGCTGAACGTGGGATAAAACACCAGTGTACAGTGCCGTATACACCTCAACAGAATGGAGTTGCTGAACGAAAGAACAGGTCACTCATGGAGATGGCGAGATGCATGGTCAAAAGTCAGGCTTTACCACATAGTTTCTAGCTTGAGGCTGTCATGTGTGCAGCATATGTACTGAACAGGTGTCCCACTAAAGCGTTGCAGTCTATCACTCCATATGAGGCTTGGCATGACCGTAAGCCATCTGTTGCTCATCTGCGTGTTTTTGGTTGTTTGGCATATGCATTAGTGCCTGAACAACATCGCAGAAAATTGGATGATAAGGCAGTAAAATGTATTTTTGTTGGGTACAGTTCTGAAAGTAAAGGCTATCGTTTGTATCATCCACAGACTAGATGCATTCTGGTTAGCCGTGATGTTGTCTTTGTGGAAGATGCTATTCAGCCATTGCTTTCATGTACTAAGGAGACATCTGTTAGCTCCAAAGACATGTATGATACTTTGATGCCTCTTTTTACAGGTGGACAGGCTAGTGCTGGTCCTAATGAGGCAACTTCTCAGCCTTTGCAGGTTTCATATGATGATCCAGATCATTCCATTTCTCATGCAAATTTACATGATGCACTTGTTGATGAGAGAGCTGATATTGAGCAGGCAAAAACTATGCCAAAATGGCTGGTGCAGACTTTGCGTGACAGCAAATTAGATGCACCTTTGTCATATCGTACTCGTTCAGGCTCTCATAGTGCCTGCTTTGCATCAGATTGCTATGCTATGGCTGCGTCTAGTCTCTGTGATGAGAATGAGCCTGTTTCTTTTGATGAAGCACAGAATTCAGAAAATTGGATGGCTGCCATGCAATCTGAATATGATGCTATAATGAAGAATGGTACATGGACTTTATGTGACTTGCCTCTTGGCAAGAAGGCCATTGGCACTAAGTGGGTATACAAGCTGAAGCGTAAACCTGATGGTACAATTGACAAGTATAAGGCTAGGCTTGTTGCAAAGGGTTATGTGCAGGAAAGAGGCATTGATTTTGATGAGACCTTTGCACCTACATGCCGTATGACTACTGTTCGGAGCATTTGTGCACTTGCAGCCCATCATGGTTGGAATGTACATCAGTTGGACATTAAAACAGCATTTCTCAATGGTGACTTACATGAAGAAGTGTATGTTTTTCAACCCCGTGGCTTTGTGCAGAAAGGGCATGAAAACCAGGTTTGCAGGTTAAAGAAGGCATTATATGGTTTAAAGCAAGCACCACGTGCTTGGTATGAGAAGGTACATGCCTATCTGATTGCACATGGTTTTGAGAACAGTCCAACTGAAAGCACCTTATATGTTAAACATGCTAATGATGTGCTTCTGATCATTGTTGTCTATGTTGATGACATGCTGCTCACTGGTCCTATTGAGACACATATTGCTGATTTTAAGGCTGATTTGCATGCCTCATTTGAGATGTATGATTTGGGGCATTTGCATCACTATTTGGGCATCCAGTTTATGCACGTTGATGGTGGAATGGCTTTGTGTCAAACGAAATATATTGACACATTATTGCAGCGTTTTGGCCTTGAAGACTGTAAGCCTATTGCCACTCCTATGGAGATAGGTTTACAATTGAGTCTTCATGATGCTGGAGATGCATTTGATGATGTTCTCTATCAGCAAGTTGTTGGATGCTTGATTTACTTATGCATTACTCGGCCAGATATTCAGTTTGCTGTCTCACAGCTGAGCAGGTTTATGCATTGCCCAGGAGTCACGCATTGGAAAGCGGTTAAGTGCATCTTTCGCTACTTGAGTGGTACTCGGCTACTTGGGTTGTTTTATCCCAAGGGGGGATCACTACCGCCAGATTTGCATGCTTTTTCTGACTCAGATTGGGCTGGTTGCTATGACACTCGTGTGTCCACCAGTGGTTTTTGCTTCATGCTTGGTAGCTCATGTATATCTTGGTTGAGCAAGAAGCAGCCTACTGTGGCCACTTCCAGTTGTGAGGCTGAGTATAGGGTAGCTTTCACAGCGACTGTTGAGTGTGTGTGGCTCAGACGCCTTATGGCTGATTTGGGTGTTGGCCAGTCTTCTGCCACCACCATCTTCACTGACAGTCAGAGCGCATCACACTAAGCACATTGAGGTGCATTATCACTATGTCAGGGAGAGGTTCTCTGCTGGGGAGATCAGCTTGGCATGTGTGCCCACGCAGGAGAACATTGCAGACCTTTTCATGAAGGCTCTGCCTAGGGAGAAGTTTGAAGCTTTCCGCAAAGCTTTGGGCTTACTTCCTTTTGTGGAGTGATTTCCACATAGCTTGGCACTTCCTTATACATGAGTGTCAGCTCCTTGTTCACCGCATCACTCCTAGGGGGGATTTGTTGATATATTTAGGTAGTGATGTGTGTGAACACTCTAGGACCGTCGGGGCACTTTTTTCCCTCTTTAGGAGGTTTTTTTCCCCCGGCTTGTATATATGCCTATTGCCCTAATGGGCTACTTATCTTTGTACATTCTCTAGTAATACATTCAGTATTGTGTGTTTGTGCTCCAAGCTTCTTCTTCTTCCTTGTGCTCTTCGCGTGCTTCCGCAGACGTCTATCTCCAACACTAAGGACAAGTGTCTATGTTTAGGTAGAGGGAAAGCATCCATTATTGGTTACATAGATTCTGACTATGCTGGTTGTGTAGACAATCGTAAGTCTACATCAGGGTACATTTTTCATTTTGTTGGAGGTGCTATCTCTTGGAGATCTCATCTCAAGAATGTATAGTTGTTTCCACCACAGAAGCAGAGTATGTTGCAGCAAGTGAGGCATGTAAGGAAGCATTGTGGCTTTCTCATCTTACTTGTGATATGGGTTTACCTCAGCATGCACCTCGCTTGCTCAGTGATAGTCAGAGTGCCATTACTTTGGCTAAGAATCCGGTCTATCATGCAAAGACCAAGCACATTGAGGTGAGGTATCACTTCATTAGAGATTGCTTAGCCACTGAGCGCATTATTCTTGAGAAGGTTCACACTCGAGATAATGCTGCAAATGCTTTGACTAAAGCTATACCACAGGATAGCTTTCGACAGTGTTGTCACTTGATGGGGGTTACTTGATTCTTGAATTTACACAGTCACTTGTATACTGTGTAACATGCCCATCATGTGGGAGGTATAGTTTGTATACTTACACTCAGGTATTCTTTATCATTCTTTATTTTTCTCCCATAGTTACTTTGGCCATGTTGGCCTTTAGTGGGAGATTGTTACCGTTAGTGTCCATGTGAAAGGCCAAATGGCCACTAGACACTTCTTTGTATATGTTCTTCAATAAAACATATAGTGGCCTTGTCAGTCATAGACTATAAGTTCGACCGCATTTGTAAGACCTAAGGAGTCTTTCTTCGTGCTCCCTGTGTACTGTGTTTTCTGCCTATTCTGGAGCCTCTGTGCAGAGTACTGTGTGCGGCCTTAGGAGCTAGGTTTTCTACTCCGAGCGTATCATCATGAAGCTCTCGAGAAGGAGAGCGAACTCTGGTGCATCGCCATCGAAATACTTAAGAAGATTACCTTTTTGCTTGTGGAAACCTTTCCTCTTCAAGAGAAGTTTGGGCTGGTAAGATTGATAAACTGTATGAGAATATGTTTGATTTGATGAAAAAGAAAAAGACTAAAGACTTCATTCCTATGTTGAGTAAGGATTCAAAAGACCATGCTATCAACATCAATGAGAACTTGCAAGAGGTTGTTCTCTTCTTTACAAATGTTTTCTCTGTGCCTCCCTAGTGGGTTGAGGACATCCAAACCAGAGCGAGGGCCCTCATTTCTCATAAATGGAAAAATTATATTCCTCAGGAGCTAGATTGTATTCTCGACCTACCCTACTTTGCTGATGATGTCAAAGAAACCATTTGTAAATTTAAAACATATAAGTTTGCTAGTTTTGACGGGATACCTAATAGATTATTATCGGTGCTTTAATATTCTTTTACTCCATTTATTCTCTTGATATGGTAAGAATTTATTCACTTGATGGGGGTTACTATGAATGGTCATGTGTCTAACCCCTTTAGACTTCATAGGTCTATTAGACAAGGTTGTGCTCTTGCCCCTCTTTTGTTTGCCATCACTAATGATGCCTTAAGGTGCTTGATTGAAGATTGTGTTGAACAAGTTTATATCCAAGGTATTGACATCCCCAATCCTTCTGCTCAACTGTATTTGCAAATGTTTGATGATGATACTAATATCAGTAAAGCTAATGATTATTTTGCTGATAATTTTTTGAATCATCGGTGCACTTTTTGCCTTGATGGTGGATAAAAAATAAATCATCAAAAAAATTCTTTTTATTCTTCTAAAAATTGTGTCCTTTTTTGCATTGTTAGAAAAGGTTGTGGCATTATTTAAGAAAGTTTCATTTTTAGACTTCTTGGCATTTCAACGGGTTTTAATGTCTCTATGATCAAATATGGGGTTGGGTGATGGATACGTTTTATGTTGTATAACCTTTCTCATAGATTTTTTTGTCGTAAATCATTATGTGCTTCCCTCCATCATTTATTTTTTATCTTGTTGGTTGCATAGTTATAAGTAGTTGATGCAGTTCATTGCTATGGCTAGAAGGTTCTTAAGGGGTTGCATCTCTAGCATTCCTAAAGTGGCTTGGAAGTTTTTTTTTTGTATGAAAAGAGAAGAACGAGACTTGGGAATTCTATGCCCTATCAAAATGGCTAAAAATTTTCCTGGAAAACGGGTTAGAAGCTCTATCTCTTCTACTGGTGTTTTGGCTTGCCTTGTTAAAAGAAACAATCATAAATACTCATTGAAAATCTTTAAAACTTGTACAATCTTGATTCCTAGATCATTTTTTCTTCTCCTTATCAATTTGTCCCCTATGGTAGCATGTTGATATGCAATTTTTGGAAGGCTTGGATGGAGGTGAAAAATTGTTAGGTCCTTAGTTTTGATTATTCTACGAATTCCTCTTTTTTATTATAGGATTGAATATGGCTTGGATGGATTATACATTATGAACATTGGGAATTAATCATAAAGAAAAATAAATGTAAAAAAGCTAGATTTGACAAATGGAGCTCCTTGTATCACAATGGTGAGCTGACTGATGAAGTTGAGATTCTGAATCTTACAAGTCTATCTTTGTCTTGCAACAGATACTTGTTGATTAGACAAGAATGTTTAAATTTAAGCTTGAAATTTTTACTGAACATAAGCAGGTGGATTTGACAATTGTGGTTGAAGACATGTATAATCAGCATAAGAAATAGGTAGTTAATATCAATAACATCATTGACAAGCTCAATGAGAGATAAAGATTCCACAATGTTGTGATCAGTGGAAGTACATGTTCAGGGCATTATGGGCCTTCCCTATGACCAATAAACACTTCGCTATGACCTCTTATATAGATTGTGCATTGACCATTAATTAACTTCTTAATTTTTGTTCTCTCAAAAAAAAAGAACTCGTCATAAAAATATATTTGTAACATCATCCATTATTGCGGATCAGTTTAAATTTGTAACGATCAAAAGGCCATATACTTTTTGAGCTAAAATGAGATAGGGAGCAAGAGACTATAGGCTTAGTGCAACACTTAAGGTTGGTGCAACCTTAAGGTTACCAAGACACTAGTATTACTCTAGTAGAGTAGCTGTTTTAAGTACGGAATAACGAAGGTGACAAGGAAAAAGTTTATTGTGAGATATATATCATGCGAGCAACGTTGGAAGAGTTATGAGGCCTGACATGAGGAAAAAAGAGCACCTGCTGGGATGTGAATAGAACAAGTTGTACGAAAGCAGAAAAGCTGAAAGCAAGTTGGCAATGGCAGACGGGGTTCGAGAAAATGAATTGAAAAGCAAGGCTGGCAGCCTGGTAGAAATGCAGAGGAAACGAAACAGAGAAGATGAAAAGCGGACGTGATAAGAGATAGATGAACTACATGGACTAGTAGAGTAGTAGTGGGCGCTAGCTGCTGCGCAAGTAAGTGCTGGTTCGTGGGCGACACGACCAGCCAGTCTATGGGCGAGAAACGCGATGCTCTGAGAGAAAAGCAAACACAGCCAGGCGATGAAAGGAAGAAAAGCAAGCTCGCTTGAAGGAAGAAAGAACCAAAAATAAAACATGTGCGATTAAAAAGCAAGCCCGCTCGAAAGCAGAAAAAAGAGGCAATAGAGTAAAAAGCGCAAGACGAAGTAGGCGACAGCAAAATGGGGTGACAAGACGCAAAGTATATGCATGCACAGAGATGATGAGACGACAAATTGTACAGGTAAAGCGGGTTGATCGGTAGGACAAAGGAAGGTGATGATCCATTGAGTATGGGCAATCCTCCATATTCTGTGGGCGATCATCCATCTCATGACAAATTGTATAGAGTTTTTTTTTGAATGGAGGTTTGGCAATTGTCTATTTTTTTGAATTTTAATTTTGAAAGAACAATTATACACGTGAATGAGCATAGTACTTGTGGGATCTCTCGCATCTCACAAAGCAAAGGTTAAACAAGGTTACAAGTGATTTTAATTGACTGAAACGATTATATGTCCATCCCGAAGATTGAACTCTAGACTTTTGCCTCAAGAGACCAAAGACTCAACCACCCCAGACATAGACAGATAAAAGTTGGTCGATGACTAGGACAAATAAAAATAATGTCACCTTGTGTGCGACCATTGATGATCCATCCTTCTTTGTCCTTTTTGTTTCCAACGTAGATGCACTTTGGCCACGGACCTATCCTTTCAGTTTCTCTTTAAAACACATCTCAATGATTGGATTCTCACATATTATAATTTTTTGGGAGTTGTCGAGTATCAATGGTGTAGCAGTTAAACCATTCGATCCTATATGGGAGCTCCAAGATTAAAATCTGAGGTGCGGTTCGATGTATGACCCATAGGGGATTTCTATTTTAGGTTATTTCAATATTTGAAGCGTGATTAGAAGAGTAGGTCGATGACTTGACTTCTTAGAAGGAAAATAGAAAGTTCGGTCGTTGAACTTCTCTCTCTCTCTCCCTCTCTCTTTTTATATGCATGTGGTTTTTGAGAGAACAATGCATACACCCATCCTCTCTCTATCTCTCTCTCTCTCTCTTCATAGGCTTGTGGTTAGAGAACAATGCACACACCCAAGAAATCTTCTTTGTCCTTCACTTTCAAGGTTTCACATCAAGCTACCAACATTTCTTGAACATTGGCCCTTCAATCCAAAATTTTAAGATATTACCACTACTCCACTTTCCCTTGACAGACTATTATTGGAATCCCACGACTACACCACTTTCCCTTGACACATCATTTTTGGAATCCTCCACATTTTGAGCTTTAATCATCTTAGACTATTATAGAGTTCACTACCTTTAGGGTTTCATTTTAAAGAGCATGGGTATGATGCATTTACAACTTAGAGGGCTAGCCAAGGTTCAACCTATGATCCTCACAAATCATAGCCCAAGGTCTGCCAATTTTCATAATATGATCCTATGGAATCACTTGAGTGCTGGCCAAGACACCCCACCAAGTCACACGAGCAAGAGACCTTTCAAGTTTTTGAAGTGATTCATCTACAAACTTAGGGAAGGCTCAAACCCCTTTCCAATCCCACACGATTAATTGCTCTAATCGCTTATATAACCTTTGTGGCTCATTCTTTGTAATAAATATTTTTTTAAAGGAAGTTTGATTTTGTGCTCTTCTTTTCTTGAAAGCTTGAACTAAATGACAACACATTGTAAAGGGCATAATATCCATGGAACCCCCCAAATTTTGCACAAGGGGTAGAATACCTTACACCTGCTAGGAATGAACATAGCCCAAAAGCTCGCTAAGGGTAAGAATTGGGTAAGGATTACCCTAAGGCTAAGTGATGATGTTGGCCTAAGTTGATGTCGATGCTACCATAGTGGCACATCCTTTTCTATTACCGGCATATTCCAAAGAGAGCACCTAAAGGGTAGCAATTCCCAAAAGAAAGCTAGTTTAACATCTTTCGGCCTCCGAATGCACTATCATAGCGATTGTGCAGGCAATTTGGTCTTTGTGTGCCAAAGATATATATAGGTTTCCATTTGCTAGTATAAGCATCTCCAAGTTTGCTACATGTTTAGCAAAACTCAATAGGTAATTTTATTCAACTTTTTGAGATACAATCATTTTTCTGCATCAGGGTATTTTAGTTAGTGGCCATGGTTGAAAGCAATGATGTATTTCATATGTTGATTGTTGAGGATAAGTTGGATGGTACCAATTACCCATTATGGGGTTATATGATGCATCATATATTGGTTGCAAAAGGACTATGGAATATTGTGCACGATGTCAAAAACATCATATTATAGTACTTACAAACACAATTGTTGAAGGCGATGCAGACAACATTGAAGATGTGATATTCTTCATATTCCTTTTTCTATTATGGTTCTTGTTGCACCTACTAGAGCGTAACTTCATTGGGATGGCAAAGATGCTTAGGCACATGCATTGATAGCTTTGTCTATCAAACATGCCATTATTCCCCACATTCGCTCTTGTAAAACATCAAAGGATGCTTGGGATACATTAACCACTTTGTACCAAGCAAGGAATGAGCCTCATGTTGCTTACCTTTGAAAACAATTGGAGAGTGAGCACATGAATGAAGGAGATTCCATGGATAGTTTTTTGACAAAGATCAAAGATTTGAAGGAGCAGTTGATTTTTGCTGCCTGGCAATTCACTTGTGCAGATTGTTCTGAATGTTCTTCCATATTCATATATGAGTTTTGATTCTACTCTTTGATTGATAATGAAAGGCAATCCAAATGCCTTAACATTCGAGGAGTTAGTCTCTACTCTGTTGTAGGAAGATCGGTCTAGGAAAAATAGGTTCATTATGTGTGTTGTAGATCAAACTTTCCTGGCTAGTCAGAAGGGCAAAGGTAAATGGAGCTCTTCTACTAGTAAGCAAAAATCTGCTAATTCTACATAATCAAAGAAGGATGACAAAGACGAGAAGAAAATAGAAAAGTAGAAATTGTTTTGCAAATATTGTAAGGGAAATGACCATGTTATAAAGAGTTGTCCAAAACTGGCTGCTAAAGAGGCAAGGAAGAAAGAGGTTGGAATGGTTATTGCAAAGGCCTCTACACCCAAAAAAGAGTCTAGGTAATATTGTATTGTGAAGATTTAATATCGTGTATCATGATAATTATTGGTATCGTATGATGGGAAATTGTGTATCGAGTATCATACAAACCAAGGCATCTTGTATTGCAATGAAGTCAAGTATCATATCAGGGAGACCACTATCGTGTATCGTCTAGGCCAAGATATCATGTATCCTGTCATTTCTATATTGTGTATCGTCCTGCACAAGTATCGTGTATCGTGGCATAAGAAAGAGTGCAAGGGCTCCAAAGGAGGAAACTAAAACTTTCTAGTACTTGATGAACGCAAGGGACCTCAGAACTAAGTGATGAACGAACCTAAGATCTGGATGAGTGCTAGGGAGTCGAAGATGCATAATATCATCAGTGGGAAGTGTTGCTAAAAAAAGCACCCATTTTGTCTACTTTGAGACTTCTAGTGACTTAGAAGGAGACCATGATGGCTTTAGAAGATATGCATAGCTCAGTGCCATTGGCAGGGCTCATGTCAATAATAGAAGGGGAGTATATGACATCCCTGCAATACATCTCCACTAATGTGCATGGACTACCTATCTACCTTGATGGCCTCAATAAATCTATAGCTAGAATAAAAAATTCCACAAATGCTGAGATAGTCCCAAGATCGGGAGTGAAATATGAAGGAGGATTTTACATGGATAAGTTAGGACACATATATGGGATGACTGAACACCTAGAAAGAATGAATGAGAGGGGAGAAGTTGAGGAACCATAGAACCCTGCTAGACCTCATAGTGGAGAGACTATGACCACTCATATGGGAAAATTAGTAGTCATTAATGTATGGAGAGGATATCTAATCCCCCCAGGATGATGTTCTGATTGCTGTGTATATGGTAAGTGGTTTAGATAAATTGCTACAAGCCACTTCGCCTATACAAGGAGAAGGCATCAGCCCTGCCATTATCTATGAATTACAAGATCAGGAAGACTCATCTAGACTTACCTACCTAGACCAAAATAAGAGGAGATATTGGCCTGTTGATGACCGTGACAAGTCAAGATTGAGATATTGAGGATTGTCTGTATTCCCTCCTCGAGACCAAGCAACCACATCACAAAACCCCTTTCGGACACAATAGAGTTCAAAAAACCCAGCCTCTAGGCAAATCAAGCAACAAAGGGTGCCAGCCTGACCACAAATGCACTTATCCATGCTAGGAACCAACCTCCACTATCAAGAAAACATAGGAAATAGACCTATGAATAGACCACCATTCCCGATGAGACCTCCACAAGGAGCTCGACCAAGTATATCACTAGTACGTCCTGTTGTCCCAATAGCCCTTTGACCACCAGAACTGGGTAGAAGACTAAGGCCAATTCAAGTAGCCAAGTGCATGAGGAATCATTATGATGGTTTGGGAGAGCCTTATGATCACATTGTTGAATTCAAGAAAGTGCTACATGCCAAACAAGTGGATGATTTCTTTGTCCAATATGAATCATTTGGTCTAACCCTTACTGGAACAACTTTGAACTCGTTCCAATCTTTAGACCCAAACCATTTTGTAAATATTGAACAATTCTTTCTAGAATTTATTGGTGAATTCACCAAGAGGGGTATCAAGCACAACTCCTCTTCATTGATCCATAGCTTCAAATAGGTCCCCCATGAGACTGTAAAAACAACATTCATATGATTTAATCAGTACATAGGCAGGTGCCCCGTGACAAAGAGGCCCTCTCAACAAAATATGATATCTCTATTCTTAGATGGCTTAACCAATGGGACATTGAGAACTTTGGTTTATGTGAAATGATTACATACATTGAGTGAATGTCTATAGGAGTGTATAAACTTGGAAGACAACTAAACAGATGACCTAAAACTCCCACAAAACCCCACAAAATTGGAGGATATGATTAGTAATGCAACCTCTAACACTAGCAATGCAGAAGAACTCACGGACCTAGTAGCTAAGAAGCTAGGTGTTCAAGGACAGAAAAACTTTCAGAATCCTCCATTGAGGGTACCCATGTTAAGAAGGTGCATGCATTGTGGTGGGGACCATCCATCTCATACTTGTGTAAGAGGAGGCCCGGTACCCCCAAAACCTTATCGATACAATAGGCAATAAACCAAGGTACCCAATTTGTATTCTCACATTGAATAGAAATAAACCAGTCATAAATACAAAAAATTGCCCCTTCAATAGACAGCCGAGACCCTCTGCACCACCGCAATATCGACCTTACGGATAACTCCCTAGAGATCAAGGCAGAGAGGTTCCTAGATACAATCCGTACCAAGGACCTCCCACGGCACCAAGACTATACGAATACATAGGGTACAATCAATCTCAACCTGTGTTAGGGCAACAACCCCCATATCCTCAAAACCTTAGCCAAGGATTTGCGCAGACTCAAGGAGACTACTACCCTTATGACACTAGTCTTGTGGAGTATGACCACACCTATGAGCAACATTACTATGGATATGATAACTATGAGAGCGCATATGGACCTGAATATGCTAATCTTATGTACACTACCTAGGGCACCAATTCCAAACAGATCCACAACAAGAACCCCTATATGTAGAGGACCATGCTATAGATGTGGTGGAGATCATCTCATTAAGGAGTGTACTTTGCCTACCACCCCCACGTGTTGTCGGAGAGAATTTTTCTCTTTATTTTGATGGACACCGATTCCGAACAACATTTCCATCTTCTTTGGACACTTCTTCCATCTTCTTTGACGATGACAACCACCTTTATCTTGATCTTTGATTGCCTTATGCTCTATTGACAACTCATTTTGTAATACCTTTGTCTATCTTCGATGACAATTCATTTGGAGATACAAATGCTTCCTGTGTCTCTAACAATATGTTTCAATGAGACCATGTCCCTTCAACATTACCATCCGTTCTTACATTATTTTAACATAATCATTAACGACCTCCGTTATATTATCCTCCGGCAGCTTCAATGGGCATATCTGTAATGAGCGATGCTCTATTTGAAGAAAAAAATTTATCCGAAAAGGAAAGGCTAATATAGTGAACACTTTTCAGGGGGGGAAGTGTTGTATTTTGACAGTCTACCATGCCCTTCAATTTTGACGGTCTACCATGCCCTTCAATTTTGAGGGTCATGTACAGATAATACCTGTATTTTCCATTTTTTATGTAATTTTTGAAGGTCTAATAATATTTATGACCTTATTTTACGGTCTAAAATGGTCAAAACGGGCAATACGGCCATCAAAAATCAACACTGGCCCGGGACAAGGACCATTTGATCCGACAGGGCATAGTGAGGACAAGCGAAAAGTGTTCTAGATCTCTAAACTTAGATAATAAATTATATAAAAAGCATTGTACGCTATTATGTTGGGAAGGCCAATTTTTGTTTGATTCTAGCATAAAGATCATTCGACAAGGCATGGATTTAGAGCAGCAGACTAGTTGGAAAAAAAGCAAGAATCATCTGTGATCATCATCATTGTGTTGTTGTACTCTGATCATCAGACATCTGACAACTCTGTGTGGTATGCGAACACAAGCGAATAATCGATTGATTATTGAAGAAGACCTTAGGAAGATGGAGATGGATTTGGAGGCAGATCGCTTCAGACAAGAAATTAGAGCGAAGGAGTTTTGGATTGAGCTATAATACTGCACCGAACCGTCACATCTTGACATACAAATGCTTGCCATGACTTATCATTGATCAAAGATGTTGCCTTTGGTGCTTATAACTACCGACTAGTCTAAATGAATATCTGCATGTCTGTTGCTTAGTTCACCCTGTTGTGTGGTACTCATAAAACTATGATAATGATTATAACCATGATTGAATGTTCTTAAAACTTGTTTAGCTAAATTTTGCTCTATTTTATCCATTACACAACTGAAAACAATGTACTGAGTTTCAATTGGGAGATAGACAAGTCATGCGTATGAAAATTCAACATCTTGTTTTTTTACGTAATCTATCCTATATTGAACTCTTTTCATTGAAATCTGTTATTTCAATGATAACTTATCCAATTGATGCATGTGCACAGAAATTGATATTATGTTCTTTCGGAAATTGTTTTTTTTTTCTATATTGATTTCACATCTTGTTTGGTAACTTCTGAACAATTTTCAATGAATCAACGAATCCATTAATTCATTTGACTTAACCCCCAAATAATCTAGATATTAGCATCCGTTATATAAGCTTATGATGATTAATCGTAACTGATGAAATGTTGATTTTGATGGAATGTTTACATTGCAAGAAACATCGTTCGGAATTGTTTAATCTATTGACATAATACCTTTGATTTGTAGGATTTCCTTAAAACTCACTTTTTCTTCACGTTTGATATTAAGAATTGAAACATTAAATTAGTTGGTAAAGTCTTTGGGTAAAAATGATTAATCATTTTACGCACATCAAAATAAGATGAATGATTTTGCAATTGGCTACTCATAATCTTTCTGAGTTTAGTTTGCTTCTTTGAATCTCCACTGCACCTGAGATTGCTCCAAGCACTAAATGATTTCTAACTCCGATAGGAAATATTCCATGGAATATTCCCTTTATCGTCGCACAGGGGGCGCTGCCATTGGACCCCCAATCGCGGCTGCTCACCGCTGCCTCGGACCCCACAATTGGGGACCCTGGTAAGTCCTTTTCCTTACAATACTTTACATGGTCCAACATGACATTCATCCAACATGCAAGCCGGGATTGCCATCAATAGGGTAATGAATGCTTGGCTTCTCCTCATAATGGGGCCTTACAAAATGTGCATACAATCATGAGGGGTAGACATTGATCATATACTAACACCCCTCTCAATGTTTACCGAATGATAAATCAAGTAGGTCTTGGTCTTATTCCCATCTATTGAAGATGTATATTGAGCTGCTCTCTTCCAAGTGCTTTAGTGAATATGTCAACACAATTTGCCTCTGTTGGGCAATATTCTAGCTCCATAATTTCATCTTCAATTAGCTCACGAACATAATGGTATTGTACTTCTATATGCTTGATGCGAGCAACTTTGATTATCACACTTGATTACAGTCGCCATATTTGATGGAAAGCCTAGATTTGCAAGAATTCTCCTTAACCAGACTGCCTCACAAGAAGCAAAACAAGTTGATTTGTACTCTGCTTCAGTGGAGGAGAGTGCAAGAGTTGGTTGCTTCCTACTTACCCAAGAAAATATTCATGAACCAAGTGAGAAACAATATCCAAAAATTAATTTTCTAGAATCACAATCTCCAGCCCAATCTGAATCACAATATCCTTGAAGTGTATCACTTGTGGTATAAAAAAATAGCAAAATCCAAGGTTCCTGCAATGTACCTTAGAATTCATTCTAGGATTCCAGTGACTCTCCTTAGGTTTGTTGGAAAACCTGCTTAAGACTCAAATAGCATAGAAAATGTCTGGTCTAGTGTTGCACCGAAAAATAAGACTTCCAACGAGCTTCCTATACTTCTTAGCATCTACATCAGGCATGTTATCATCCATAGATAGCTTATTATTTAAATCCTTCCATCTATGAAAAACCATGTGCAACTAATCTTGCCTTATACTTTTCTAATGATCCATCTGCTTTATACTTAGCTTTCCAAATCCATTTAGTACCTATCACCTTCTTCTTTGGCGGCAAGTCGACTAGATCCCATGGATCATTTTTTAGTATACTATCATACTCAGACTGCATTGCCGCTCTCCAACCTGGATCATCAAGGGCTTCTTCAATGGTGGTAGGTTCCTTTATCGAGCCCATGATATCTGCCATTAGAGCCATGTTAACAATGTGTTCTGAGGCTCTTCTTTGCTCCTCTATTCTCTTTGATCTTCATAATCCATCGGAGGATGATTCTCGTACATCTACATGTGGATTGTGATCATCAAAGAGTTGTTGTGCCCACTTCGGTAGTGGCTTATGCTGTGAAGCTACAACTGGTTGGCTTTTTACTGAGGAATTTTCTCCATCATATGTTTCCTCCTCCTCAACTTTAACCTGTCTTTTGATAAGCACAAGGTGAGATATTTCTCTGTTTGATGAGATAGTAGATTTACCTCTATCTTCTACTAAGTGCGGTCATTCATCAAACACCACATCTCGGCTGATAAACATCTTCCTTGCCTCACGATCCCACAACATGTATGCTTTAGACTCTTCACTATATCCTAGGAACACACACTTTTTGCTTTTTGAATCCAACTTTGATCTTGTTGAATCAGGAATATGTGCATAACAAAAACAACCAAAAATCTTGAAATGCAAAATTGAAGGCTTTTTTACCAGAATATGCTTCTTGAGGAGTCATCCCCTTCAATGCTTTCATGTAGCTTGGATTAAGGATGTAGACTGTTGTATTGACTACTTCTGCCCATAATGAATCGGGCATTTCTTGAGTCTTTAACATACAGTGAGCCATTTCAACTACTCTCTTGTTCCTACGCTCAACAATGCCATTTTGTTGAGGTGTATGAGCTGTGGTAAGTTGCCTTTTCACACCATGCTCCTCACAGTAATTATTGAATTCAGTTGACAAGAAATCACGTCCTCTATCTTTTCTGAATTTCTTCAGTTTCCTTCTTGATTCAGTTTACACATACTTATGCCACGTTTTAAATTTTTCAAAAGCATCAGCCTTCTCTCGAATGAAATAAACCCACATCTTTCTACTATAATCGTCAACTAACAGCAAAAAGTAGAAAGATCCTCCTAAAGCAGGTGTAGATATTTTACCGCAGAGATCAACATGTACCAACTCTAGAGGAGCTTGAGATTGATTGCTGGTCTCTCTTGGGAATGCCTTTCATTGTTGGTTGCCCATCATACAAGCTTCACAAGGTTCCTCCAACTCTGAAAATGTAGGTAAATGAGCAACCATCCCTGTTCTTTGCATCTCCTTCAAAACTGCAAATCCGAGATACCCAAATTGTTTGTGCCATAACCTGCTTACATCTTCTGTAGCAGTTAAGGCACTTAACTCATACAAGTTATCACGTCTTATGCCTTTACCTACTACATTTACTGATGAATCCATGATTTCTGCACCACTCTTATTGAAGTGAACTTCGAATCCACGATCTGTTATTGTAGAAACTGACAACAAATTTCTTTTAAGTGTAGGTACATAGAGAACATCAAATAACTTTTTCTCAACACCTGGAGAAGTGATAAAAGAGATGGTTCTAGTTCCTTCTGTTGGACACTTGGAGTCATTTCCCACCACTACATTGATGGATTCCCGCATAGGCACTAGGGAACTATACCAATCCTTTTTATTGGTCATATGGCGAGAAGCTCCATTATCTAAAATCCATGGTTCATCAACACGAGCTTGAGCACATGAGCATACCTCTTCAATAGCTACCTATAGTTCCAGCTCTATGTTGTTTGCAGACTCTTTGTTCTTCCATGATGATTTTACAGTCCCATTCCGTTCATCATCTTGCTTCTTTCTGCAATCCTTGATGGCATGGCCTTTCTTTTCACAATAGAAGTAACTTCCTGTGAACTTTTTCTTCTTTGGCTTCTTTGATCCATTAGAAGAGCCTTTACCTTTTGCATTTGCTAAGAATGTAGCATCACTTATACTTTGATGTCTTCAACCGCATCTCCTCTTCTAAAAGCATAGCACAAAACTCTTCGAATGTAAGGGGAGTTGGTCTTACCTGAGTGTTAAGGGCTGTTACTAATCCATCATACTTTGCTAGAAGAATACGTACACATCTTTGAGCTCGCTCTTGTGGTGTTATAACAACACCAACTGCAACCAATTGATCTTGAAGATGTTTTATCCGTTTGATAAAATCTTCAGCCTTTTCGGAATTAGAATGCTTTTCATTTGCCAACTAATTTTCTAAATTCTGTATCCTAGTGTGGTTCTTGGTCTCATGTTGACGAGCCAATATGCCCCAAGCCTCATGTGCTTTAGTAGTATGTTGAACCAAAGTAAGCACAGAATCACTTACACTAGTGACAATCGCACATAATGCATCAGCATTCTGCCTCTTGCAAGCTCGTAGAAGATCTGGATCTGGATGAATCATCAATCTTGAATTTGCTGGATCTTCAATTGGTATAGGCTCTCGATCCAATCCCATCGGTCCCATGATAGTGTCAAGTAATTCATAAGAGTACAAAATTGTACCTTTTACAAACATGACTACATTTATTTCAAGAATTTTCAATTCAAGGTAGACATCCTACCTACTTTGTTCCATTTTCGGATCAAGTTTCAATTCTTCGTGTACTCTTCTACATATAAATCATTATAATTGGACCTCACTTGTAATCCATGTCAACCATTTTTCCGATTGAAACTAGTTCTTTGTTATGTTAGGAACATGCAATACATGACCAAGATGTTTTACCTTCCTATCCTCCATGAATAGTGTTATGTTTCCTATATGATCAATAGGATGTGATCTACCATCACTTGTTTCAACAAATCCAAGAAATGGTAATTTTTAGAAACCACTTAACCATTCTCCATGGTTTTTCATGTCATTTGGAGCACTTGAATCAACATACGAGACATTACCATTTGATTTTGAAACATCCACAGACATTGTGTTCATCATATGATGTTGGACCATGAACAATTTCTCTGAATCATCTGCACTTGTCGAAGCATAATTGTTTTGTTGTTTTTGTTGTTTTGATTCTTCAACCTACAATCAAGTTCAAGATGACTAGGTTTACTATGATTCCAACATCCCTTACTATCACTACGAAATCATTTCTTTGAAATTTTTTGCAACCTCTTTGGCTCCCCCTACCTTGAAATTGTTCTTCAACTTCTTGTATTATTTTACTATTGTCCTTGGTTCTAGTTATTGTTTTCGCATCCACTTTGAAAGCCCTTTCTCTATCAGCTATTCCTTGGGACTATAAGTCTTCACCAAGGTTTTTTTTCTTGAATTATCGACATGGACACAAGATCAGTAAAATTTGGAATACCCTCCTTGGTTTGAATAGAAGTTCTGAATTGCTTAAATGCAACTCCTAAACCATGATGGTACACTTCAACCTCATCATTATCATCTACATTGACAACAATAGATGTAAGTGACTCTTTTGATTTTTGAAAAGTTGTCACTCATCAACATGATCTTTTTCTCCAACGTATGGAGCTCATTCTTAAGTTGCAATCTTCTTACATTCGTATTGGTCTCATAAAATCAGAACAAAGTGTTACAAGCCTCTCTTGGAGTTTTCACATCATGTATGCGTCCAATCATGCTATCTTGTATGGTACTATATAGCCAATACATTACCTTCCATGCTCCTTCATTCCACTCGTCATATGCCCTTAATTGGCCTATATTTCAATTCTTCTCCCATAACTAGGGATTTTTCATTGTCCTTCAATGTATTCCTAATAGCATTTTCTCATCAAAAAATTCATCATTTTGAATATCTAAGCATGAAAGTTATTCTTGACTAACTAATCGCTCATAATTTGACTCATTCCATCAACATTATTTCTGTAACAATTTAAAATATTGCAAATATACTAGAAGCAGTATCTCTTCTTGAACATTGTCACACAATGACTTGATGGTTTGTACTCAGAAAACAACAATTTTTGTGTATCAACTTGTTTTTGTGTATCAAAAATACATGAAATCACTTGAAATTCTAGATCTAAAATAGTTGGAAGATGCAAAACAAAACTTAATTTACAATTTTGCAAACTAACCTATTTCTTCTATGAGCCCTATCTCACAGGCTCAAAAAGGAGGCTAAAATGGATTTGAAACAAAAATTTAAGCAAAACAAGTGATCCTATAAGGATAATTCACCAAAATAATATGGTGCCTATTACTTGCATACCAAAATTTCATAGCAATCTAAGATGGTTTCTAAAGCACATGTTCTCTATGCCTTCTTAGGGACTCTTCATTATCGGTCTTCTTCAAGAGCTCTTTGCAACCACACTGCCTTTGGTACCATATTAAGAGAATGGAGATAAGAAAGAGAATTCTCACATACTCTCATACACAAGGAGAGCAACACACATAGATTTAGGCAAGGAAGAATAATTTCCTTTTACTTATTCTACTACAAAAAGAGAATATACAATAATGACCTAATACAACAATACAACTAGCACTATATATACATGAATACATATAGAAAACCCTAATATCCACGAACGAGTGAATCGGCAAGAGAAAAATATGTCATCACACAATAGATAAATCTAGTGAAGCTCACTAAAAGTATCCCAAACATGTCTCACAACCATTATACATGTCAAAGAAAGAAAGGTGGCGTGTGTCATCCTAGATAATCACATGTTGAGCTTGATATCTCAAAAAATGCGAAAGAGGCAGATTCTAGTTCCCAAGATGTAGAGAGCTTTCGAGAAGATAAACCAATGAAGAGACCTTTGAGCTGAACAAATGCAAACTTAGAGCCTTTCAAGGAAGTCAACCTCAAAGCTATATCCAACAATGCTTACTCTTGTGGTTGGTACTTTTGTCACTCCGACCCTTGGACATAGCACTTACAGGACATCCCTCATCCACATGAAGTGATGAGATGCAAACCAATCCCTTCAAGATATTTGTGGGGCTTCGAGCACTTTTTGAAAACATTCTTATCTCGCCTTAGGACCATCTCTACCTACTTTTTTCTATCACTCCTAGTAGGTGCTAGATGTTCAGCCCTTGATTTGTGGAATTCAACGGATCCCATGGGTGCTATGCCCTTCAGTTTTGTACTCTCCATCAATTCAAGCTATGAGCAAGAGTAGATCATTCACCGAATTTCCTTTTTGAAAAAATCATAAAGTTGTGCAAATCGATAAGCCTTCGAATCTTAAACGGGGATCTTCAAATCATCTCTCTCAAATGGGCGTTCAAGCCAATTAACCTTTGTTTTATAATATGGCTCAGTTCTCTACCATACAAGGGTTTTAAGCCATTGTCTACTCCCTCTTGGTAGAAATCTACAACGCTCAGTTTCCAAACTCACGGTGTTGCAACTTAAGACTGAATAAATGTGACAAACGAACTTGTGTGTGTGTTAGAGGGAGATGTTAGATCGTTGATAACTAATCTGATTGTTGTCTAGTCGACACGTGTTGGTTCAACTAGATGGGATTGTCATCTTTTGAGGCGGAGACAAAGGTTCAACCCTTACTAATGGTTGACTGACAAGTTATGGACCTTAGACCAGAACCAACTAGATGGGATTGTCATCTTTTGGGGCGGATACAAATGTTCAACCCCTACCAATGATGACTGACAAGTTATGGACATTAAACAGCTTTCAAACCAAGTTTCCCTATCATCTTCGGATTGTCAATGTTATGTTGTATTTGGATCATGTTAAACCCTACTTTGTGGGACATAGGGGGGTTTCATGGATAGTATGCCCCTTGAATTCACTTATATGGAGCTTTTTCAATCAATTCAAGCAAAGGGAGATTAAGCTTCGACAGAACTTCCTCTTTTTTTAACAAGTTTCTCACCAAGCCTACCTGATGTGTTCCTGAAAAAGGAATGCCATACCCACAAGGAGTGTTGGCTCAAAGGAGGAGCTCATGAACCAGTTCAAAGTCTCCCACCTCTTAACTGGTAGCAGGTGCAGATATACCCATATACCTTGAAGCGCCAAAGTTCTAACCAACAATACATTCCAAGACACACTTCACTCAAGGCCAAGCCTCGAAAGCCACCTCTCAAAGTACTTCCTTTTCATATTGAAGTCACCTCTAATGATCATGGGGAGATTCAGACACGAAAGTCTCTCCATGGTCACCTTCAGCTTCTCCAACACTGAGATCGGCATATCAGAGTAGCGCTTTTGGGGGACAAACGTGGCCATGAATCCAAACCTGAGGTCCCAAATAGAAGTGCACAAAAACATATTCACAAGACACATTAAGCTCAGAGGGGCACAAATTAGAGGTGAAAAGAGAACATAAGCCACAGATGCCCAGTTCTAAGGAGCCAAGCTTGGTGAAAACTGCAAACCTGGACATCCAGATCGGCCAGCACCCCTAGAATTGATGGGTCTCCTAGAGACTAATCACCCCCAAGAGTGGGTCATGATATTCCAATACAATTGAGTCCTCTTGAGTCTTATCCCGTTAATATTCAATGTTGTAATACACAGGCTATCCCACGATGTGTGCCCTCTCTTGAGGAAGAACCATTACTAGACCGAACCAGATGACGTCGATTGGGCGGACAATACCACCCACTAAATCTATACTCCAGCCTCATCCTTATTCATTAACTCATCCGCATCGGTGGTCGAAGGGATCATAAGGTCAAATCGGATATTCACTCCTCTCTCCATACGGAAGATTTTAATGACCATGTTATCCATTTGTGCCAATTCTAACTACCTCCACACAGTGAGGGTACTCAAATGATTGGGTCCCCATAAGCACACTAATCCATGTTGTCCTTCCCATATCAAACAGCTTAATTGAGCACATTTAATAACCAGCCCTCCGACACCACACAGGGCACTGTCGACATGAGGCACATAGGCACTCACACCCAACCTAGACCTATTTACACTCCGAACGTGGGTGGTATCCGGAGAGGTGACTAGCAGGTCACCCAAGGCGCGTAGCCTAGACATATATACATCTCAGACCTGGGCGGTATCCGGAGGGGAGACAAGCCGGTCACCCAAAAGTGAACCATCCCTACCTACATGAGCAAAAGCAGCGGAAGAAAATCTTAGCCGAGCCATAGCAGCTCGTTACCAAGGCACGCCACGTGGAGGCACTCTCTTCTAATGACCAAATAGCAGGTAAGAACCATCCCTACCTACATGAGCAAAAGCAGCGGAAGAAAATCTTAGCAGAGCCATAGCAGCTCGTTACCAAGGCACGCCACGTGGAGGCACTCTTCTAATGACCGAATAGCTGGTCCTGAAGTTTCTTCTCTAGGTTGGTGGCTATTTGTCCAAATAGACTCAGAACCAAGAAGCACTTCCTCGCTTGACTCCCGCCGCTTCACGGCCTCACTTATTTCCCCAGGAGAACCTCTTCCAAGCTTGATCAATGCTTGCCAAAGATGAAAGAAAAACATTCTGCGCTCTCTTGAAGCAGATGGTATACCTCAGATCTCTCACGTATCTGCCCCAAAGATTACCGTTCAAGCAGCGAATCCCCTCTTATCTCGACCTCGTTCGGCTCCATATGATCATTCATTATACAGGTGTTTCATTAATTCTTCGAGTCGTATCGACTCATTTTTCTCTCGTATCGTGAGCTTAACTGACGCTGTAACTCAGACATGGTCGTAGAAGCACAAGAGCTTATTGGGCGGATTCTCTCTTCGAAGACGGCACGAACTTGTTTTTAGCGACTTAATATGATAGGAAAAAAGTCTCCACAATGACAATACATGACGCCTTGATCATTGTCCTCGTACGGAGGGTTAAACAGACATTCATGAACGCAAATACAGTGCATCAAATACGGCTCGGAAAGCTTAATTGTAATTCCTGCTGAGTTCTGATACACGAAAAAATCCATACGCAAATAGGAGATGAGAAGACAATGCATGGAATTCACAAAATATGAACATGTTCACATATGTAACAGTCGAAGAACTCCATGTCTGAATTAAGGTGAAAAGATCCGCGAATGCAATTGCGCACACAATCCACCCTCACACCTGCACGCATATGCAACGGCATATGACATTTTTCCATAGATATACATCAATTCTGAGCTCTGCGTATGCTTCGAATTTCTCCGTGGGTGGAAAACGCTTCCGGCTTTCTTCGCCAAGGCAAGACAAAGGCCTCGATAAAACTTCAAATGTCATCCTTAAATCTTACATGGACAAACACAGAGGCCTTTTCTGTCGAAGATTGACATCTCATGTGACCATGTTGGACTTGCGGCATGCTCAGTCTCTCCGCCAGTTTATTTTTGTTGATTGGACAATGGATCCTATCCACTTCCTTCGTCACTTTCTGTTCTTATTTTAAAGAACTCCATAAAACCTGCATCTTCCAAATGAAGAAACTCGAAAGACCCGCTAAGGATATGAATCGGAAAAGGACAGCGCTAGGTATAAGTCTAGACAAGGAAACTGATTAGAACCATTGACAAGGAAACTGATTTGAACCATTGACAGTATCCAGCGAGAATGCCCGAAGGCCAACTAGAGACATCCCGAGGTTCACCTTTTCAAATGTTATTCAAAAAGCAGTAGATGCACCTTGCCAAATCAATCACTCTTATCGTCTGTTTTTCGGAGGTCCACCATTTACGACTCAATTCCACCTGCAGATCTTCCGTTTCGACGGTCTATGTTGTTTTCTGGCTAGGTTGGCTGCCCTATGTTTCCAGATTTATCAGGCTTGAACGTTCGTAGTGTTGCGCTATCGTTAACACGATCCAGCTGTACGTAGGACTCTGGATTCTTTGGCGTCGTTTACTCTGCCATGAATCAAAGGAACAAACCAGTACGTTGACAAGACATATGCCCTCAATATCCAAGCCCGCCGAGTGGTTTGATGCCTTGAGTCATAAGGAAGAAGTCCTGAGTTCAAGTCTCAGCTGGACATGTATCTATGAGTTGCTCACATATGGTTGACTTTACCTTACGAGGTTGGGTGTGCAAGTGTGTTTTCGATTCATTGCGCCCTCAATCAAGTCTACGGACCAGTAACTCAATTCTTAAGCAACTGGTAACATGATCATGTAGGACTTTGTCCATCTAAAACAAGATTATTTCAGACATCGATCTTGCACAACCATGATCTTTCGGACAGTCTAACATGGTCGATGAATACTACTTTTCCGTGGTGGATAAAGACAACAGGTATGTGAAAACCAGCTCATGACATCAATACTGTCAATTCTCACAAACTAACTAATTAAGATAGGAAATTATGAAATGGATTTGTGATAGAACACCAGTTCAATGGAAAGCAAGTCTAACATGCATAAATTTATGAACTCAAGAAGCAAAACATCTGACCTCAGTTCCAGTTACTAATCATTAATTGCCATGCTACATCAGAATAATCTTACTCAAAAAGATCTGGACACAAGCAATCGGAAAAATCTCCAGAGAAATTTCTTGCAAATTACGCTCTTTCAAAAGCCATAAAGTACACTTATGTTAGAAAATTGCGACCTGGGAGAATGAAAAACCCAGGTACATAGTATCACAATATTGTACATAACTACTAGTAGCCTAGCACTCATTAGGTACACTCCATCATCCTATGGCTGCAAACTGCTCTACCTACATCTCTTGCTCACATTTTCCGCTACATGAATAAGGCTCGATGATACAAAACCTCCAAGACATTCCTTTTTGCATGCCCCTTGCACACATTTAATTGTTTCCATCTGGATGTGTAAGCTCCTTAAACCACAAAAGGACCAAGCGGATGAAGAGACAGCTAACATAACCGATGATTATTAATAATTTCTTATCTGCCTTTCCGTCACCTACATCAATGCAACGTTGCAATTAGCCTCAAACCACACAATGTCTTGAATCCGGGACATCAATCCATGACAAAGCCTCCGAGTCAAAATCGAAATCAATATCCCCGCCGCCAAAAAAGCCTTGAAGGTCAAAATCCATGCTATGAATCCCATCCATATCAACAGGTTCCCCGGCCCATAGGTCCCCAACGCCTTCCGAGATGGGAAGGTTTTCCACAAACGGTAAAGAAGTTATGCAGGACTCTGTAGGCATCTCAAGTACACCTCTTTCCTGCGCATCATCTGGGATGAGGGATTCTCCCAGACGTGAAGAGTCGAAGGAATTAAGGGAGAATGGTTCCCTAATCATGCTTTGTACATCGTTATCTACTATCTCAGATACCGATTCCGTACTCCGTTCCTCGCTTATGACTTCACATGGACATCCGTCAGCTGCAAAATAAGACACTAGAAGTTATCCTATTGTATAATCAGCGAAAGCTTATATAAACGGGCAACAAACATGCATGAAACATGGAAAAGGCGAACAAGTATGTGCACAAGGAACATTGATGCCTAATATCAACTCATGATGAGGAGCCCCAACATGCACTACTTTTTATAACAAAACAAGTGATGCCATGATTCGGAGACTTTCACATGCCTAATTGCAGATAAGCAGGAAGAAAACCAAGAAGAAATGGGCTTATATTATCAATGAAACCACTTACATGAAGAGCTAACAAACAAGCAGCTTCCTGCAGAGTCTACATCTTCTGATGCAGACAACGAAGCACTCTGCATGGAATCCAAGGTGAAGAGCTGCCGAGAACACACCGACAACTTCTCATCCTGAAGAAAATTGCGCTGTTCCGCAGCACTTTGTGACTCTCTACTTGATTCGGAATAAATTCCAGGACAAGTTACAGAATCTGAAAGCTCGCAAACGTGAAAATCACAGCCTTTATCCTTGAACGGAGAAATATCCTCCGAAGCACAACCTTGAAGCGATGGTCCGCAGTTATCTCTTGTTTCGGCAGGCCACTTACAGAACTTGCCATATTTCACACTAGTATGTCTGATTCTATTAGAACGGGCTGTTACAGAAGATTTAAGCATACTATTTCTCCTGTTCCGTGGCGGTTGTTTCGCATCAGTACCATCTGCATGTGCAGCTTGCTGAGAGGGTGAAGTTAAATTACCAGGAAGTAAAATCTCTGTAACAACTCTCTTCTGCGAACGCATCTTCCGAAGTAGCTCGACTTGCTCATCATCATCGCTAGAAGAGTCAGTCGCGTCGGGATCCGTGCAAATAACCCTTACCCGAACATTCCTCGTGCCTAATCCATCCGGGGACGTTGCTTTCTTCCATTCGAAATCACCACAGTCCAGCCCTGAAGAACGAAGCATGGAAGCCTTGATTTTTTTAGGAGTGCTTCTCCTACTGGTTGGAGGTTTCGACGGATAGTTGAAAGGGCCAGGCATGGTCGCTCGCGTCTGCACCCCTCTATCTTCTCCGTATTTGCGTGGGCGAGAAGGCAAATAGAAGAGGATGAAAAAGATGGGGAGAGCAACGCAACCACGCCCGCCCGCTCAGTACAGGCGGAGGCAGAGAAAAAGGGTAGATGAGGAGATGGCGAGCGAGTGAACAGCGTGTTTTGTGAGGCAGAGATATATATTTGGAGAATATTGAATCTTTTTGGAACCAAAAGCCGGGAAATTGAATCTTTTCTATCCTTTATGACGTGGTCCAATTACTTCCAGACACGTATCAAAGCCTCTTGCCAAGCACCGAAATAGATCAACCGAGAAAAATGTCTCCCGAGTCCCCGTACGTATTCAAGAGCGGGCTAGAGAGAAAGCCGACCGTCCGATCAAATCTAGGACCGGCGATTTTCCTGAAGATATCATCTAAAATATTCAAAAAATTGACATTTTTTGCGTCCAAATTTGGAGCAGCCCTGTCTCATCACGTGAGCTTTTCAGACTTTTGAAGAATGGGTCCCAATTTCTGAGTACCCTGGATCAAATTCATTATCTTGGAAATTCTAATTTCTGAGTCGGCGATTTCGCCAATAATCCGCCATGCAGGATGCGGCGCCTCGAGTTCCAGCCGCAATCCCTGCAAACCTCATTTACGCCAAAATCCCGCCAACTTTTAATGTGGCTTTTGTCGTTTTGGAAAGCAATTTGCTTTTTCTTTTCATATCAGATATGAAGGATCTTCTCTCTAAAGCATAAACATGAGCATTGATCATATAGGCGAGCTTTTACTTAGAATCTAAAATTATATGGAGAAAATGACCACAATCAAATGGGGAAGAGATAGAAAGAAGGTTATTTTTAAGACAAATAGAAAAGTAAATTAATGGAAGTATAGTCCAATCGTGGAGGGGCAAGAGCCAATAGAGCACAAGCTCAAACCATACAGGGATTAGGGAGGGATCTTAAAACCAACATCATAATACATAAGAAGTCAGTCAACTGGGTAGGTGGAGAACAATAATTGTTTCCACTTGCAAAGAGGTGATTCATACATAATATCAATGAAGGATTTTCCATCATCCAAAACATTGTGCATGTTGACCAAAGTCTACCATCTAGACTTAGCCAACACTCTGTTCAGAAGGATTAAAAAGTTTCTAGAGCCACTTTGAAAATGCTTTAGATTCCTGCTCTGCCAAATGAACCAAAGAGTATGACTTCTCCAAGTTTGCCAGAGAGCAATGTCCATTTTTTTAGAAGATTCCAAAAGCACCTCTTGGACACCGAGAGCTTGGATTCTTTTAGGCTTCATGTATGGGATAAGATAATGCCGAAATTTCTTGGCATGGCTGTAAAATATGAACATCAAGTAGTCTTTCTTGTTGTGGATGATACTACACAAAGGAGTTTGGACCGGAAGCAAAGCAAAAAAGTATAAAATTGATGCACGAAAATGTTGCCACAATGGGCTTATAGAAGATCTAGAGCACTTATTCTTCAACTGTAGAACTACCCAAAGATTTTGGAAAGGTATCTATCTTTTCTTCTCTAACTTGGGGTTGAAGCTGTCAGGATTCAAAGAATTTCTCCTTGGAGAATCTAACAGGATGGACATTGTGCGATGGAAACTACTGAGAGCTCACACCCTGTGATCGATTTGGAAATACAGAAACAATAAGCTTTTTGCCAACAACAACAAGAATCATTTCTTTTCCTCCTTGATGGGAATGAAGGGAATTCTGAACCTCTGTAATTCGTGCCACATTGATTCCCTCCATGAAGAGTCTAACTCTACTTTTGTTATTAGAAACAACCCCTGTAATACTTGGAGAGCTAAAATGCTAAAAGTCTACTCTGTATCTAGAGTGAGTATGATCCAATTTCTAGACTTGTATATTAAGGGCCAATTGATGTAAGATCACTACAAGAGTAGTGAGGGTCCCCCTTCCTGGTGGGCCTTTTGTAGTTGGAAATCCTTCCCCTTGGGTGTCCTCTACCCTTGTACTATTGTCTTTTTTTGCATCAATTTTATACTTTTCTATTTCTACTAAAAAAAAAAGAGCATATAGGCAAGAGATAGAAAGAGATAGAAATGGGCAAGAGATAGAAAGAAATTTTTTTTTAAGACAAATAGAAAAGTAAATTAATGGAAGTATAGTACAATCATGCAGGGGCAAGAGCCCACACATCACCTGAATACAAGGGTTGGGGGAGGAAACCCTAGAACCCAAAGGGACAAGAGATAGCACGCAATAGAGCACAAACTCAAACCATACAGGGATTAGGGAGGGATCTTAAAACCAGCATCATAATACATAAGAATTTTTTCAACTAAGTAGGTGGGGAACAATAATTGTTTCCACTTGCAAGGAGGTGATTCATACATGATATCACTAAAGGATTTTGCATCATCCAAAACATTGTGCATGTTGACCAAAGTCTGCCACCTAGAATTAGCCAACACTCTCTTCAGAAGGATCAAAAAGTTTCTAGAGCCACTTTGAAAATGCTTTAGATTCGTGCTCTACCAAATGAACCACAGAGTATGACTTCTCCAAGTTTGCGAGAGACCAATGTCTATTTTTTTAGAAGATCCCAAAAGAAGCTCTTGGACACCTAGAGCTTGGATTCTTTTACCCTTCATGTACAGGATAAGATAATGCCAAAATTTCTTGGCATGGCTACAATGAATGGGTGATGTAAATCTTCCACCCTGCCATAAAACCTTTGTGACTTTTGAATTGCTTTAGCATGTCTTGGGCAATATCTTGGATTTGCAGAGGTCTCTTCTTACAGGTCTCCCATTTTCTCACCAAGATCTACTTGTAATCAATGAGAACCTGCAAACAAGGAAGAGAAAGATTAGGATGGGTCCAAAAGAAATCATCATTGGCTATCTCACCACCCTAAAGGAAGGAGTTCCAAGTCTTGAAACCCTGCTTGAAGCACTTATGTTCCTTGATAGGAGGTTGATAGTTATTCCCGTGAGCCGGCCAACTTTTCCAAGGTGACTCCTGCAATAAAAAATTAAAGTTGTTTAAAAAACCCTTGTTAGAAAAATAAATGGCTATAACTTTCATCTAGTCATTCCAAAATCTAGAGGTCAGAGGGCTTCCAGTAGTATAGAATGTCACGAGGAAGGAGATAAGAAGAGAGCTCACACACGCACTCTCACAATCAAGGAGGAGCACAAACACAGATTGAGGCAAGGAAGAATAATCTTCTTCTTCTTCTTCTTCTTCTATTACATGAAAAGGAATGTACAAGAATGACCTTACCTTAAACAACAATACAAACAGTGCAATATATAAAGAAGACTACATAAGGAAAATCCTAATGTCTGCAAATGAGTGAGCTGGCAAGAAACAAATGTGCCATTGTTGAAGCTCAAAGCCAAGGACAAAGCATGGAAGCACATCAAAAGGTGGACACACAAGGAAAGGGAGCAAGTAGGGAGCTCCAAGAAGTGTATGTCAAATTTTCAGAAGAATCCCCTACAAAAATAGTGATTTTCATCACTAAAAACCATTGTAAATACCATTATCTATTTTTAGTAACTCCATTTTGTTCAAGCCGAGGAGTCCTCGAGCTTGAGGAGTATTAGAAGTACCATCGTACCAATTTTCATAATTTTTAGACTTCGTTTGAGCCCTCAAATAAGCCCTGGAACCTAAATTTTAACTAGGCCGGACACTAGGTCTGGACAGGGCCAAAACTAGTCAAAAAACTATAAAAAGAGCTAGGACAGAGCTCATTTTTGGGGCTGGCTTGTTAGAGAATAGAACTTTTTGTAAGAGAACTCTTTTGCAATCTAAGCTTTCCATTGTTCCTCTCTTTGATCTTACTTTGTGCGCGTGTGTGTGTATGTGTGTGCATGTTTGTGTGCTTTCACTCATGCACTTGTGCCTTCACTTGCTCGTGGTCTTCATACCGGTCCTCACGTCTCCGCGGATTGACAAGTAAAGGAGGTGGTGCTTACGCTTGAGCTACACCAAATTTTGGCGCCGTTGCCGGGGAGAGAGCTTCGAGGACGAGCGTTGTGATGGTAAGATCGTAGATTTGCGACGTTGGAAGGTAAAAAAACTGTCATTTCAGTTCATTTTCTGTTTTTTCCTCTTCATCTTCATCATCATCATCATCTCCACCTTCTTCTTCATAGAAAATTCTTGTTTTTTAGTGCATTTTCACCATCTTCATACCATTTTTCATGCATTATTGTGTGGGAAGGAGTTAGGAGAAGCAAGGGAGAGCAAGCGCTGTGTTTTTTTCATGATTTTCTGCTCATACAGAGCTCGCCATAGCCGGCGCTCAAAAATTTGAATTTCCCGCCAAAAAACGCGATTCTGTGATGAAAATCGCGATTCTGTGAAAATTCAAAATTTTTGAAAAATCACGATTTTCTGTTTTCCCGCCTAAAAGTTGGCTGAAAAAAATCACGATTCTGTGGTCATTCTCAGAATCGCGATTCTGTGATTGTGCTCAAAATCGCGATTTTCATATCAAAAGAAACACGATTTTCTAAAAACACGATTTTCAGTGGGCTCAAAATCGCGATTCTCACAAATCACGATTTTCAGCCAAAAACACGATTTTGTGAAAAAGGCGATTCTGTGAAAACACGAATTGTCGCTCAAAATCGCGATTTTCAGAAACACGATTTTGTGCTCAACATCGCGATTTTCTTGTCGAAAACACGATTTTGAGAAAATACGATTTTCAGTGGGCTCAAAATCGCGATTCTCACAAATCACGATTTTCAGCCAAAAACATGATTCTGAGAAAATACGATTTTCAGTGGGCTCAAAATCGCGATTTTCACAAATCACGATTTTCAGCAAAAAACACGATTTTGTGAATCACGATTCTCTGAGTCAAAATCGCGATTTTCAAAAACACGATTTTGTGATCAACATCGCGATTTTCAAAAACACGATTTTGTGATCAACATCGCAATTTTCAGAAACACGATTTTGTGATCAACATCGCGATTTTCATGTCAAAAAACACGATTTTCAGAAACACGATTTTGTGATCAAAATTGCGATTTTCACAACACGATTTTCTACTCAAAATCGCGATTTTCAAAACACGATTTTGTGAAAACATGATTTTGTGAACACGATTCTCAAGGTACAAAATCGCGATTTTCTCCAAAGGTCCTGTTTGCCTGTTTTGACCCCCAGGAGCCTGAATTGGCATAACTTTTTCATCCAAAGTCCATTTTTTGAGCTCTATAGCTCATTGGAAAGCTCGTTTCAAATCCTACACGACCTCAACTGTTTTTTTCAAGAATAACGCGTTGATTTTGAGATAGGATAATTCGAAGTTGACCCTCAAGTGGGACTAGGGAACCAAGGGGACTCCAAAGAATTTTTGAACCATACCAAGGGGAAAATTTGGACTCTTGACTAAAGCTTATGAACCTGAGATCTGGTAGACAGTTAGGCAAGGATAAACAAAGCATTAGATCTTATGAGGCTAGTGTCAACCATACATCCAAGTCTTGGGCACAACAACTAAGTGGTCATCTTTTACTAAGTTCAGACACAAGTGATTCTGAAATGTCTTTTAGTATGGGAAAACCTGCAGGTGGCTCAGGGACTGCCCATCTACAAACACCAGAAGGTCCCTATAAGACACAGTTGGAATATATTCGGACCAACCAATTCGGTGCTCGCATCTATGAGGATGGTCTGAGGCGATCAGTGGTCCAACTCAAAAATCCAGATCAATCCTTTGGACTTGAACACCCGGTGGTCAAGTTCGAAGAGGGTTCATACATTGATAAGGAAGGAACCATGTATGTGGTCACCAACCTACCAAATAGGACTGATGAGTTTGGAAATGTCATTCCTGAGAATGAAATAGGAGACCTAGAACAAGGAAATGTAGGACAAGGACCCCAGACTCCTAGAGGTAAGTCAGTCTTGACCCGAGTGATCACTCCGGACTGGATCCCTCAAGACAACAAAAGCATAGAACTATTTTTGAATAGAGAAACAGAGGAAGCCTTTTGGAGGTTCAAGCCAGATCAACCTAGCCAATTGGGCATAGTTATCATCTATGAATTCAAAGATCCTGAGATACCAGGCAAAGTTGTCTACCTGGATAACACATCAGAGAAAATTTTCTTGGTAACAGAACATGATAGACATGCATATACTTGGAAGAATGAATTGGTTTTCCCCCCACCAAGATCCAATGTTTCCCATGGCCTCCAAGGAGTAGGATCATCCCACGCTCATGAAGCCCAAAGAGAAAGAACTAGAGAGAGACCTGAGGTAAGTTTTGCACACACCGTAGGCAGGAATAGATCAGGATTTGAAAATGAAAGACCTAAAAGAGAGAGACATCAAGCACAAAGGCAACAAAGAGATGAACATGATTTTCCATTTCCTAGACCCCGAGAGCACCCAAGAACCCTTAGACCCACTCAAGTGATCAAGGCAATGAAGAATTATTTTGACGGGTCAGGAGATCCTTATGATCATGTGGCCGAGTTCAAACAAGTGTTAAGAGCTGAACAGGTTGAGGACTTGTTCACCCAGTACGAGGCATTTGGTTTGACTCTTAAGGGCACTGCCTTGGCTTGGTTTCAACCACTGAGTAGTCGTAACTATCGCGATATAGGTCAACTGCTAGACGAATTGATTGTAGAATTTTCCAAGAGTGGTATCAGGCATAACACATCGTCCCTGATCCACAGTTTCAAGCAGACACCCCAAGAAACAGTGCGACTAGCAGGTAGAAGGTTCAGACAGTACCTAGAAAGATGCCCTACTCCAGAGTTACCCACACCAGCTAAAAAAGTGGCTTTGTTCTTAGATGGCTTACTGAGCACAAAATTAAGATCATATGTGTACTTGAAAGATCCTAGATCCATAGAAGAGTGCGTGCGGACATGCATCGACATAGAAGATAACTTGGGTGAGGAGTTAGGATTGTCCAAACTCTACAAAGATTCGGATAGTTCTACTAGTCATACTTCAAAGATCTCCACAGAAATAGAAGAGATAGCTGAGCAAGTTGCCAAGAAGCTGGGAGTCCAAAATAAACAAACACAGAGAGTCACTCCAGTGAATCGGTGTTATACTTGTGGGGGCGACCACATGGCTAATGTATGCCCAATGCAAATCCAAAACATTAGAGAAAGGAATGCTCCATATTGCACTATTGAGAGAAAATACACAAACCACACGGCTCAAGATTGTCCCTACAATAGGCAGGCTGTTAGACAGAATTATCAGCAACCTTACCCACAAGGTAGGTATGAGAACCAATACCAACAGCCATATTATAGACCACAACAGCAATATCAGGTACCATATAGGCCACAACCTGTCTTGGGAAACCAACCACCAGCTCCAGCCAACGTGATTCCAGTCAAATATGCTGTGGGAGAAGAAAATCCAAATAGAGCATTGGTGCCCCTAACCCCATTGATACCAGATAATGATTTTCATGCTCATAGTTCATACTACTCCCATGAACGTAGTCCACATGCGTATTACACAGAGTCACCTGAACATAGTGAGATTTACTCGTATCAATATGAGGTACCACCTATGGAGCAAAATTGGGAGCCAGAATACTCCAATGTCATGTACACAAATCCTAACCCTAGGCCCCAATTGAGACAAATGAGACCACAAGCTCCTAGAGGATCTTGTTTTAGATGTCAAGGTGATCATTTCATTCGTGACTGTCCCCACCCACCATCTCCGAGTCAAGGACAGGCTATCACAATACAGGCTTTTTGTCCTGAATGTGGCAAAGACCATCTCCCCAGAGATTGTCCAAGAAACCCCTCCAGTGCACCCAAGATTACACCCATTAATGTGGTAGGCTTAGTGGCAGATTCAAGTTCAAGTAGTAGCAATGTGGCTCCTATACAAGCTGTCACTAGAGCACAAGCCTTACAACAGGATAAACCAACAGAACAATCAGAGTCGAGTGAATCAGGAGAGCCTAGTAAGAGGAAAACAAGAACATGGAAGGATACCAGAGAGAAGGCCAATCGCAAGTGGAATAAAAAGTTATCGGAACTAGAAGAAAGCTTAAAAGAAGCGAAAACAAAAATAGAAGACATTGCATCTCAAAGCCCCTCGCATGCCGAAACTCCATCCACTCCACCTCATCCCACCCCACCACCCATTGTAAATAGACCGCAACCAGGGTCTGTTCTTGCAGATCCAACCCCAAAAGGCTTGGACATGATGTTCAAGGCCTACCAGGCTCGACTTCAAGAAGGGCCTACAGCTGCAGACCTAGACAAGAGTTACCCTAGAGCGGACTTAGAGATTGAACGGATGAAAATGTGCATGAAAATGGTAGAACAAGCTCAAGCTATACTTGAGACTAGTCAAAAGTTCAATCAGACAAACTCTGTCAAAGGGGATTTGCATTTCCAGGGCTTACTAGAACGATTAGAGCAGTTGGTAAATAAACCACAAGTTTCTTTACCTCCACAGGCTCAACCAGTTATTGAAAGAGGAAGCTCACCACCAATGGGAGCTTATGTTCCTAATTCCACGGATCCAGGAATACCTCCTTCAATTCAACAGTACTCTCAAGAATTCTTGCGGGAAATACAAGAAGAGAAATGGGCCAAGGAGAAGGGTAATTCCCCTCCTATTCCTGAGATTGATGATCTTCATGATCAATTTCCCCAAGACATTCCATCTATTTACGGAGATGAAGCAGAACAACAAGAAGACGAAAGGTTAGATTTTGAATCTAATACCTTAGAAGAACTGCCTCAATTTCCAGGCCCATGGGAATCTGAATCTCTCCAGATTAGAGCTCCCACAATACTAGTAAGAAATGAAGACTCAGTGGTTCCAAGGAACACGGATGTCGTGAAGAACACTAAGGTTCAGTGTCATCTCACTGTAGAAGAGCTGCTCAAAGCAAAACCTGAGCTTTGGAATCATGTGAAGGATCAGGTTCCAGAACTTGATTCCAACATGCCAAAAGCAGGCTCCAAGCAAAGGGTACCAGAGATACCTCTAGACAAAATAGGGGACATGTGTGAGGGTGAAGAAGGTAATACTTATCTTCCAATCACCTACCAAGGTTACACAACCAAAGCAATCATAGATTCAGGTGCTGGTGTTGCTATTGCGACCACCTCCTTGTGGAAGCAATGGGGCAAGCCCACATTAAGACCAACTAGAATGAAGCTTCAAATGGCTTATGGTCATGTTGAAAGACCTCTAGGATTGCTAGAAGGGATCACTCTAACCACTTGTGGTGTAGAGTTTGAGCACACATTTGCTATATGTGACTTTGAGAAAAATAATGTCTATGAGATGATCCTAGGAAGACCCTTCCTACGACAATTGCAAATAGTACAGGATTGGGGAACTAACTCCTTGTACTTACAGCACTTAGGGGTCACCACCAAGGTCAATTTGAAGGATTACACCTTCAGAGATGTACCACCCCTACAGTGGAATTCTATCCACAAAGCGAAAGAAGATTCCATCTCTGTGCATTCTGAAAGTTCACCTGATCCATCATGGCTGCATGAAGATACTCATTTGTGGATGTGCAAGGTCGCAAAGGAAGAGGAAACACGTTTAAAGGCAAGAGAAGAAGGAACTTCTCTAGGAGATAGACCAGTTAGAGACCCAGCCTACACACCGATGATCTTCCCAGATGAGGAGTTTGAGCCTCATGGCTGGCTAGAAATCTTAGCCACCATGGACATTGCTGTCAATGAGGAACAGTGGACACCCCATTGTGATGAGGAGGGTTATGATATCTCAGTTTTCATGTGTCAACCCTTGCTAGAAGAATGTGACCCTAGTGATGTCATAGAGGAAGAAGAGAATGACGATGATCTGGAGTCTATTGTGATGGATAGTTGCTTTAACTCAGAGCAGCACTATCTATAAGATATAGGAGTGTTCACCCAGAAAGAAGAAGAACCTCTCACAAGTATTAAAACAGTAAACTCAAAGGATGGAAGTGAGAGTAGTCAAAAGAAAAAGAAAAGAAAAGCAGTGAAACAAGAAGAGGAGGAATCATTGTTTGAAGTACCAGAAAACTTCAAGAAATATGAAGTTGACGACCGCAAAATTTTGGTACGAATGCCTAAGAGAGAGGCCATCATAGGAGAATCATATGATAATAAAGAAAAGACCAAGAAGATTGTAGTGACCATTGAAGAGAACGAAGAGAGATGCACATATATAGGAGATGACCTAAGTGCAAGAGAAGAAATGGAGCTCATAGCTCTATTAAGGGAATATAGGGATGTGTTTGCATGGCACTATAGAGACTTGAAAGGGGTAGATCCAAGAATTTGCTCTCATACTATCCCCATGACTGCTGATGCTAAGCCCACCAAACAGAAGCCCTACACATATAATGATACCTATGCAGCCAAAATAAAAGAAGAAATTGATAGGTTGATTGAAGCTGGATTCATCTATGAGATTGAGCATACCGAATGGGTGTCCCCCATTGTTGTGGTACCCAAGAAGAACAGGAAGTTGCGAGTGTGTATTAACCTTAAAAAAGTTAATGCCGCTACGATTAGAGATAGTTATCCACTTCCAATCACAGAACACCTATTGGAGCGTGTTGCAGGCAAGGAAGTTTATAGCTTCCTTGATGGATTTTTAGGTTACAATCAAGTAGCCATTGCCCCAGAAGATCAACACAAAACAGCTTTTGCTATAGAGTGGGGAATCTTTGCATTTCGGGTGATGCCATTTGGGCTCACCAATGCACCTGCAACATTCCAAAGGCTCATGTGTCATGTCTTCAAAGAGTTCTTGCGAAAGAGCTTAGAAGTGTATGTGGATGATTTATGTGCTCATTCCCAAGAAAGAAGGGTTCACATCCCTGAGCTCAGACAAATCTTCAACAAGTGTAGAGAATATCGAGTGTGTCTGAACCCAGAAAAGTGTGTGTTTATGGTGCGTCAAGGTAAAATCTTAGGTCATATTGTTTCTAAGAATGGAATCTCAACAGATGAAGATAAGGTACGAGCCATAGCAGAGCTACCAAGGCCAAGGAATATTAAAGAGGTACAAGCCTTTATGGGCCATTGTGGATACTACCGTAGGTTTATCCACATGTACGCGATCATAGCTAGACCCCTTTACGCCTTGTTGTCTAATTTTGAGTGGAACGACGAATGCGAGAATTCTTTCAACGAACTGAAAAAACGTTTGTGCACGGCACCAATACTCACCACTCCTGATTGGAATAAACCTTTCCATGTCCATGTGGATGCATCCAATCATGCCATAGGATGTGTGCTAGCACAACCCACAAGTGAAGGAAACTTAGATTTGCCCATAGCATATGCTAGTAGACAGCTCACTGCAGCTGAACGGAACTATACCACAACTGAGCGAGAGGGCTTAGGCATGGTATATGCTGTGAAGAAGTTTAGACACTATTTATTGGCCAACAAGTTCAAGTTTTTCACTGATCATCAAGCTTTGTTATATTTGGTCAATAAACCTTGCAATACTGGACGCTTAGTAAGATGGTTCCTCTTACTAATGGAATATGACTTTGAAGTTGTTGTCAGGAAAGGTAGAACCCACCTTCGGGCAGATCACCTTTCTCGCATCACGTCAGGAGAGTCACCGCAAGGAGTGTCTGACGAATTACCTGATGCTTATCTGTTCAATTTAGAAGTTGTTCCTAAATGGGCAAATAAGTTGGTACCAGTCCTCACCTTTGGCCCTGCAAATAAGAATGTGAAAACATCACAAGAAGAAATTGTAAAATCACAAAAATATCACATATTAGCAGGAAGCATGTACAAACAAGATACTGAGGGTGTATTAGCTTGTTGTGTGGAGGATGATGAACATAGTAGTTGGTTGCAACAAGCCCATGAAGGAATGCTAGGAAATCACTATTCTAAACAACGAACATTGCAGAATCTAAAGCGTTTAGGAGTGTATTGGCCTAGCATGGACAAAGAAATACATGAGTGGATTAAGAATTGTCCAAGGTGCAGAGAGAGACCCCCAGTGGAGCATGCGACCCTTTATCAAGTGTCATTAATTCCAGATTGGAGTGCTCCATTGGTAGAGTTTATGAGATCGGGAAAATTACCCAAAGAGGCTAGTCTAGCAAGAAGACGAAGCATGGAGCAAGAGGCTCAAGGCTATGCCTTAGTAGGGGACAACCTATACCGAAGAGGCAAAGATGGTTACTTAAGACTATGCGTTCATGAATCAGACTATTTAAAGGTCTTAGAGACTGCACACAGCGGTGTTGCAGGTGGACATTTTGGTCCTGACCGAGTGATCAAGACCATTCTATTCTCAGGACTTTGGTGGCCCACTCTTCATATGGACGCACATACCTATGTGAAGAAATGTGACACATGCCAACGTGCACAATATCCAGTTAGAAAAGACGAGATGCCCTTGAGGCCAATGATGGGAGGACGTGCATTTTCAAAGTGGGGCATAGACTTCATAGGTCCTATTAACCCCCCAGCTAGAAACTCCCATGCAGAGTACATCATTGTAGCCACAGATTACCTTACAAAGTGGGTAGAAGTCAAAGCCACAACAAAGAATGATGCTCAGACTACTGCTAAGTTCTTATTCGAGAATGTGTTCACGAGATATGGACTACCAATAGAGTTGGTGAGCGATAGAGGCACACACTTCTTGAATGAAGTCATTGAAAATCTTCTCCAAGAATTCTTGGTGATACAAAAGAAATCTGCCCCCTATCACCCACAAGCCAACGGACAACCCGAGAGTACCAATAAGATCCTCTGTAACGTATTGACAAAACTGGTAAATAATAAACGCTCTGATTGGGACAAACAACTTCATCATGCTGTTTGGGCTTATCGAGTTGCCTACAAAACGGTACTCAACGCCACTCCATTTCAGATGGTCTTCGGACAGAACGCGGTGCTACCATTAGATTTCTTAATCCCTGCCTTAAAAGTAGCACAAGAGTATGAGTGGAATGGGCATGAATTGTCCTCTAGGATCTTTGATCTCGAACGCTTGGGTGAGACGAGGCTACGAGCGGCAGCAGGCATCTACGCTGCAAAGAAAAGGCAAAAGGCATACTTTGATGCACACATCAAGGATAAGGGGTTGAAAGAGGGAGATCTAGTGTTGGTATACACACTAAAACAACATGCCCGTAAGTTGGAAAAAAGAGGATACGGACCCATGATCATTAATAGAATTTCCACTAGTGGTGCAGTTCAGTTGGCCATGCTGGAAGGAGATATCTTGCCAAACTATATTAGTGGCTGTAGAGTCAAGTTATATCAAGAACCTCTTACTGAGGATATGCTAATGAGACTCAACACTGCTAAGAAGCGAAAAGATGAAGAGTTAAGAGTGAGAGAAGAAGCACAGGTAGAGGCCAGAGAGCGTATTAGGCAAAATAAGTTAAGGTGATTAGGCCTAGAAGTCAACTCAAAAGCCCCAAAATATCACATGGATATGTGTCAAAAGTCAGGCATAGCGACTTCTCAGGTCATTGACCAAAGACCCTTTGTGACCATAGAGATAGGACAAGGGAAGGGTGCAAGGACGGTGAAAGCATTGATTGACTCAAGTGCAGCAAGTAGTGCAGTTAGACTTTCCTACTGCCAAGACTTGGGGTTGAACATCAATCCCATAGAAGCTTATCTCATAGGATTGGGAGGTGTGGAAACCCCTTGTTTGGGCGAGGTGGAACTTCCCATCTACCTTCAAGATGTTCCAATGAGAGTCAAAGCGCTAGTATGTCAAGATGAGAACCTTACAGAACCACTTGTCTTGGGTCAAGATTGGATCTATGACCATGCAGTTAACTTAAACCTAAGAAGTCAAATTCTTCAAGTTTGGGTACATGAACAATGCATTACATTAGAATTAGAGAACTGCATGCTCCTAAATCATGGCACCACACACTCTCTTAGTTCTTCCAAGACTAATCATATGAAAGAAGATGTTGTATGTGTCAAAAGCTCTATGATGCAGAAGGAGTCAATCGTGGAAGACCAGGTTCGAAGGCGGGTGGATCTTTCTTCTTCTCCAAAGAATCAAGTAGCCACAGTAGTGAGTCCACCACACAAGCAAACACAACCGTTCACGACAACTGCTACATCAAATAGAAAGACACCATTCGATAAAAAAGTAGTTCCGAGCATGAAGCAGATATGGGTACGCGCAGGAGAGCAACCACCAGCCTTGCCCCCACAAATCCCATCCATGCACACCAACCAGGCCAGAAGACGAAGGAAGCAGCTCAGACGAGCTCAATCACAAGGTATCCAACAAGTTTGGGTGCCTAAGAAGTTAGCTGTAGCTCAACAAGGGCAATTACAGATGTGGGTACCTAAGAAGCTCCTACATCCACAACAACCTTTGTTCTCCCACATGCAAAAGGTTTCAACAAAGAAGCCAAAAAGAGAAAAGGGTAAGAACCACGTACAGAGACCAAAGGAAGATCAAATCAGCTCTTCAACATTAGTAGGAAGACATGCAAAAAGGATATGGGTTTGGAAGCCAAAAGTGCAAGTAGCCTCCACCGAACCAAAGCGTCAATCACACTGGATACCACAGTTCAGAAAGCATCCAAAGAAAAAGACGCCTGAAGTGACCTCTACACTGCCAAATGATGTTCTAGAATGGACTCCAATAAGGAGGATTACATCAGTTCGAGACTCAATGGATACCTCCACCAAGGTCGGCATCAACCTCCGCAAATAACATCGAAAGCCTCGAACGAGCAACAACCATGTGCTCCTTGCACAACCCTGTCTTTTGCACCATTCAGGTCATGCATTTCCAAAGTATGCATTAATATAGGGCCACATTACACGGCCGTGCATAGACACACTTGAGAATCCCACGCACAAGAGCACAGTGACGTATGTCAAATATTTCTATTGATACTAACTTTTGTGTTCTTGTTTTGTGATATCCTATTCCTCAAAAAAAAAAAAAAAAAAAAGGAGAGAAAGAAAAGCGGGAGAGAGCTTGTTCCCAGGTTTGGCTTATGAAACATGAATGAGTCATGCTTAGTTGAAGGTGGAATTGTTGATTACTAGGCATTTATCCATTTGGATAGAAGTGTGTCTCGGCCAGCAGTGAGATTATTGCTGCCTTATCTGGTAGATGACAAGCATTTGGCATGAACATGGCATCTACAACTATGATTTTCTCTTACCATGGTAGGAATGAAGAGCTTGAAGGTCCGCAACTTGAGTGATGCTTAACTACTTCATGTACCAGAGCATCCAAGGAGATATCTGCACAAGGTAGTTCTGGAGGAGAAGACTCCTGCATATGGTGAGCTAAAGAGAATATGTGAAACTCATCTTGATGTAGTTACCCGATGTTGCTTGCCAAGGAATATAAAGCAATTCAATTCTCAGTATTTCCTGAACCAGTATGGAACAGTAGCACTGGTGAATGGTCTATGTCAATCAGCATAGTAATCTCTTAGAAACCGGCATGTGTCCAATATTCCTCTGAGTGTGAACGTGCATGAGCCCAAGCTCAGAAATGCACATTGTTAGTGACAATTGTTGCTTTGAAAAGAGGAGAGGGGATCCACCACTCAAAAGATCTCATCAGTGGACAATCAACATGGACATTCATCAACAAGGTTCCATCCCAAAGGCCGAGTGTACAACACGAAGAGACAAACATCCATCAACCTTCTCCATGGTAAGTATCTTTACTCTGGAAACACCATAACCATGATAGTTTAGGAAACCTCTTCGTCAGCATACCCTTGAGCACTTAGCTCAAGACCCGCAATTTTTGCACCATACTTCTTCCAATGCATTTTCCAAGTAAGCATGCGTAGGGCTACATTACAAGGCCATGCACAAGGCACATACTTTTTTCAACCCAGGCACGAACACACTTACCCATCATTCATTATGGGTTATGAGTAGTTGGCATGACTGCTCTCAACATCATCTTTGGAAGAGCTAGCGGACGTTATGGGAACAACATCCATATCTCGGAAGCAAATTGAAGCCAGTAGTTGCTCCAAATCACTCTTGACAACCTCTTTTGAGCAACTTGCAGTTTTGAAAGCTCACAACGACACATCATTGCTGGAATCCAAGGAACCAGCTCATACAACGGATGGACACCACCTCTCAAAGCACTACATGGAACAGCCCTTCCAACAAGGGTCTGTCAGGGACGACAGACTCGAGAGGGGGGGGAGTGTTGAAGCTCAAAGCCAAGGACAAAGCATGGAAGCACATCAAAAGGTGGACACACAAGGAAAGGGAGCAAGGAGGGAGCTCCAAGAAGTGTATGTCAAATTTTCAGAAGAATCCCCTACAAAAATAGTGATTTTCATCACTAAAAACCATTGTAAATACCATTATCTATTTTTAGTAACTCCATTTTGTTCAAGCCGAGGAGTCCTCGAGCTTGAGGAGTATTAGAAGTACCATCGTACCAATTTTCATAATTTTTAGACTTCGTTTGAGCCCTCAAATAAGCCCTGGAACCTAATTTTTAACTAGGGCCGGACACTAGGTCTGGACAAGGCCAAAACTAGTCAAAAAACTATAAAAAGAGCTAGGGAGCTCATTTTTGGGGCTGGCTTGTTAGAGAATAGAACTTTTTGTAAGAGAACTCTTTTGCAATCTAAGCTTTCCATTGTTCCTCTCTTTGATCTTACTTTGTGCGCGTGTGTGTGTATGTGTATGCATGTTTGTGTGCTTTCACTCACGCACTTGTGCCTTCACTTGCTCGTGGTCTTCATACCGGTCCTCACGTCTCCGCGGATTGACAAGTAAAGGAGGTGGTGCTTACGCTTGAGCTACAGCCATTACTCTCGGTAGATAAATCTAGTAAAGCTCAATGAAGTATTCTTAACATATACCAGCGTGACCACTATACATGTCAGAGAAATGAAAAAGTAATATGTATCATCCAGGATCATCACATGTTGAGCTTGATATCTCAACACTCCCCCTCAAGCTCAACGTCATGTCCTCTAATCCAAGCATCTTTTGAAACTTCTTCAACTTTTCTACTCCAAGTGCTTTAGTGAAAATATCAGCAACTTGCTCATCTGTTCTCACATAAACAAGATCAATATCACCTACTAATACCTTCTCTTTGATGAAATGATAATGTACCTCGATATGCTTTGTTCTAGCATGAAGAATAGGATTCCATGCTAACTGTATGGTGCTAAGATTATCACAATAGATAGTGATAGGCCTTTGCACTTCCACATCTAAATTTGCAAGTAGCATCTCTAGCCATGATGCCTCACATGCTTCCATCACAACACCTCTATATTCAATCTCTGTACTTGACAAAGCAACATTGGGTTGCTTCTTACTGCTCCATGTAATAGCTGCACCTCCAAGTGAGAATAGAAAGCCACTTGTAGATCTTCTATCAGGAATACTACCAACCCAATCTGCATTTGTTTATCCATGAACCTGCAAATCTACACCAGATTCATAAAACAATGCATAATCCAAAGTAGCACTCACATAACCTAGAGTGCACCTCAGAACATCTAAATGTGGCTTCTTGGGAACCTGCATATTTTGATTTTCAAGTCCAACAGTGTAGCTAAGATCAAGCCTTGTAATTGTGAGATACATCAAACTTCCCACAATTTTCTTGTACATAGTAGCATTTTCCAATGCTTCACCTAATGTAGTATCCAACTTCAAATCTTGATCTGATGGCATAGAAATTAGCTTGCAATTAGCCATACCATACTTTTGTAGCATACTCAAGGTGATTGCCTTTGCAACATCCATATACTTGTTTCTATATGTATAAACTCAATGCCCAAAAAATAGCGCAGCACACCAAGATCTTTCATGTCTAATTCGTGCATAAGAAGTTGCTTTACCTCTTTAATGCTTTCTTCATTATCACCACCTACAATCAAGTCATCAAAATAAATAGCCACAATTGTGATGTCATCATCACCCTTCCTTGTCTATAGTGAATGATCTGCATCACACATAGAAAACCCAATGTTGGTTAAGTAATCAACAATCCTTGCATGACATACACAAGGAGCTTGCTTAAGCCCATACAAAGCCTTTTGCAACCTGCAAACATACTTTGGGTGCTTTGAATCTTCATATCCTTGTGTCTAGTCAATACTTCTTCCTATAACTCACCACGTAGGAAAGCATTCTTCACATCCATCTGATGCAAGTCCATCCTTTTGTTGTAGCTAATGCAACAAGTATTCTGACAGTAGACATTTTAGCTATAGGGCTGAATGCTTCCTCATAATCAATGCCATATGTTTGTGCATATCCTTTTGCTACCAATCATGCTTTGTACCTGCTTATGCTACTACCATCATCATTGTGCTTTACCTTGTAAACCCACTTGCAACCTATGGGTTTCTTTCCTTGCCACAATGGAACTAGCTTCCATGTATCGTTTCCATAAAGTGCAGCCATCTCCTCATCCACAACTTTCTCCCGATATGCATTTCCAATTGCATCTTCAAAATAAGAGGGTTCAACATCTTGTATTACCTTGGTCATGTAGGCATAGTGACAAGCCATATAACTGTCATATGTCAAATGCTGCACAGGATCTCATATTCTTCCATATCTTCTTGGACCTGGGTCACTTCTCCTTGTATCATCTACATGTGCCTTCCTAACTCCTGGAGCCTTCACAGAGGGCAATCCAAGTTCCTCATCAAGGCTCTTTTCTGAATTGCTTGAATCTCCATCAATGTCTTCAAAACCTATAGATGCTTTGCGACCAATAGAAAGGTCTTCTTTACAATGGATTTGTTGGACTGAAACTTCCATGCAGTCTTTCACTCCATGGATTTGAGTTGGAACTATCCCTTGGTGATGCGTCTGGTCCACTGTTGGGGGATTCTTAGACAAGAAGGAGTTTGAGGGTTTGTAGGAGAAAATGAAAGGACCAGAAGAGGAAATACAACTTGAAAGCTTCTATCAATTGATTACAGTAAGACAATTACAATGTTTGAAGCAAAACACAAGCCAATACTTCTGTGCACAATCACACAGAGTGCTCAATTACAAAATACCCAATATCCCAAAGTCTTCTTGCCACCGGCCTCCTCTCCACCAGACCTCCACCTTCTTCAAGCTTATCCTTGTGCACACCTTGCACCAAGCTTCCACAAAGGGGGAGGAGTGAATACCTTCTGTCGGCACGCACACACTGCAATGAGACCTTGAGATCCTTGGGGGGAGTATAGCTTAGCACTCTCTACACAAATCCTTAGTCACTCTCCATGCATCTTGCACTTCCACTTCTCTGCGTCACACTCTGGTGACTCTTGCACTTCTCCCTCTTGCTTCCCTAGACTATGCTCTCTTGCTTACTCTAAGATTGGTCCAAGAATGGCCCTTGCCTTGATTTGAGTGTGTCGATCATGTACGCTCCTAACTGCAATGGTATGTTGGTGCTCACTTTGATGTCCCAAGATTGTCTTCACAAGTGGCAGCCAACGACTCACTATTTTGTCCTGTAGTGACTTTAGTCTAAAACCAAAAATTTTAATGGGGGGGCCATACTTTCACCTGTGCGTACGCTGTCGCTTCACATACCTTCACATTTCCTTTTAAGTCTTCACTTTTGCACATAAGGGAGGGTTCACCTGAACCTTCCAAAACACTTTAAAACACACTTTGAACCTTAGGGAAATTGGAGAAAATACCTCTGCAACCTGCAATCCACTTTCTCCAATTTACCCTTTGTGGACAATTCATTGTGCACTACCTGTGCACTTTGACACCTGCACTTACACACTTTGACTTTGCACCTGTTGACTTTGACCTTGACCTTGACCTTGTTGACTTTGACCCGTTGACTTTGACCAGTTGACTTTGACCAGTTGACTTTGACCAGTTGGTTTTGACTTCAGTTGACTTTGACCAACATGACTTTTATGGGCTCAACAGTTGCCCACCACCTAATGTGCTCTCCGTCCCGGAGAGCTGGATGGTGGGCCGCCGTGAGTTGCCGGCTAAGTGGAAGGTGAGAATTATATAGAGGGGGGGGGCTATCAGAACGGGGGGCGGGGGGTGTCAGAATGGGGGGCGGGCGGGGGGGGGGCTGTCAGAACGGGGGGGGGGGGGGGGGGGCTGTCAGAACGGGGGGCCAGGGGGGGGGGCTGTCAGAACAGGGGGCGGGGGGGGGGGGGGGCTGTCAGAATGGGGGGCGGGGGGGGGGGGCTATCAGAACGGGGGGGGGGGGGGGGCTGTCAGAACGGGGGGCGGGGGGGGGGGGGGGGGGGGGGGGGGGGGGGGGGGGGGGGGGGGGGGGGCTGTCAGAACGGGGGGCGGGGGGGGGGCTATCAGAACGGGGGGCGGGGGGAGGGAGGGGGGGGGGGGAGGGGGGGGGGGAGAGTGGTCGGTGAGGGGTTGGTCGGTGGGGTTTTGGGGTTTTTTTTTTAAATAATAAATTTTCCCAAAAAGTCAAAGAAAATACATAAAAAATCTAGAAAAATTGCAAAAAAATCCAAAAAATTTTCAAAAAAATTGCTATAGGCCTAAGCTAGAATTTTGCAATCAAACCTACAGAGAGCTTCCTTTATTCCTCAAATTTGGCAAGAAAATGACATCGGACAGGGATAAAAAAAATGCCAGAAAAATGCTAAAAATGCTAGAAAATTTTCCAAAAATACCCAAAAGTTTTACTTTTGCAGTGGTTATGAAATGCCTTCTAGGTTTTCTAAAAACACCAGTAACAAGGATGAAATTGATAAAGCAAACTACTAAAATGTGATGAGAAAGCTATGTACAACCTGGATAGATTTTGCAGTTACAGGTGATCCATACTTCTTCAAGTGTGTTGATGATAGGCCTTGAGCCTTGATATGTTGACCAGTGGCAAGGCCTCTCCTTTCAACGTCTCTAACTCCACAAAACCCCAATTTAGCATTGTTTTGACTCTGTAAGGTCCTTCCCAATGTGGAAGCCATTTTCCTCTCAGTTGTGTATGAAGATGAGGTCTATGGAGAAGAACTAACATGCCTACTGCAATGTTGTTGCTCCATAGATGTCGATCATGTGTCTCTTTCCTCTTCATCTGAGTTTCTATCAATTGTTTTGTTGCTAGTAGACGAATCTCCTCTACTTTATGTAGTGCTCCGAGCCTCTGAGAGACATCACAATCCTTCTTGCCCTGCATGAATGCTATCTTAGGTGATCCATGTAAAAATTCAAAGGGCTCAATGGGAAATATGCCATAAACTAGCTGGAATGGAGAATATCCTGTGGCCTCTTTGTAGGCTAACCTGTATGCCCATAGGGTACCTTGATAAGCAATGTCCCAGGAAGTGGGCTGTAACATACACTCCTTTCTTAACATTGAGATTAAAACCTTATTTGTCGACTCAGCCTGTCCATTGGCTCTTGGATAGTAAGCACAAGAGGTCCTATGTAGAATTCTATACCTGTTGAAAATTTCCTGCAGGACCTTATTAACAAAATGTGTACCTTGATCTGTACAAATTTCAAGTGGGCATCCAAACCTGCAAATGATGCTACTATAAATGAAATCAGCAACAGTTTGGGCAGTGCAATCGGGGGAGGCAATAGCTTCAGCCCACTTTGTCGCATAATCTGTAGCTATCAAGAGATATTTTTCTCTTTTTGGAATTGCGGGAGGGTAGATGGGCCCTACAAAATCTAGCCCCCACTTCTCAAACGGTTGCCAGGAAGTGGAAACAACCAAGGGGTTATGCCTCTGCTTTGTTGGCTTAGGTCCACACCTCTGGCAAATGTCACATGCCTTTCCCCATTCATCTGCATCCTTAAATAGTGTAGGCCACCATAGACCAGCATCCAGTATCCTCTGACTCATAATATGCCCTGGAAGGTACCCACCACCTGTTCCTTCATGTGTAGAGTGAAGGACTTCCCTCACTTCTTCTTCTTCCAAACACTTCCTGAACCTGTCATCCTTGCCCTGTCTATACAATTTATCTTCAATGAAGGTATATGGTCTACTCTTGATTAGCAGTCTCTTCTTTTGCACAACACTATCCTTTTCTGGGTACAACCCAGTTTTAATGAAATTTTTGATATCATAATACCAACCTTGAGCTTGTACAGCAAACAGATGAGCATCTGGAAAATCATCATTGATTCCACTAGTTTGATTCATCATATTGATTCTCGATAGGTGATCCGCCATAACATTTTCTTCACCTGGTTTATGGACTACAGAAAAACCAAACTCTTGGAACAACAATAACCACCTCCATATTCTACCAGTGGCTTGTGGTTTGTTGAGTAGGTATTTTAGTGGTTGGTGATCTGTTATAATAATAATTTTTACTCCCAGTAAGTAATGACGGAATTTGTGGACAGCAAAGACCATTGCTAGGGCTTCCCTTTCTGTAGTACTGTAATTCCTTTCAGCCTTGGTCAAGATTCTACTGGCATATTGAATTGGTCTGTCCACTTTAAATTCTTCACTGGGTTGGGTCAAAACTGCCCCCACTGCATAGGCACTGGCATCTACATGTATATGAAAGATTTTTGACCACTCAGGTGTGACCAAAATAGGAGCAGACACTAACCTTGACCGTAATGTTTGATATGCTTTTTCCTCCTCTTCTTCCCATTTAAAAGGTACTTCCTTACCTGTAAGTCTAGCCAGAGGTCTGGCTATCTCTGCATACATTTTTATAAACCTTCTATGGTATCCAATATGCCCCAAGAAACTCTGAATCTCTTTAGGGGATTTAGGTTTAGGCAACTTTAATATAGAAATGATTTTGTCAGGATCTGGGGCCATACCTTTAGCCGACACCACATGTCCTAAGAGAGTTCCTTCTGTCACAAGGAAATGACATTTGTTTGGATTGAGCTTTAACTTAGTCTCCCTGCATCTTTTGAAAACATTGTGCAGCTGCCTCAAGTGGTGGTCCAAACAATCTAGAGGAGTTTCTTTCTGAGATCCTGAAAACGAAGAGAAGTCATCCATGAAGATTCTAAGTGATTCCAGCAATAGGGGGCCAAAAATGAGATTGACCATTCTGTTAAAGGTGGCTGGAGCATTTCTGAGCCCAAATGGCATTTTTACATACACATATGTTCCCCAAGGTGTGATAAAAGCAGTCTTTTCACGATCCTCTAGATGTATTGATATTTGGTTATAGCCACTAAAATCCATCCATAAAGCTATATAATGCATGCCCAGCCACTTCTTCAATGACCTGTTCTGCAAAAGGCATTGGGAAACCATCTGGAATGGTCACCTTGTTGAGTGCTCTAAAGTCAACACAAATTCTGATTTTATTAGTATTCTTCTTTGGTACTATAACCATAGGTGAGAGCCACTCTGAGTGTTCTACAAGAATGATGATTCCTGCATCCTCCATCTTCTGGATTTCCACATAGACAGCTTCAGCATATTTTGGATTAAGTCTATAACTCTTTCCTCTTATGGGTTTGGCTCCATCAACCAGAGGGATTCTATGCTCTCCATAAGTTGCAGGCACTCCTTCTAAGTCTTTATAATGCCAGGCAAAAACATCTATATACTAGGTCAAGAATGATTTTACCTTTTCAAGGAGCCTTGGGTGGCTCCACAACCAAGTGGCCACCAAAACTGGCCGATTATTGTCTTGAGTGCCTAATTGTATTTCTTGGACAGGATTTCTCTCTACCATATTATCTTCGTGTGCATCTTCTTCCTTGTCTTCTTCTACTAGCTTTTCGTGCATTGCTTCATAAGCAGGTGTATATTGGACTTCAATGTATTCCTCCTTGTCCTGCATCCATCCTGCAGGGATTTCTTGAATTGGGAAAGAACATTCTTCACTATAATTTTTTACCTTGCCTTTAGCTTTAGTAACCTCTTTATATGTGGTTGTCATATCCTCCTCCAAGTTGTATTTGAGGGGTGTCTTCGTGCCCCTTCTGTGGTCTGTGATGGGCTCTCCCAATCCATCAACCTGGACTTTTTCCTTATCTTCATCATAACCTTCAGTCATGCAAGAATTATTAAGAAAAATTCCAAAACAAGAGGAAGAGTTGACTGCTTGGAGCCAATTTAGAATATCCTCTTCTTCCTCAAAATCTATTTGGGGTTGATCCTCCAATCTGTTTCCATGCAAATGCCAACTGTTTGCATCATGCTAGTGTTTCCTTGATTATCTTGGCCCTCTTCTAAATGAATCTGTGTCAGCTCCTGCCCTTTCTTTTGTACCCACATAGTGTCCTTGCCCCAATCATGAATGACACTTGCATGCCTCAGCCATGGTCGTCCAATTAAGAGAGGAAATCCTCCTTCAACCTGGGGCAATCTTAAAACCACAAAATCCAGAATGAATAGATTACCTTGTACTTCAAGTGGAACTTTTGGGATCACTCCCAAGGGCCTTACTTTGCTCTGATCTGCCAAAGTAACAGTGAAATTTGCAGGCCTTGAAGGGTGGAGTCCAATCTTTTCCATTGTATGTTCAGGCATCAAGTTAATGCCAGAACCACCATCCACAATAACTCCTTGAAATTCATGACCCTTGATAGATAATGTAAGCCGAGGACTTTTATAATCTGTAAGGGGTGCTTCCCCTACAACTTTTCCTTTATGTGAAACAGCCGTCTTTGCCACCAAACTTGTAGTGGAAGCTTCATCAATTATCTGTAATAACTCTGACCTGGATTTCCCATCCATCTTTATTAAATAAAAAATACTAACCTCCTTTTGAGTAGTTTTGAAGCCTCTGATTCCTTGAGAGCATGGGCTCCAGTTGACTTATCAAACTCCTCATGAGCCCTGTTGAAGGCATGCCCAATGGCATCACTGGTGCATATGAGATCTCCTTTTTGACTTGAATCTGCACCTGTGTTGACTTTATCTTCAGATGTTTCTCTATTTTGATTCCCTTCCTTAATCTTTGATTCTTGTCCTATGTCTGCTTGAGCCTTCCCCTTGTTTCTTGTATGCACAGTCAAAGATTCTATTTCTTCTAATTGCACCACCCTGGTAGATGGAGATGGCTCATTGATTGGATCACACACTTCTTCCTTGTGCACAGAAATCATTTGAATATGGGGCCCGGAGGAAGAGGCTTGATTCTTAGGACAACAATTTGTATAATGGTCTCTTGCATCAGGGCAGTTCTTGCAAGGAGGGGCATTTTCTGGTAGGGTGCACCTACTTTGATAGTGCCCACATTCTCCACATCTGAAACAGATGATTGGCCTCCTAGGCCCATTTCCAAAGTTATTCCTCTGTCTAGGATTATAGTTGTTACCTTGATTTGGTGCAGCAGCCATCACATTTGCTGGTGTTGGGGGTCCTCCTTGTGTCCAGTATGTCGTTGCAGGCATTCCTCTTGATTGGCATTCATGGGCCTCATGGCCAACTTTCCTGCATAATTGGCAAGTCACACTTAACAGAGGACATTCACTTACCATGTGACCTTTCTTGCTGCACATTGAACACCAAAGTCCACTCTTGATGCCACCTCCTTTGAGCTCCTGCAACTCGTGTCGCAGCTGAGCCAATTCCTCTGCTTGGGCCTCTTCCTCCTTTTGGAGCTTTAGTGCTTCAATCTCCCTTCTCAACTGAGCAACAACATTCTCCTCCTCTTTGTAGGGCTTATTTCTTTTTAAGCCCTCCAGTTCTTTCCTTAGCTGTATCACTAGATCCTCCATTTTTGTACCATATGTTGGTTGGGAAGAAGTTGCCCCATACTGGTACCTTATCTGCTCCAAGTGTGTGGCTGTGCTGATGAACTCCTCTATGGAGGCTGTAGGTAGCACTAATTCCTTTATTTTGCATTGGGTGGCCATCGGTAGGGGCTTAGCCAACCATTTCTTGACAAAAAAGTCGTGTGGTGGATCTGGCAATTTAGCCATTAGTGCTTTGGCCTGAGTCACAAACTCTGGGAACTTTTCTCCTGGACCTAATCTTAAATTTTCTAGCTCTTCTATGATAATCTCCGCAGTGTTGCCATGCTGGAACTGATTTTTAAAAGCATCTTTCATCACATCCCAAGTGGTAAAATGGTTTTCAGCAAACTGGCTGAACCACTTATCAGCTAATCCCTCTAATGTGGCAGGGAAGAGAATAAAAAAGGCATCCTCCCTACCCATTAGGCCTCTAGTCTTACATAGTGCCAAAAACCTTCTAATGTGTTTATCTGGATCCTCCTGAGCTAGGCCTTTGAAAGAAGGAAACTTTATATTTAATCTAGAGAGTAAAGTTTCCAAGTCTACCTGACCCGCCATGCTCTTGACTGATGATGTTGAAGATAGTGGACTGGGGGACCTTCTAACAACCTTCCTTCTTGTCTGCTTGCAGGTGACCCTCAATACTTGGGACCGGGTTGCGGTCATGAGCAGCTCATAGCCCACTGAATATGAGACACTTGATAAGAATATTTACCTTTTGTTTGATGAAGTAGCACTGTGGTTCTGTCGACACTTGATCTCTTCTATGCTTTGCACTTGGATTCTCCTAAGCTCAAATCTCCTTGGATGTCCCACCATGCGTGCCAAATTTTGTTGGGGGATTCTTAGACAAGAAGGAGTTTGAGGGTTTGTAGGAGAAAATGAAAGGACCAGAAGAGGAAATACAACTTGAAAGCTTCTGCCGATTGATTACAGTAAGACAATTACAATGTTTGAAGCAAAACACAAGCCAATACTTCTGTGCACAATCACACAGAGTGCTCAATTACAAAATACCCAATATCCCAAAGTCTTCTTGCCACCGGCCTCCTCTGCACCAGACCTCCACCTGCTTCAAGCTTATCCTTGTGCACACCTTGCATCAAGCTTCCACAAAGGGGGAGGAGTGAATACCTTCTCTCGGCACGCGCACACTGCAATGAGACCTTGAGATCCTTGGGGGGAGTATAGCTTAGCACTCTCTACACAAATCCTTAGTCACTCTCCATGCATCTTGCACTTCCACTTCTCTGCGTCGCACTCTGGTGACTCTTGCACTTCTCCCTCTTGCTTCCCTAGACTATGCTCTCTTGCTTACTCTAAGATTGGTCCAAGAATGGCCCTTGCCTTGATTTGAGTGTGTCGATCACGTACGCTCCTAACTGCAATGGTATCTTGGTGCTCACTTTGATGTCCCAAGATTGTCTTCACAAGTGGCAGCCAACGACTCACTGTTTTGTCCTGTAGTGACTTTAGTCTAAAACCCAAAATTTTAATGGGGGGCTATACTTTCACCTGTGCGTACGCTGCCGCTTCACATACCTTCACATTTCCTTTTAAGTCTTCACTTTTGCACATAAGGGAGGGTTCACCTGAACCTTCCAAAACACTTTAAAACACACTTTGAACCTTAGGGAAATTAGAGAAAATACCTCTGCAACCTGCAACCCACTTTCTCCAATTTACCCTTTGTGGACAATTCATTGTGCACTACCTGTGCACTTTGACACCTGCACTTACACACTTTGACTTTGCACCTGTTGACTTTGACCTTGACCTTGTTGACTTTGACCTATTGACTTTGACCATTTGATTTTGACTTTAGTTGACTTTGACCAACATGACTTTTATGGGCTCAACATCCACTCAAAACTTGATATTCTGTAGTTGATATTTTAATATTTCCTTTGTCATTTGGTTCAAGATCAAGTCCATCTTTGGCATAGAAGCTTGAAATTTCATCAAACACCACATTTATGCTTACCTTCACCTGTCGTGTGAGTGGGTTATAAAATTTATATCCCTTTTGCTCAAGGGAGTATCCAATGAAGATACATTTTTCTGCTTTTGGATGAAGCTTCATCCTCAACTCATCTGGAACATGTACATATGCGATATAGCAAAAAACTTTCATATCTGATAAGTTCGGATTTTTACCTGTAAGCTTCTCTTCAGGTGTAACTTGATGTACAACAATGGTTGGAGTTCTGTTCATGATGTATACAACAGTATGCATAGCTTCTGCCCAATAACAATGAGGCATATTATTCTTAGCCATCAAGGCTCTTGACATTTCTATAATATTTCTATTTTTGCATTCAATAATGTCATACTGTTGTGGTGTGTACCTGCATGAAATGTGACATAGAATTCCATAACATTTAAGAAAGTTGCTAAAGTCATTTGATATGTATTCACCCCCTCCATCATATCTTAATATCTGAATATACTTTCTTGTCTGCTTTTCCACCATAGCTTTAAAATTTTAGAAGTGAGTGAACACCTCACTCTTCTCTTTCATGAAATTTACCCATACTTTTCGTGTATGGTCATCAATGAAAGTAACATAAAACCTACAAGCACCCATAGATGTGGTCTTTGCAAGACCCCAAACATCTGTATGTACTATTTCTAGTACGTTCTCACTAACATGCTTGTCATGTGGAAATGATGCTCTTGACTATATACCAAATTGACATGCTACACATACTTTTTGCATTTTTGCAACCTTGAAATTATGTAGTCCATTGACAATCTCCTTTGAATGCATCAATTTTAGCCTTTGCAGATTTGCATGTCCAACTCGTTTGTGCCAAATCTCCATATCAACAATAACTCCTGCACCTTTTGTAAACATGGCTGCATTCATTTAATGAATTTTCACATTTAAGGTGAGCATGCTACCCACTTTGTTTCCTTTCGCAATCAATCGTCCATCCTATTTATACTCTTTTACATATAACCCATCAGCATTGAACTTGACTTGTAATCAGTGGTCAAACATTTCTCCAACAGAAACTAGATTCTTTATTATATTTGGAACATGCAACACATTAGCAAGATGTTTTACCTTCTCTTCCTCCATAGACAATGCTATGTTTCATGTATGCTCGATAGGGTGTGATATGCCATCACCTATTTCAACATATCTAGGAACTGGCAATGGCTGCAAACTACTAGACCATTCCACATTGAAGTATTTTGAGGGCTATGCACCACAGTGTGATCTCCTTCTTGAAAGCTACACGATGATATCCTCAGAGTAGAAAACCGAGCCCTCGCACTGCACATAGTACTCTGTACAGAGGCTACAAAATATGTACGAAAAACATAGTACAAAAGGAGCAAAAACACAAACTTCTTAGGTGTTACGAATGTGGTCGAGCTTACAGTCTGTGGTTGACTAGGCCACTATATGTTTTATTAAAGAACATATAGAAGAATTTTTGGTGGCCATTTGGCCTTTCACATGGACACTAACGGTAACAATCTCCCACTAAAGGCCAATATGGCCAAAGTAACTATGGGAGAAAAAAATTAAGAATGATAAATAATACCTAAGCGTCAGTATAAAAACTATACCTCCCACCTGATGGGAATGTTACATAGTATACAAGTGACTATGTAAGATCATGAATCAAGTAACCCTCGTCAAGTGACAACCATGTCGAAAGCTATCCTATGGTAGAGCTTTAGTTGAAGCATCTCAACATTATCTTGAGTGTGAACCCTCTCAAGAATAATGCGTTTAGTGGCTAAGAAATCTCTAATGAAGTGATATCTCACCTCAATGTGCTTGGTCTTTACATGATAGACCATATTCTTAGCCAAAGCAATAGCACTTTGATTATCACCGAGCAAACGAGGTACATGTTGAGGTAAACCCATATCACAAGCAAGACAAGCAAGCCACAATGCTTCTTTACATGCCTCATTTGATGCAACATACTTTGCTTATGTGGTGGAAACAACTGTACATGAAGTATTTTGATGGCGATGCACCAAAGTGCGCTCTCCTTCTTGTGCACTCCATGACGATATCCTCGGAGTAGAAAACTGAGCTCCTAAGGCCGCACACGAGACTCCACACAGAGACTGTAGAATACGCAGAAAACACAGTACACAGGGAGCACGAAGACAGACTTCTTAGGTTTTACAAATGTGGTCAAACTTACAGTTTGTGATTGACTAGGCCACTATATGTTTTATTAAAGAACATATACAAAGAAGTGTTCAGTGGCCATTTGGCCTTTCACATGGACACTAACGGTAATGATCTCCCTGAGTGTAAGTATACAAACTATACCTCCCACTTGATAGGCATGTTACCTAGTATACAAGTGACTGTGTAAGATCATGAATCAAGTAACTCCCATCAAGTGAAAAAAGTCTCGAAAGCTATCCTGTGGTAGAGCTTTAGTCAAAGCATCTGCAACATTATCTCGAGTGTGAAACCTCTCAAGAATAATACACTCACTGGCTAAGCAATCTCTAATGAAGTGATACGTCACCTCAATGTGCTTGGTCTTAGCATGATAGACCAGATTCTTAGCTAAAGCAATGGCACTCTGACTATCACTGAGCAAATGAGGTACATGCTGAGATAAACCCATATCACAAGAAAGACAAGAAATCCACAACACTTCCTTACATGACTCACTTGCTACAACATACTCTGCTTCTGTGGTGGAAATAGTTGTAAATTCTTGAAGACGAGATCCCCAAGAGATAGCATCTCTAGCAAAATGCAAAATGTACCCTGATGTTGACTTACGATTGTCTACACAACCAACATAGTCAGAATTTGTGATAACCAATAATGGATGCTTTCCCTCTACCTAAGCATAGACACTTGTCCTTAGTGCCACTCAGATATCTTAAAATCATCTTGACCACTTCCCAATGTTTCTTGCCAGGATTAGACATCTGCTCACAACTCCCACTGCAAATGCAGTGTCTGGTCTTGTAGCTACCATAGCATACATGAGACTACCAACAACAGACTGATAGGGAGTTTTAGTAATGAATTCCTTTTCCTCATCTAATTTGGGGCAATCATCCTTGCTCAATTTCACATGGGTGGGTAAAGGTGTACTCAATGTCTTTCCACCCTGCATATTGAACTTGTGAAGTACTTTGGATATGTACTCACTTTGAGAGAAGTATATGCATCTTTTGCTCGCATCACGAGTAATGTGCACGCCATGAATATGTATGACATCCCCCAAATACTTCATATCAAATGTTTGACTCAAGTTCTTTTTGAGAATTGATAAATCATAAGAGGACTTCCCAGCAATCAGCATATCATCAACATAAAGTATCAAGCATATCAAGCCGCCATCTGAGCATCTCTTTATGTAGAGACAATGATCCTCATTGCCTTGAGAATAGCCTTGAGACTTCATAAAAGCATCAAACTTTTGGTACCATTGTTTAGGGTACTGTTTAAGTCCATACAAGCTCTTCTTAAGCTTACAAACTAGATTTTCCTTGCCAGGAACTACATAACCCTCTAGTTGTTCCATATAGATCTCATCTGTAAGATCTCCGTGCAAGAAAGAAGTTTTCACATCCATTTGGACTAGTTCTAAGTCCTCCATTGCAATGAATCCAAGCAACATGCCCAGGGTAGTCATCTTCACCACTGGAGAGAAGATTTCCTCGAAATCAACACCGTGTTGTTCTTAAAAACCCTTTGCAACAAGTCGTGATTTATACTTTGGAGAAGCACTATCTGATGTGAATTTAAGCTTATATAACGATTTACATGGCAAAGCTTTCCTGCCCTTTGGCAAAGGTACTAAATCCCAAGTACCATTCTTGTGAATAGAATCCAACTCACTCTTCATGGAACGCTCCCACTTGACATGATCCTTTGTCTGCATAGCCTCTTTGTAGCAAGACAATTCACTGGCATCTGTTAACATAACAAAATCTAGACATGGAACATATATATCAAGTGGATGTGAGACACGTGTAGAACGTATCAATGGTTGCTGAACAAGAATATGTGCAGATTGATCTGAATGGACATTCTCTTGAACATCCCTATGTGCAACATTTTTATGCATGCTAACCGAGGACTAGTATCCTCAAACACCACTCTTCTCACCTCAACCTCCTTAATGGGTTGTTTATGCATCTTAGACTCATTGAAAAGGACATCATTACTTCTGATCACTGATCGTGTTTCATGATCCCATAAGGGATATCCAAATTGTCCTTCTCGACCATATCTAAGAAAAATGCATTTCTTTGACTTATGGTCCAATTTTTTACTAAGATTCTTGGATATATGAACATATGCTTCACACCCAAACTTGAAGATGATCATAATACGATGGCTTCCCTGTCCATAACTCTTGTGCCACTTTCAAACCTTTGGCAGTACTAGGTGAAAGGTTAATCACATGAACTGCAGTCAATACTACTTCTGCCCAAAAACCTTGTGAGAGGTTTGCATGATGCAACATAGAGAATACTCTATCTTGAATAGTTCTATTCATCCTCTCAGCTACACCATTCTGTACTGGGGTATAAGGAGCTGCAATCTCTCTACAAATCCCTCTAGATTGACATAAAAGGCTGTATTCATGTGAGGTATACTCACCCTCTGTTATCTGAACATAAAGCCTTAAGCTTAGTTCCTTTTTCAGTCTCAACTGAAGCAAGCCATTTTTTGAAAGTAGGGAATAGCTCATCCTTCGATTTGATAGGATATACCCAAACTTTTCCAGTAGCATCATCTATGAAAGTGACAAAGTAAAGAGAACCACCTAAGGACCTAGTCGGCATAGGACCACACACATCTGTATGAACAAGATCTAAAGGCTGAATTGAAGAGTCAATGTGCATTCTATGCACTGTTGGAAAACAAAGATCCAATATCCTATTGGTCAAAATTGTCCATTCTTAAAATTTGCTCAGAATAGTATAGGATGTGTAGTCTTTTGTATGAGTCTTTGTACAAGAAAAGTGAGCAGGGCTTGTGGATAGGCAAAATCTCTCCTAAAAAAGCGATGTGGGATCGATTCCCATCGGTTGCAACTGAGTAGCGCGATATCTTTTTACTTCCTATGCTTTTCGATAGCGGACACTGTTTTTTCGGATGTTGTTTTTTCTCTTGATTACGATCAATAGCTTTATTGAATCGAGTGCTTTTGGAAGAGCTTTTGGAGCGTAATCTAGTCCTATATAAGAAGCCATTGGGGTCACTTGTAATTCATCCTTCACCTAGTGTTCAACACAAGCCCTAGTGCTTGGACCTCAATAGAGGTGGTGTTTCTTCTAGCACATGGGGCAGCCATGGTGCTAACTTGGAGCATGTTGAGGAGTGGCTATGGAGTTCTTCTTGGAGAAGAAGAGTGTGCTCACACTCTTGCTTATGGAGAGGACTTGGTTATTAGCAACTTGGTGGTGAGGATCGGCCATTCACATGATGTATTTGAAGATTGTCTTCTACGTGAAGATTTCGGGTTACTTCAAAGACATTGGATGGTGGTTAACATAAGATTTACATCTTATGTTAAGAATTCGGGTACATATTCTCTTTATGAACACAGGTACTACTTGGAGCTTATGGAGGCATAGGCATCCATATCAGGAGGAGTCCTATTCGGCATAGGTACAAGAGAATCAGTACGGTTATGCTTTATGCATATTTGGATGAGGTGTTCGAGAAGGTATGATCATATGAGTTTGAGGATTTCCGGCAGCAAACTTGTTAGCATTCTTTGCTACTTTTTAAGTATGTGATCTTTTCACACACGTATCTGACTTAGGGTCTTCCATAGCCTACGATTAGATGAGGGTTTGTTGATTATCAGTTTTAGACTGATCCTTCCTCTTTCGGTCACTCATACATATTCCACATCTCATGCATATTCAGATTTCTGTCCATACATCTGAATATGTTTGTTACATTTGTACATTCACTTATCCATCTATTACTGTTCACATAGAGTGGTTGAGAGTTTTGCTCCCACATTGTACATTGAACATTGGTATATATGATAGTGTGCAGTGGCTTACGTAACACTTTACACATGATCTCTAAATCTTTCTCTGTCTTTGTCTCATCTTTTGTATGATCAAGTGTGGTATGTTCATGTTTTGTCAATATTTGAAGATTGCTAGATTCTATGTTGTATATGCTGGACCTATGGAACCATGGACCTCTGATATGAGCTATGGGCCTACCTCATTTCCAACATGCACATTTCTAGTTTGCTTTCCATATTGAGAATGCTCACAAAATGAAAAATCAGAGAAAGATAACACAGGTAAGTAGCCAGAACGCGAAAGATTTTCCATTCCACTACGAGATATATGGCCCAAATGACCATGCCAAATACAAGCCACAGGCTGTTCAATAACAGCTAACAAGTGTTCTTTCTATGATACAAATAAAGGATAAAGTGAGACAACTTTGGTTCCTTTTGCAATAACCATATTGCCCTTTGATAAGTGAAAGGATTGAACATAGAAGGCCACCTTGTAACCAAGGTCATCAAGTTGGCCAATTGACATCAAACCACGTGATAACTAAGGTACATGGCGTACATTATGCATAGTAAATTGTGAACCATCAATGAATTGCACAACCACATCTCCAATCCCCACAACATTACACTGGTAAGAGTCACCAAGTCTCATAGTACCAAGAGACTTTGCTGCATAATTAGAGGACCATTCTTTGTGTGGTGTCACATGGAAAGAAGCACCAAAATCTACCAGCCATGTGTGGGAAAGAGAATCAGCCATAAGATCCTCAGTTGGCACAGTACTATCAAGTGTCAACACATCAGCATCATCAGAAATAGCATTAATTTCTTCAAGCTTTCTTAATTGAAGTAGATGGTGCAGGTAACTGTTTAACATGCCCATCAACATTCTGTCCTTTACCTTTAGCATTCTTTAATGCATAAGAGTCTTTCTTCATGTGTCCTTTCTTATGACAATAATGGCATTCGATATCCCTCTTCCTTGGTTTACTTCTACTCTTATTCTGTTCACCATTCTTTTCCTTGTTCTTGGTCTTGCCACGTTGTTGATTCTTTCCTTGGTAAGAATCATGAACATTATATGCATCTCCACTCTGAGTGCCAACCGTGGGTTTTCTATGAATCTCCTCACTCAAGAGTGCTCCACATATGTCATCATAGATGAGTTTACCACTAGGTGCACTATTGCTAATAGCTGTGCAAAACGTATCCCATGATGATGGCAAGGTGCATAACATCAATACTACTTTCATTTCATTATCCATATCCATTTTTTGAGCCTCTAACTCAGAGAATATAGCATCAAACTCATTTAGATGAGCAACAACACTATCTTTGTCCTTCATACAAAGGTCATATAATTTTCTCATCAGATAGACTTTATTTGATGCTGTCTCTTTTTCATATGTATTGCATAACTTCTTCCAAAGCTCCTCTACACTTTCATAGTCTAATACTGTAAAGTAAACATTATCTGCCAAGTGCAAGTGAGTGGTAGACCTAGCCATTTCATCTAAATCATCCAAATCATCTTCATCCATGTCAGCAGGCTTCTTTGAAATTCCATTTACTGGCTTCCATTGTCTCCTTTGAAGCAACACATCTTTAATCTGATTCTTCTGTAGAGAAAAGTTTGTGCCATCAAATTTTCGGATCTCAAAATGGTTTTTGGCCTACAAGTTATAGCTCCTCCTCAAAACACTAGCACTAGGCCCTGATCCATCGGATGTGCCTGAGACCTCTGATGCCATGATTGTAGAGAACTGAATAGAATGATAATGGAGCTAAAAGAGTCCAAACACCAACGAATAAGTGTATCAAGGAGTAAATGGACCACTATATATTCGACAAAACCAGAAATCTAGAAAAATTTTGCCACAATATCCTTTGCAAAATGAGTGTATGACTAGTGTCAAAATATCATAAAACTGCAAGTACTCACATGTTTTCCTGCATAGTGGATCACTGACTCCACTGCATATAATCAATTACTCAATAGAAGCCAACTAAGCTTATCGAGCACCTATGAACAACTATCATACATCTCCTATGGCGAGGCTGGGTAAGTCTTCCATCTACATCATCGAAGAGACCCCAACATCCGGGTGTCTCTCAGTTAAGAAAACCTCACCACAAACCTCTTTATCAAACATAAAAGGCTTTATGCAAAGAACGTAACCCCTATATCAATGACCACATGGACGTACCTAAGTGGTATCCACAAAAGCGTACATGGTGTGTATGTGCTCAATATATGTAGTAAAATGACACTAAAGGCTGAATACAAAGCCCAAAAACTAGCCAATGATACCTACAAGTATCTGTCAACTCTGATGTTTTAGGTTCAAAAAACCTGCATAAATTTGTAGCAACTACTCCCACCAAAACTAAAATCTTTCAAGAAACTTGTATTTTTACGAGGGTGGCTGAAAACACAACCGCAAAAGGCTGATATTTATTGTCAGAGAAGTACAAAGAGCACTCTTCTTGATGTTCTTGGACCTGTGTGAAGAGAACTATGTGCGGAAGTACTCCAAAATGGCTCCAAAAGACACCCCAAAAATGCTTCCAAAATAGGCTTTGAAAGCAAAAAATGAAGCTTTGAGGGACCAAAACATGTTCAAGGTAATGTCAACCTTAGTCTTTCCCCTTCTTCAAAGACCACAAGAGTGTAGCTTAGTGGCAAGAGATTGCCACGGTTAAGCGAGCTCCAGGGGGAACAGTACTGGGATGGGTGATCTCTCGAGAAGTACTGGGAACCCCTATATTCCTTAATCATTGAGGTCAACCCTCGCGCGCAACCAATGGTGCCAATGGTGACTTCGGTGACTCGGATGACAAGGTATGCCAAGGTCTATGCCTTGGTCGACACCTTAGTCGTAAGCCTTGGAGAGGGGGGGCTCGCTTCGCTCGCACAAAAGGGACAAAGCTTTTGCATCAAACTGCTCTGGTACCAATGAAGTATTTCAATGGCGATGCACCATAGTGCGCTCTTCTTCTCACGAGCTCCACGAGGATATCCTCCGAGTAGAAAACCGAGGTCCTAAGGCCGCACATGGTACTCCGCACATAGTACTTTGCAGAGAGACTACATAATATGCAGAAAACACAATATAGGGAGCACGAAGACAAACTTCTTAGGTCTTATAGATGCGATCGAACTTATAGTTTGTGACTAACCAGGCCACTATATGTTTTATTAAAGAACATATACAAAGAAGTGTCCAATGGCCATTTGGCCTTCCAAATGGACACTAACGGTAACAATACATTCTTGAAGATGAGATCTCCAAGAGATAGCACCTCTTGCAAAATGAAAAATGTATCCTGATGTAGACTTATGATTGTCTACACAACCAACATAGTCAAAATATGTGTAACCAATAATGGATGATTTCCCTCTACCTAAGCATAAACACTTGTAGTTAGTGCCACTCAAATAGCTCAAAATCATCTTGACCACTTCCCAATGTTGCTTGCCAAGATTATACATATATATGCTCACAACTCCCACTGCAAATGCAATGTCTCGTCTCCTCGCTACCATAAAATACATGACACTACCAACAGCAGATTGATAAGGAATTTTCTTCATGAATTCATTTTCCTCATCAGATTTGGGGCAATCATCCTTGCTCAATTTCACATATGTGGGTAAAGGTGTCCTCAATGTCTTTCCACCCTGCATATTGAGCCTATGAAGTACTTTGGATATGTACTGACTTTGGGACAAGTATATGCATCTTTTACTCTTGTCACAAGTAATGCGCATGCCAAGAATATGTTTGGCATCCCCCAAATCCTTCATATCAAATGTATGACTCAACTTCTTTCGAGAATTGACAAGTCATAAGAGGACTTCCTAGCAATCAGCATGTCATTGACATAAAGTATCAAGCATATCAAGCTGCCATCTGAGCATCTCTTTGTGTAGAGACAATGATCCTCGTTGGTTCAAGAATAGCCTTGATACTTCATAAAAGCATCAAACTTTTGGTACCATTGTCTAGGGGACTATGTAAGTCCATATAAGCTCTTCTTGAGCTTACAAACTAGACTTTCTTTGCTAGGAACTACATAACCCTCTGGTTGTTCCATATAGCTCTCATCTATAAGATCTCCATGTAGGAAAGTAGTTTTCACATCCATTTGGACTAGCTCTAAGTCCCCCATTGCAATGAATCTAAGAAACATGCATAGGGTAGTCATTTTGACCAATGGAGAGAAGATTTCCTCGAAATTAATGCCATGTTGTTGCTTAAAACCCTTTGCAACAAGTCGTGCTTTATACTTTGGAGAAGCACTATTTGATGTGAATTTCAGTTTATATACCCATTTACATGGTAAAGCTTTCCTACCCTTTGGCAAAGGTACTAAATCCCAAGTACCATTCTTGTGAATAGAATCCATTTCACTCTGTATGGCACACTCCCACTTGAGATGATCTATTGTTTGCATAGCCTCTTTGTAGCAAGAAGGCTCACCAACATCTGTTAGAATAACAAAATCCAAACCTGGAACATATCTATTAGGTTGATGTGAGACACGTGTAGAGCATCTCAGTGGTTGCTGAACAAGAACATTTGTAGAGTGATCTGATCGGGCATTCTCTTGAACATCCCTATGTGCAACATTTTTATGCATGCTAACTAGAGGACTAGTATCCTCAAACACCACTCTTCTCACTTCAACCTCCTTAATGGGTTGTTTATGCATCTTAGGCTCATTGAAAATGACATCACTACTTTTGATCACTGATTGTGTTTCAGGATCCCATAAGCGATATCCAATTTTTCCTTCTCGACCATATCCAAGAAAAATGCATTTCTTTGAGTTATGGTCCAACTTTTGTCTAAGATTCTTGGGTATATGAACATATGCTTCACACCCAAAAACTCAAAGATGATCATAATATGGAGGCTTCCCTATCCATAGCTCTTGTGCGACTTTTAGACCTTTGGTAGTACTAAGTGAAAGGTTAATTACATGAAGTGCAGTCAATAGTGCTTCTACCCAAAAGCCTTGTGAGAGGTTTGCATGATGCAACATAGAAACTACTCTATCTTGAATAGTTCTATTCATCCTTTCAGCTACACCATTCTATACTGGGGTATAAGGAGCTATAAACTCTCTATGAATCCCTCTAGACTGATAGAAAAGGCTGAATTCATGTGAGATATACTCACCCCCATTATCTGAACATAAAGCCTTAAGCTTAGTTCCTTTTTCAGTCTCAATTGAAGCAAGCCATTTTCTGAAAGTAGGGAATACCTCATCCATTGCTTTGATAGGATATAACCAGACTTTTCTAGTAGCATCATCTATGAAAGTGACAAAATAAAGAGAACCACCTAATGACCTTGTAGGCATAGGCTCATACACATCTATACGAACGAGATCTAAAGGCTTGATTGAAGAGTCAATGTGCATCTTGTGCACATTCCTAGTTTGCTTTCCATATTGACAATGCTCACAAAATGAAAAATTAGAGAAAGACAGAATGAGAAAGATTTTCCATTCCACTACGTGATATATGGACCAAAAGACCATGCTAAATACAAGCCATAGGTTGTTCAATAGCATCTAACAAGTGTTCTTTTTGTGGTACAAACAAAGGATAAAGTGAGCCAACTTTGCTTCCTTTTGCAATAACCACATAACCCTTTGATATACAAAAGGATTGAGCATAGAAGACTACCTTATAACTGGCATAGTGAATCACTGACTTTACTGCATATAATCAGTTATCCAAAAAGAAGCAAACTATGCTTATCAAGCACCTATGAATAACTATCATACATCTCATATGGCAAGGCTGGGTAAGTCTTCCACCTGCATCATCGAAGAGACCCCAACATCTAGGTGTCTCCTAGTTAAGAAAATCTCACCATGACCCTCTTTATCAAAAGTAAAAGGCTTTATGCAAAAAATGCAATTGTTATATCAATGACCACATGGACATACATAAGCGATATCCACAGAAGCATACATAGTCTATATATGCTCAATATATGTAGTAAAATAACCCTAAAAAGGCTGAATGGATAGCCCAATCGCTGGCCAACAACACCCGCAAGTGTCTATCAACTCTGTTGTTTTAAGCCAAAAAAAACAGGCATAAATTTGCAATGGTTGCTCCCACTAAAACTAAAAACCTTTCAAGAAACCTATATTTTTACAAGTGTGGCTGAAAAGACAACCCAAAGTTTAATATTTATTGTCCAAGAAGTACGAAGAACACTCTTCTTGATGTTCTTGGACTTGTCTGAAGAGAACTATGTGCAATAGTACTCCAAAATGGCTCCAAAAGCACCCCAAAAATGCTTCAAAAATAGGCTTTGAAAGCAAAGAATGAAGCTTTGGGGGACCAAAACATGTTCAAGGTAACATTAAACTTAGTCTTTCCCCTTTTTCAGACACCACAAGAGTATAGCTTAGTGGCGAGAGATTGTCACGGTTAAGCGAGCTTCAGGGGGAAGATTACTGGTATGAGTGACCTCCCGGGAAGTACCAGGAACCTCTATCTTCCTTGATAGTTGAGGTTCTCCCTCACGCGTAGCCAATGGCACCAACAGTGACTTCAGTGACTTGGATGATAAGGTCTATGCCAAGGTCGCCGCCTTAGTCATAAGCCTTGGGTGCATGGGCGGGTGCTCACTTCGCCCCCACAAAAGGAACAAACATTTTGTATCGAAATGCTCTGATACCAATGAAGTATTTCAAGGGCTATGCACCACAATGTACTCTCCTTCTTTAGATCTCCACGATTATATCCTCGAAGTAGAAAACTGAGCTCCTAGCACTGCACACAGTACTCCACATAGAGGCTGGTCTCCTTCTTGAGAGCTCCATGATGATATCCTCAGAGTAGAAAACTAAGCTCCTAGCACCGCACACAGTACACAGGGAGCATGAACATAGACTTCTTAGGTGTCACAAATGTGATCGAATTTACAATATGTGGCTGACGAGGGCACTATATGTTTTATTATAGAACATATACAAGAATGTTCGATGGCCATTTGGCCTTTCACATGCACACTAACGGTAACACACATGATTGGTCATGTGATTTGAAGCACCTGAGTCAACATACTAGACATTACCCTTTGATTTTGAAACATCAAAAAACATTGTATTCATCATATGATGTTGAACCATGAATAGCTTCTCAGAATCATCTGCATTTGTGGATGCATAGTTGTTTTGCTGCCTTGTGTTATTTTGATTCTTCAACCTGCAATCACGTTCAAAGTGTCCAGGTTTACCACAATTCCAGCATTGTTTATTGTCATTACCTGAATCATTACTTTGGAAATTCCTGCAGCCTCTTTGGCTCCTTGTGCCTCGAAACTGTCCTCTACCTCCTATATGATTCTGTTGTTGACTTTGGAAAGTATTCTATCTGGAGAATGATGTGTGCTATCACTTTTGTGCAAAGAAACAATAGCCTCTCTTAGATTATCCTTCCTAGAAATATACTTTCTAAGTTTACTGACATGAAACACTGGATGGAATCTGCAATATGCAAGAAGCTCTATTGAGTATGCAACATCACTAAGCTTCTTAACTATCTTCCAAGGTCCACAAAACCTTGGTGAAAGCTTACTACATTTCCTTGTGGATAGTGAAGTAGATCTAGCTAGTGCTTGAAGAAAAACTCTATCTCCTTCCTCAAAGTCTCTAGGAGATCTCTTCCTATCAGTATACTCTTTTGCCCTATCAACTGCTTTTTGCATCTTGCCTTTAGCTATTTCTGAATTTGCTTGTAGATTCGCCAAGAACTCTAAAGCACTAGGACATTTCTTTGGCATTCCTATGGTATTGGGAGCAGTGGTATTCATGCCATAGTTCATCTCGAAAGGAGACATTCCTATCACCTTATGAGGTCTATTCTTATAGGCAAACTCTACTAATGGCAATTAACTATCCCAATCTGTCTGCCTCTTAGACACATATGCTCTCAACATGTCCTTTACAATCTGGTTGACCCTCTCAGTTTGTCCATCTCTCTGTAGATGATCACTACTACTCATTTTCAATGACACCTTTAGTTTGTCAAATACAAACTTTCAAAAGTGTCCTGTGAATATGACATCCCTATCTGAAACTATGGATGTCGATAACCCATGCAATCTAGAGACATGTTGGATAAACAACTCTACTACATGTAGAGCTTTTATTGTGTTCTGCGTGGGTATGAAATGAGCCATCTTGCTCAATCTATCCACTGCAACTATGATAGTATCCTGAATGGATGGGAGGAGAGTGGCACACACATCATTCACTAGTCTTTGATTTTCAAGCTTAGAGAGAAGTTTTTGGCTTCAAATTTGGTATTAGAGCATGAAAAGACTCAGTTGTGGATTTTGTTGATGATTTTCTAGCGTATAATAGATGTGTTCATGAGCATGAAAGTCATTTAAGATTAGTATCAAATAAGTTGAAATAAAATGAGTTGTATGTAAATCTAGATAAGAATCAGCTGTTTCTTCCAGAGATAGAGTATTTAGGGCATGTGGTATCGGACGATGGGGTTCAGATGGATCCCAAGAAGGTCTCAGTTATTCTACCTTGGACTACTCCTCAGGATTAGGGATACTTACGATCATTTTTAGGACTTTCTGGTTTCTATCAAAAATTCATCTCCTCTTATTCATTGATAGCAACACCTATGATGAACTTGGTTAAAGGCAAATTTCCATTTGCATGGAAGCAAGAGCAACAAGAAATTTTTGATACTCTAGAACAAGTTGTTTCAGAGGCTCCTATAGTCAAAGTGGTAGATCTATAGAAACCATTTGAGTGGTATACCCATAGGGGCAGCCTTGAGACAAGATGACAGGCCAATAGCTTTTGAAAGCAAGAAATTGAGTAGTGCACAGTGCAATTGGCTAGTGCATGAACATGAGTTGTATGCAATGGTGCACACTCTTAAAGTCTGGAGACACTATCTTTATGGTGTAGACTTTAAGCTATACACAGATCACCATACACTCAAGTACTTTTGTAGTCATCCAAATCTTCAAGGTAGACATGCTCGTTGGGCTGAGCTCATGCAAGAGTTCCACATGGAAATCTTGTATAGAAGAGGCAAAGAGAATATAGTAGTTGATGCATTATCACAGATAGTGTATCAAATAAGCTTTACAAGTCTAGAAAGATCATTGCTTCAAGAAATAAAGGAATCACAAGTGGAAGATCCACATTTGTTACAGATTATTAGAGAATGATGAATCTATCATAGGAGACAAGACAGTTCCAATTGTTTCTTCCCCTAGCAAAGCAAACAAGTTTAGTCCGTATTCGAATTTCTCAAAGGATAATGGAATAGTCAAACAAAAAGGAAAGGTTTGCATACCAGATTCATGGGAGTTGAGAAGAAAATTCATGCATGAGTACCATGATGCTCCTTGTGCAGGGCATCCTATGTTGACAAGATAATATGGCTTGTTAGAAGAACATTTTGGTGGCCTAGACTAGCCAGAGATGTCCACACTTATGTTCAAGAATGATTTATGTGCCAATTCAATAAGGCAAAAGGGTAAAGACACTAGGCCTTTTACATCCTTTACAGATTCCATATCATAACTAGGACAATGTATCCATGGACTTCAAAGTGGGGTTACCATGGACCCAAAGGCCTCCTATGAGTTGTCCTCAATGTTGATGGTAGTCCTACCATCCCTCTTATTCAATAAAGGAACATAATCCATAGCTTTTTTATTCTTGAGCAAGGAGAACATCCATTTATTAGGTTTATCCAACTTCTCATCCTAGAATTCCCGTGAATAGGAAAGAGAAATACTAGCATCAGTGTACTCTTCACGTCTCAATTTATACTAGAGATCAAGAGCTTCTTTAGGACACCTAGCTTTATCAGTACTAGCAAGCTTTTCTAGAATCTTCTATTTTCTCATAACATGAGAAATGATCAACTCGACATTTGAGATCCCAATAGCTATTAAGGAGGTTTCTAGAGATATAGCATCTATCAAGTATAGCAGCAAGGGAGTTGTTACAAGTCTTGTTATGTCTCCACGTGAAACTAATTCTAGAGGACATATGAGGTCATGGTCATAACAAAGGTTGTACCAATTGGTTTTTTCTTGGCCACAGATGATATTATCTTTACTTCCATGCCTATCAATATTAGAAGCCATCATTTAAGATTCATTGGTGATGATGAGGAAGCCAGGGAGAGCATTAATGGGTCATTTGAAAAATCCTTCCTGTTAATGTCTAAATTTGAGGCATAAATATTGACCATGGTTCAATTAAAGGACGCTTTCACGGAAACAACAATTCATTGGTGCTTGTGACAAACATGATGATTAGTGATAAAATTAAGGAGAGAGAGAGACAAATGCCAATGGTAGCACCTCCCTTACCCTTAGGCTCATCTGTACAAAACCATTTATGATTGCTATGGACAATATTAAGATGATTGTTCAACTTTATGCCACTTATCTTAACGTGCTATGGGCAAATAAAATGAGGGTTTATGAAGTTACTTTTGAACCATCTGTTATCCACTTAGTCTGACTGGATATGTGATACCTTTGGTGTTAAAAGAGAACCTTTTAGTGCAATCCCTAAAAAGAAGGGACCAAGATAGAAGCAAAATAGAAATACTTCGTGCTAGCCTTGTGAGGCTTAGATAGAGTACTAGAGGCTCTCAAGTTGTCCATCCTCTTGGTTTTAACCTGAGGTTAGTTCTTGGGATCCTTATTTTCTGTATGCTGCATCTCAACATCCTCATGATGATCCACTTGTTGAGACATATTATTCAGTCTTTGAGTATCAAAATTAGTTAGCTCCCTAGTAAACTATGGGTCTTGAGTAGTATATTCAGATCCTAGTTGATTACTATGGGAGGAATTGGATGATTTCTTTTAGTGACTGCAATCCAATCATTGTGGTTAGAGTCATCCAAGAAGGGGTTTGGGTTACCATTTCCTTCAACATTAGCATCCATTGGAGCATTGTCGATATTAGGGTTAAAATTCTCCTTAATATTAACTTCACCAACATCCATGACTTCCATAGGATCATCAAAACGATATATACTTCTCCAAGAAGAACATCAAAATATTTGGAAAGTTTACCTATTTTTCTCCAAGGACCTTTGGGAAAAGGTTTCTTACTAGTATTTGATAATGAAGGAGGGGGTTCTTGAGAATTAGTCTTTATTGGGAGTTCTTTAGAGCTTGGAGATTCATCAATGATTCCACTTTTAAGTAAGGGACAATCTTTGATGAGATGAACCTACTTATAACATTTAAAAAAATGGTTAGAAAGATTCATATATAAAATTCTTTGTTCATGTAGCTTATTGCCATTAGAATCTTTTATGACAATAGTAGGTTTAATCAGTTTAGCCAAGTCAATCTAGATCAGTATTTGGGGATCCCATTTGGAGGTGATACAAATCCCTCTTGTCTTTTGACCTAAAACTTCCCCTAGAAATCCACCTAACGTCTCAATCGAGGGGTAGAACTCAACAGACAAATCCGGGAAGTTGACCCAAGTAGGTACTTTGGTTGGCTTGGAGCCGTTGGGATTATAGCTGAAGTACCACTTGAAAAACTAAATAGGAACACTTTTAGTAAGCTAGTGGCCTTCAAAGATCACCTAAAATGCACTATTAGAGTCATTGAAGAAAAACACAAAATATTTGTTTGGCAAGTATTGAACATGCTTAACATATAGACCACAAGACTCCCAGTTGGATTTTATCCATTGCTTCAACACTTCTGGGGCAGGACAAGGGTCGTGACAGAGGTCAATAACTACTCTCTCATAGAGTTGATATTGCCAAGAATCAAAGCTATTCTTATCTATAACAAGTGCATCATCTTCTTCCTCAGAATCCAGTTCACCCACATTCAAGTGATGGGGGTTCTCATCTATTTTCTGTTTTCCTTTGACTTCAACCAGAAAGAGAGAAGACGGGTGCATAAGTGATTGCCATAGATGGGGGTTGGCATAGACACCACCTATTAGAGATTCCACATAGGTTCGAACCGGGGAGCAGGCATTGCTAGAACTATAGACATTAGTATTCATAGATACATAGTTAATATTACCTGATGAAGCTTTTGGTGAACTCCGTGACTTGTTGTGCTCAGTAGGAGAAGCCTCAGTCACTACTTGCATCCAATTTGGTGCTTGAGGGGAGCCAGGAGCTTTGGAAGGAGTATAGCCTTGCATCGAGTCACTACCTTCATCAGCATACCTCACTATATAACCATTTGTCAGCGCTTCTTGTAAAGCCATCTCTTCCCCAAAGGGGGGAGATGGGGAAGGGGTGGGGAGAGCTAGAGCCAACAATGGAGATTGATTGGAATGGAAGAATGCACCAGAAATGGTGATGATGTCCTGAACATATGCAGAGCGTGGAGAAGAATTCACACATGTAACCCTAGAAGCTCCAACAGAGACATCTTTTTGACATAAAGGATTCTTCCTTGAGCATATTCGGGATCTCCTCTCTTCCTCAGCTCACCTACTTCAAACCTCTTTTTTTTTTTAAGATAGAAAGAAGGTTGATAAACTTAGCTTTTTAGAAGATGCAAGAATATATTGTCCAAGCTCGTGTAGCCTAGTGGCTGATTCTTTGAATTTGTGGGAGGAGGTCTCCAGTTCAAATCGTGACTCGACAAATCCATGAGTTTCCCAAGATGGGTGCATCTACCTTACGAGGTTAATTGTGTGTGTCTTTCCAATTCATTGTACATTAAAAAAAAGATCTAGTAATATATTAAAAAAGGAAATTATAAAGGGCCATAATCTGTGATTAGAGATACCCAACCAGAAAGAAATCTAACGTGGTTTACATACAAATCCTAAAGCGGTGTACCATTTTTTGAGGGATCACTCCACTTTTGACAAGGTCGAGATCTTATAACATCAAACATACTCTGATTGCTTTCAAGACCATCATACATGATTTCAATACTATAGTTCCCAAGAGCTTGAAGGGATTTTATGTACATAAAAATGAAGTTCCTTTTTTCTTTCTAAAATAAGGCTTGGTTCTTGTAAAGCCATGATTGAGAGGTGCCAAACAAGTCGGTCAAGATGATGGCATTCACCAAGAAGCATCTCCTTGACAATACATTTATTTGGACGTAGAGTCTTGCAATGCTAGTGGTGGGCCTTCTAGAAGGATTTAGAAGCTTGGAAACCAATAAAGAGATGCTCCAAGTCTTAAGACCCTCATACATGCGGCCTCTACCCTCCCCAAGCGTGAGTTTCGAGTCTTTTTTACCTATCCAAATACCTCTATGGAGAATAAGCCACTAGAGAAAGGCTTGTTTGATGTTAATGGGAAGGAACCACACACACATAAACATGTATTTGTGCTACAATTTAGGCTAGATGAGTCCCCATATCTGGTTAATCTTGTCAATGCACTTGTCAATGGACCCTTTGTTATTCTTGCATTGGTTTTACATGTATTGAGCAATAGTAAACAACTATAGCTAATTGTGTTGAATAGGGTTGCCAACTACATTAGCACAATTCCTTCTATGTTGAATGAACTCCTACTTATAACATTTAGAGAGATTAGAAATCCATAGAGCTCTATTGACATCCAAGTTTTCATCTTCATTGTGCAAGTCTCTCCAAGGCAGTAAACCTGATTTGAAACATTTGTGTTTTTTGATGGAAGGCCTATAACAAGCTTGGAGAGTGACCCAACCACACTAGATAGATTCTTGCATCCAAAAGAACTTATTAGTCCTAAGGTCAAATGGTAAGGAGTAATATTTTGTGAAAGCATCCAAGATGTCCACATCCTACAAGTCAGCCGATTGCCCATAGGCAAAAGACTTAAGGGAGCTCATTATGGTCCAAATTACCCAATTTTTCCAAGACTTGTAGCCTTGCAAATAGAAGTGACTAGCTTTCCCTTTAACAAGATAATGCCAGTAATCAATGGAATTAAGATTCTCATTAATTAGCAACAAGTGTGGTGGCCTATCTCTTGGGACACAACAATCTGTCATATTATGGATGCACATCCTTTTGGGTGAGGTGGCAAAGATGTCACAGGACATCATATGGGTACATATGCCATTGGGTAGAAAAGAGAATCTTTTTTTATGAATAAGGAGGAACTCACGTAGTCAATGTACGTGATTAGAGATAGTTTAGATTAAACTAATACTTGTGAGTATACTCAAGGTTAGGAAGACCTAGAGTGTTATGAGGGCAATCTATCATTTAGTCTTAGATGGGTTTGGAGTCACTTGTTATGGGGCTTTGTTCTATAATTCAGACGATTTTATGGTTTATTATCTCCATTATAGTATGGTCAAGCCTATGAGCTTGGCACTTTACACTTACTTCTTATAATATTACTCCGAAGAGGAGACATCACATGGACTTATGCATCATCTTGATGATGTTATAGGTCATGGGAGTGATAGATTGGAAGTTGTGTATATATGAGAGATAATAGGCACCACATAGATGATTTCCCACCTTTAAGATGATCTTTTATGAGGCTTCTTAGAGGAAGGATACGGGGAAACAATACACAGAGAGAGATGACCATGTACATAGAGTACATGGGGTTCAGGGGAGTCCGAGCATTTACTTCTACCATTACGAACATTTCATCTACATTTTCGAGGACGAAAATGCTTTCAAGGGGAAGGAAATGTCATATTATGGATGCACATCCTTTTGGGTGAGGTGGCATAGATGCTACATGGCATCATTAGAGGCACTATGAATTTTTGCTAGAAGCAAGGAATTCAAGAGAAAAGAAGCTCTCATGAGTTGTGCGTGCTACGGACATGGCTGGGCAGTGAAGGACCTTGAATCCCTCTGTGTGTGTGGTTGGCAATTCGTGAGAGCAACCTGAAGATAGATATTAGGCCTGCGATGCAAAACAATCCAAGACCACCTTTAGTCTTAGGGAGACTATAGACTTCCCAAGTAGTTTTAGGGACACCTCTGCAAACATGATCCCCTCCCCACAATAATATTTTAGCCAGAGCAATCACATGCAAGAATTCCTTCTTGTTAGGAAGCCAACAAGAAAGAAAATGAATCAATCCACTAAGATATAATGGTCCAGAAAAAGTTTCCACTAGATATATGGATTTGCATCCCATACGATTAAACTTTTTGTTTGTTGAATTTATCGACCATCCAATCCCATATTTGGCTAAGAGTGACATTGAAACCCACTAGTATCCCTAAAGATTTTCCCCTCCTTCTACACCTCACAACCTAGGTTGGCAATACAATTAGGATTTATGTTATTAAACGACTTAAATCTAATTTTCTTATGAATAATCTTGGAAGCACTAGGTATATAGAAGACATTCCAGCAATAACAAATTAGAAGCAAGCACGTTATCACCAGTCAGAGCACTAGTATCATCAACAAACATCTACACTCCATTTATGGAAAATTTTGCAAAAGCATTTCCAAAAAGTTGTGAACATATTACTAAAGTCTCTCCCAACTTAAGAATGAAGTCCCAATCCATCCTACCATAAGCCTTATCAAAATTGATTTTGAAGAAGAGATAGTCTTGCTTAATATCCTTAACACAATCCATCCCTTCCTAAAGAGTGTTTATAGTGTATAATATATCTCCCTTTTATGAAATCATTTTGGCGCTCTTTGATAATAAAATTTCCATCAAAAGACTCAATCTTCTAGCAAGAGTATTTTATAAACAGTGAGACATGTGATTGGCCACTAGTTATTGAGGTCACCCTTTGCTCCCTTCTTGTGATTCAACTTAATAAACTCAATGCTAATGGAGATAGGGAGAGAATCTTTTCTAATAAAGGCTTTCCAAATCAAGAGAAGAAAAGGGGTAATAAAATTCCTAAATTTCGTAATTAAATCATTTGGGAGGCCGTCAAACCTAGAAGATAGATCAAAAGATAGATAGATAGATAGATAGATAGATAGATAGATAGATAGATATATAGATAGATAGATAGATAGATAGATAGATAGATAGATAGATAGATAGATAGATAGATAGATAGATAGATAGATAGATAGATAGATAGATAGATAGATAGATAGATAGATAGATAGATAGATAGATAGATAGATAGATAGATAGATAGATAGATAGATAGATAGATAGATAGATAGATAGATAGATAGATAGATAGATAGATAGATAGATAGATAGATAGATAGATAGATAGATAGATAGATAGATAGATAGATAGATAGATAGATAGATAGATAGATAGATAGATAGATAGATAGATAGATAGATAGATAGTCTCAATCTAACCCTAAGCTCTTGAAGCCTCTACCTTTCTAAATGAGTCAGATGCCCTTAAGTTCCTAGTCACTTTTCTATAATGGGTCAATATGAATTGAATTTTTCTTAGCACACTCCTCCCAAGGTTTGAAAGGAGAGGAGATATTATGGAAGTTGGTGCAGATCACAAGTTTAATCTTATTCCTAATGGACTCATATCAAGATGAGGCCATCCAAACTTGTAGTTAGGATATTCAGCTATTAATTTTAACAAGATAGTGATTAGAAAGGTGGATGGACTTGTAGGTTTCACAAAGAACATCCGAGTGCTTTTGGAAAATATTAGTAGACAAATAGACTTTATCAAGTCTGCCTAAGAGGAAACTAGAACCTTCTACCTATTATTCCAAATATACCCAATGTGCATGAACACTTCGAGAAGGTGGTGTTGATTAACTAATTAATACAAAAAACCTTCTCACTACCATTAATGATAGCACAAGAGTGATCAAATTTATCTTTGAGACAAGTAGCCATGTTAAATACCTAGCAAACACAATAGGACCTTGGAGCTCAACAATATCTTCCCAACATTTAGCTCTAATGGAAGGTAGGATGGAGGCATAAACACTAATCATAGTGTAGTTTAGGGAATCCTTGAGCCTAACAACAACCCATTGATTGGTACCACTAATGAAGATGTTCAACTAGGGAGGAAAGCTTAGTACCCTCTATAACACCGATAGCAACCCCTTTCCCAGTATTGTGTTGAGTCACAAAACAATCCATACAAGCTGAAATCCTTTTTGAATTTTAAGAAAGTAGCTCACCACTAGCTTTGATTTCTTGAAGACACACAAAATTAGGCACAAAAGAGCTATCATAAAGTCATCTAGGAATCATTTCACCTCTCACAGAATCAATGAGATCTTTATTTTTGAAGAAACTTCATAAACGTTGCTAATCATCATTATAAAAAAAATGGATGGCTTCATAGAGGACCTTGAGATTCTTGTGATTTCAATATTCCTCTTATTATAAAGTAAGCTTATGACATGAGCATCCCAATGGTTTAGACATATCTCAAATGGGGTATCATTTGATCATTCTTGTAAAGGCCAAAATCTCAAGATTAAACTTAAGAATAGGTTCATGTTTTCATTGAAATAAGTAATCCAATTAGCTTAAAGCTTGGGTCCCAAGGATTGAAAGAAGAAGGTCTTGGGTTCAACCCCCATGGGGAGCATGGGGAGAGAGTTCTACCCAAAGAGATCTAGAGCCTTCTAGAAGCATCCATTGAATTTATTGTGATTTAACTTGAATTCAAAGAGCCTTAACTCAAAGTGATGAGTACACCTACCATTAGTGGAATCCAATGGAAGGTGTAAAATCCATGGTAAAGATTACACATGCATATGCAACTACATTTAATCCAAAGGTCATTCTTCATTTGAGGAGCTATATATAGAGGCATAAGGTTGGGAGGAGATTCATCTCTCTAGTATGTGGTGGTCCCAATGGCTTAGTTCTTAGCACAAGCATGAGAGCCTTTAGGTTGAGCATCCATGGAGGCTTTGTAAAGAGATTCATCTTATCCAAGAGCGTGCTTTTCCTTTGCATGTGATTCTTCTCTTTTTCATGAAGAACATAGGATTCTTATTTCTATTTTCCCAGTATTCTTCGAAACAAAAGGAAGATGATTCAAAGCCTTATTATTGACCCACCACATGTAAGGTTCAAACTCTGTACCTCTTTACAGAAGGCATTTGGAGTAACCATTTAAGCCACTATTTAGTCTATGAAAATAGCAAGCATGTAGTTTTACTAATGCAATGGTCACTCAAACTTGGTGATTTTGCAACAATAAACGAATTGGCCAATGTGTTGGAGAGGGGTTTTGAACCAATGATGCCATCGCTCTAAGGGAGAGCACATGAGTGGCTACACTACTTGAGTATGATATAGATGTTTGGATCTATATAATGAATTATCTAATTAGAGGTGTTGTAGAACAATCATGTTCTTTATCAAGGTGATAGGGGACGAGAATTGAACCTCTAATGTGTAATCCAAAGAGGGATCTATTATCTAATAGACCATCCACATCATGCTAGAGTCATGCACATTTTTTTGCTTCATTCTAGGATGATTGAGAAAAATGTTGGTGATTGAGGTCTACAAAAGCACATGAACGACATAAGGAAGAAGAAGAAGCTTGGAGAACAACACAACATGGAATGTATTACCAAGTGAATGTACAAAGATGAGACACCCACTAGGGTTATAGGCGTATATACAAGCCAAGGAAAATACCTTCGAAAGAGAAAAAACCATGCCCTGAAAATCCTAAGTTTGTTCACACACATAACTAGAAAAACATATCAACAAATCCCCCTGGGAGAGATGCGATGAACAAGTAGTTAGCACTCACGTATAATGAAGCGCTAGACTATGCGGAAAGAAATCAACCACAAAAGGAAGTAAGGCCATATATTTGTGGAAAGCTTCAAACTTCTTCCTCGATAAAGCCTTTGTGAAAAGCTCTACAACATTATCTTGTGTGGGCACATAAGCCAAACTGATCTCTCTAGTAGAGAACCTCTCCCTGACATAATGATAGTGCACCTCAATGTGCTTTGTGGGAGCATGGGTGATAAGGTTAGTCACAACTACCAGTGGGCTCTGACTATGAGTAAAGATGGTCGTGATAGAAGACTAATAGAACACCCGAGTAAGCTAAAAGGTGTTTGAGCTACACACACTCAACATTCACTATGAAAGTTGTCCTCGACTCTGTCTCAAAACTAGAAGTGGCCATGATAGGCTACTTCTTGCTCAACCAAGATATGCAAGAGCTACCAAACATAAAGCAAAAACCACTGGTGGACACATGAGTTTCATAGCAACCACCCCCCTCTGAATTAGAAAAATCATGTAAATCTAGAGGCAATGATCCCCCCCACCCCCCCCCCCCCCCCCCCCCCCTTGGGATAAAATAATCCCAGTAATTGGGTACCACTAAAGTAGTGAAAGATGAACTTAACCACCTACCAATGCTTGACACATGAGCAATGCATAAATTTGCTCATCTAAGAGACAAAAAATTGAATATCAAGTCTATTTAAGCACAAGTAAATCGAGCATCCAATATCTTGCTGATAGAAAATAACATCAAATGCATCTCCAACATCATGAAGACTCAATTGTAAACCTATTTCCATGAGATTGGTAGTAGATTTGCAATCTTCATGGGCCAAAATGTTGCAATAATGTGTCAATGTATTTTTTTTGACACGAAGCCATTCCCCCATCAAATTTCATAAATTGGATGCCCAATTAATCATGCAAATGCTCCAAATCTGACATCTCAAAAGAGGCATGCAAATCAACACTAAATTCAACAATATGTTTCCCATTAGGAAAGTGAGCAGAAAATCATCAACATATACAACTATGATCAAAACTGCATCACTTGCATGATTAACATGTAAGCATATCATCAATATATAGAACTATGATCAAAACTCCATCACCTACATAATTAACATATAAGGTGCTCTGAGTTGGACTATTTCCAAAACCATGTGCGAGCAAGTTGGCATGTATCTTCTCATACCAAGCATGTGGTCGTCGCTTCAAATATAATGCCTTCTTCATCTTGGATACCTTGTTTCATGCCCTTTCTACACAAAAACATGGGGTGAAACACATACACTTCTTCATGTAAATCACCATTTAGGAATGTATTTTTAATGTCCAACTGATGTACATTCCAACCATGATGAGATGATAGTCCACACATGTTACAAACTGTGGTCATTCGACATGTGGAAGAAAAGGTCTCATCAAAATGAATGGATCTCTCTTGAGCATAACCTTTGGCAAAAGGTTTAACCTTATACCTATCAACTCTTCCATTAGGCTTATGTTTCAACTTGTATACTCATTTAGTGCCAATGGCCTTTTTTGTTGGAGTTAGATCACATAAATACCAAGTACCATTCTTCATAATAGCATCATATTTTGATTGCATAAAAACAATCCATTTTTTTGAATTCTCTTCTTCATCAAATGAAACAAGCACATTCTTATCATAAAGACTAGAGCCATCCATTGCATAACAAATTTATGCAAAGGAAGCATTATGAGATCCTAACCGAGTACAATATTAACAAGTTTCATGTAATTTGCTATCTCTCAAAGTCTGCACCATCCATTTAGGCATACATTTTGCCTCTTCGATGTCATCCCTCTCATCAACAAGTGCATCAAGTAAAGTTGCATTGAAAATGGAATAATCTGCATCATCATTTGAAACATGTTGTACATTCCATGAGATGTCCCAAGTTTTGATCTACTGCACGAGTCTTTGATTCTGAAGACTTTTGGTCTATTGTCTTGTATTTATGATGCTTTTGGCTATTCGGTGGCCAAGTGCACTGAAGCACATGAAAAAATATACTATGGTGAATTGGGCTTATGGACTCCAGAAATGAAGCACCATTAGTTTTGGATCAGTGTCCGCCCAAATGTTGTTACACACTCATGAATATGCAAATTAATTACAAGTATTTCCATGCCAAAACTACATATTGCATTGACTCTAGCTAACATTTATGCTGCCAACCAAAAGTCCCCATCTACAACGCCCTTCTTGGGGCACAAATCCAAGATTTTTGAATAATTCTCCTGTGTGAATGGATAGCTCAAACTATCATAGCTATCATGGTAGAAAGATGTGAAGCAAGGAAGAATAGAAATGACAAGGAAAGCAAGGGAGTCCCTGATACATAAAAGATCCATAGATACCCAAACAAAGAGAGGGAAAAAGGGAGATATAGCTCATGAAGGGAATGTTTCCATATAGCGAGGGACAAGAAGGAATTAGTATAGAGAGACATGAGAGAGGCATAAGGAGAGATAGATACAACATAGAGGCAGACATACACATGTAGACAGATAGACATACAAATATAGATAAGATCCATAGACTATCAAAGCAGAGCACCCTACATCATGAACAAATAGAGCATTATGTCATTGGTAGGGAAGCATTGCACAATAGATACATGGAGATATATGTAGAAAAATAGTGTGCATGCATAGTGTTATCCAAGATACATTGAGAAATAGCAACACATAAGAGGTGACAGATGGAGTAGAAGCACATAAACACAACCAATGAGAATAGACATGAAGGTGGTAGATTTGGGCATGTTCAGGACAAAGGCTGCAAGGAGCACAGTGGAGAAAGTGACGAACCAGGTAATAGGATAGTTGATGATTCATGAAAGGATTAGAGAGGTTGCCTACGGCATGGAAATGGAGGAAAAAATGCACCATTGGTGATTAATGAGTGTTGATTGGGAGGGAAGAAGGCTAGAAGCTCCGCATTCTGAGGAGTGGAGAATGCTCAGAAGGAAGAACGATAATTAAAGCTTGCATGTCAATGTTGGGAAGAAGAAGGCAACTACCAGATCTAGATACTCGAGCATAAAAGCTACCATGGTTTAGGCTTTGAGTGGTTTGTGCACTGTATACCAATGTGTCGTCAGGCAACCAAAGGAGGTTGGGGACTGGCGAGGTGGTGATCCTGCAGAGGGCTAGCATCAAAGGCAAGAGGCCAGTGACCAGGTGATGGGGTGATCAGATGGCTTCCACTTCTACTTTCCAAGACCTTCCGAGGGCTTTCATTCTTCCTTCATGTCCCTGATTGCAAGATTCAGGATGTTGAAGAGACTCCAAGGTCTAGGAAGGCAGGTGTAGCTGTGACATCCCATCCACCTTAGGCTTAAACATCTGTATAAATTATAAGCTCTTCAGTCGAAGATGTTTTCTCATGAACCTATAGATGATGCTTGGTTGTTTTGTTTGACTTTGTACCACCTTTGCAATAATGTAAATATTTATAGTTGATTCATTTCCTTGCACATATCTATCAGATCCATCTTTTGTTATGTATGAGCATGGTTGTATGACTCTTGATGGTAGAAATAAATGATAACCCATGACACATTCGATTTTGGTCAATCTAGTTTGTCAGTGGACATGCTGCCTCCCTATTCTAAGACAACAATATTGGCTCTAGTGCACAATTTATGGCATCCCGGATGGGATTGAAGCTTGGTAGCTTGTTCATCTTTTGGGTCGAGACTATCTATGTCCCGAACTCATTCACAACCTACATCACTTAGTTCGGAGCAAAGCGTTACCATTGAGGAAAGGTCTAGAGGCAAACTACAAAACATAGAGGACCTTGAGATTGACTAGGGTACCTATCTTTAGTTCTCTTGTGCTTTTCTCCATTGTCAAATTAAAGTTGATCATATATAAAAAAAAGAAGAAACAACTTCTCTATAGAGCGAGTGAATCGAAAGCTTCAACAATCATGCATATAGACATGCATATAGAGCTAGTCAAACAGGATCCACCATATCTAATTAGTCAAGAGCTTCAATAATTATTGACAAGAGAAAAGCGCACAATTTCTCTCTAAGAGAGCTAGCCACTCGAGAGCTTCAGCAGCTAGAGCCTACTCCAATAAGATTCGAGCATCGATGATAACTTCTTTAAGCCATACATCATGTATGTGTGCATGTTGTTCGACTCAAAATGGGAAGTTTTATTTTCCAAAATAGTTTTATAAAAAAATTGTCTTTTTAAGACATAACATACGGAGAATTTCTCTTTGCGTATTCCTTTTTTCACAATTTTTTACCATAAAATTTGAGCTATCTGAGAGATACAAGCATAGGCTCAGGATGATTGCCTTCGTTTGCCCTACTCATGAACCACCTCCATCTGAAAGATTTTTCATGAGAATGTATGATAGTCCACACGCCACAAATGATCGCCCACATGCAATGAATAAATTTCCATTGTTTGTCCCGCACATTGATGAGCTGTATATGTACTATTTGTCATCAGAATGGATGATCGCCCCACACGCAATGGATAGTCGCCGTCGTGTATTCGACACATCACCACATCGTTTTTCTGATATTTGTCATGACTCATCATTACTATGTACGCATACGCTCTGCATTTTGTCGCCCCCTTTCCCTCTCGTTAATCTTGTCTTGCTTCCTTTTGCTTTTCGCGCTCTTTTCTCCACTCCGAAGAGATTGCTTTTTGGTCGCTGTTCTTCTAAAATTATTTGCGTTTCTTGCTTTCCAGCCAGCTTGCTTTTCATTCTCGGATTGCGTTTGCTTTTTATTTTTATCAGAACATTGTCCCTCTTTCGCATTTCTTCCGTATACGAAGACTGGCAAGCCAAACCACCCGCGAACCATCACTTCTATGCGTGGCAGCTAGCGAGGAGATTATAGTCCTTGCATTTCGTTACTCCATTACCTTCTCACATGTTCTCTTTATCTTCTTCTCGACAAGCGGTACCTCCCCCCCCCCCGGCCCGTGGTGTTCATGCCAACTTTCCTTTTCTTATTCGCTTTCTCGAATCTCATCAGCTTTTCCTCCTATGCCAACCTGCTTTCAGCTTTTCATGCTTTCGGACCACTTGTTCTATTCATCTCACTGCAGTTACTTGGGTAAGGCCTCATAACTCTTTGTTTTTTTTTTTGAGAGTACAATAAATTGGAAATACAGGTTCACACACTCAATCTCGTAAGTTAGAGACACCCATCATGAGAGACTCATGGACATGTAGAGCCAAGACTTGAACTCAAGACTTCCTCCCACAGATTCAAAACATCAGCCACTAGGCTACATGAGCTCGGACCTCATAACTCTTTTATTGTTGCACAATTAAAAATAATTCTTTCAGCCCATTGCTGAAGCCATGATAGATAGGCATGGAGCTCGCCAAAGAGTGAGGTCAAGGCCACATTTTTTTATAGAATTCATATCGACAGTTAATGATACACTTGGATATATTTCATGCTCCATTGTCTTAAGGACTTAAGCTTCATTAATAGATTCTGAAGATGATATCCACCCTCCGGGGCAATATCTCGATTCAAATTTATATCAATGGTAAGCTTTCGTCCCTCTCCTCTTTGCTATCACTACAAATAGTCTTAGGTCTTTTTAGACCACGAGTGTGTTCCTTTGGGCACCAATATAAAGGGTGTTCCCTAGCTAATGGCATGGATCAATTTATGCTCAAGATATTTGTTGATGACACCCTTTTTTTCTTGATGATCAAGAGAGTCTTGAGTGCTTCTAAGAGTGTCTCAAGTGTACTTTTTTTCTCCATAAGTTGGAAACCAAGATCTTATTGGAAGGGTATTCATCTTAATGTGGATCATAATGCCATGGTTTATATAAAGATATTTCTCATTCACTCCACCCATTTAGTTCATGTTGTCCTGGAGATGAAATGATAAAGAGTTACTCAAGTTGAAAGGGAAATGTAGGAAGTTCACATAGATTGCAAAAGGAAAAGAAAAGGTTATAAATGTGTTTCCTTTGATAGAAAATCTTGCTACCAAGTGGATGTTAAAGACTTGGTGAAACATGAATGAATCTTCATTCTAAATTATGAGGATTTTGATTAGTAGAAATAGGCTATAGATCTACAACCCCAGGTGGAAGATGATGCAGGCGTTGATGATAATGAAGAAGAATTTAGTCCATGACATCTTCAAAGTTTGAAAACATTCAGCCCCGTGCATAAGTATTAAGGCCTAACATTGAGTTCCTTGGATTTTTTGATGTGAGGCCTGGATTGTCCTGAACATCGATGCATTCCCTATCGACGCATTTGATTTTTCAATGTGAGGCTTGGTTGGGGTGCATGTAGAAAATGAACGTCCTTATCTTTCCATTACTTAGATCATCTAGAAATAAAGTCACAAGCTTTTGATTGGAAAGAAGTTGAATGCAATTTACCATTATTGTTTAAATCTTCTTGTTGCTTCTCTCAATAGTTCATTGTGATTTTTCTTGAAGTTTAGAATCTTAATTAGAGTTTCATCTCTGACACCATTGAGTACAAATTCATTGATGAATTCTTATAGGAGTTCAAACATATTTTGAAACGCATTAAGCTCAGCGTTTGATACCACGCCATTGCATATCCCTTTAATGTAAAACCAAATATGTGGAATTGTGTGGATGAATCCTCCATCTATTTGGTTCTAATTACTTGGAAAAACTTAATCTCATGTGTTATGGAATCATCAAGTCCATCTTAAACACTATGTACAATTCTCATGACCTATGAATGTCAAAGAGGTAATCCTAAATTTGAATTTTGGTTTGTTAGACTATGCTTTTATAGTTCTAAGAGTTGGAAACTTTTGAATAATTAAATAGATCCGTAGAATCTTGTGCTAACCTTGCGAACATGTGGAGCATATCCGTCTTGAATATAGGTCTAGCTCCCTTTTAAAATGAATCTATTATGACATATATTTGAGAGATGAATATACTCCACATTAAAGATGTAAGTACCAAAAATGGAAAAATGAACATAGGACTAATGTTATATGAAAAAAAAACATGAAAAGTAATCCAAACAAGAAATCAAAAGTCGAGTAAAAGTCGAGTAACCAGAAGCAACGGAAAAGTAAAAGGAAGAGACACACATGTGAAGAGTCACATGAGTACTACACGGTGTATAGGCCTTTATAAGGCATATCAAGAAAAATTGAGGAGACGAAGGAACATATAGAGCATCTTCCATAATAGGAGCTCAAAAACATTTCATTTGATGCCTATCTAATTCACTAGATGTTTAGAGTTGGCATAATTTTTGTATAAAGTCAAATCCTTAGATTCATTACTCTTTGTAAATTTTTTCTAATAAAGTTATCATTATAAATACGATCTTTTCTACTCTTTGCACCTCAAATATTTTGGTAATATCTCTAAAGTTTGAGAGAAGGAAGTGTGACGTTGGAACCTACTTTTCTACTAACCTAAGTTGACAAGTGGTCTATCTTGTGGTAGTTAATTGTCCAACAATTTTGACTCCAATTGGACTGATCTATATCTTGTTTCAAATGTGGTGGTCTACTTTATATTGACAATGTTTCAAATTTAAAAAATGTCTGACTTGAGAGTAATTAATAATCTAATTTGTATATGTCTATAGATTTTGGGAGAGACTGACTATATTTCTAGCTGTACTTGGGAGATAAATTCTCCACTTTTAGTATCCAAGTTTCATTATCAAGGACCTGAAGCAGAGAATTAGCCTTGAGTAGATACTAAATCAACAAGGAGGCTAACATCAAAATGGATCTTCACACAATGGATTGCAACAAAAGAAAGAACCTTTACAAGAATCTATGGAAGACTTATGCTAGAAGCATAAGGAATTAGACAAGGATAATTATATGTGCTATAAGTCTAGAGTCACTAGTTACCTTATGGAAAAAGCCCAAAGGAGGATTGTGGGTGATGATGATCTTGAACCTCATCTAGATTTAGTAAATCTTATTGAACAAAAGAGACAAGAAAAAGAGTGGGAAGAGAGGAATGGGAGAGTCATGTCTTTGATTTCTCAAGTTATCTTTAACACCATAATAGGACATTTAAAAATTTGGCAAATCCAAGGATGCGTCAGAAGCATTGGAGAAGATTTATTCCAAAGAATATACTAAAGAGGTAGAGGATTAGGTTGCAAAAACACAAATAACAACCAATCCAGAGACTTCTACAATAATCACAATGGTATGTCTTGATATCACTGGTATAAAGTTGGTCCCATATCATCAAAATGTTGGTATAAAAACAAAAGACCATAGTACCAACGATAAAAAAAGTCAAACTAATTATGTGAGTAATTCAAAAGGAGGAGGTAAAGATACCATGCTTGTTATGAGACATGAGTACATAGATTCAGGATGTAGAAATCACGTCTTGTGTCTCATAACAAGCATGGTAAAAATACAATGCTTGTTATGAGACACAAATATAGGTTTGTAAAAATAACAAATGGTACATAGATTTAGGATGTAGAAATCACGTCTTGTCAAGGGGAAATCTTCACAATTTTGTGGGTTGAAAGTAGAGAAGGATGTGTGGAGACTTGTGACAATATAGAGAACCCCATTGATCATATAGGTGATGTGATGCTTAGAGGACTAAAGGTATTGTTTTATGTTCTTCATGTACCTTTAGTTACAAACAACCTTATTTCAACTAGGTAATTGGTGGAATCATGATAACATAGGGTGTTCAATAGAAAATCTTGCTTGATCAAAAATCCAGTGGAAGGCTTCAAGGTCATATCTCAAGGAAGGGCGGAAGGCATGATGTTAATATTGGATATACAACCACCTAATGCCAAGGTAATATACATTCACATTGGAAACAAGAGGATTGCTAAAGTAGATATATGTTATGAAAGGATAGGACATATAATTTTTTCAAATATTAGAGATATGACTAAGCATGTAGTAGTGAGTGGTCTTCGTAGAGTTGATTCAAGTGCAAAGATGGGTTGTGTGAAGCTTGTCAAAAAGGAAAGAATACAAGAACACCACTTTAAAGAAGCAACTATGTGGTTAGAAACTGATTGTATTTGTTAAAGAAGGATGTACGGGGTCTTCTAAAATGCCCTCCATTTCTTGGAATAGGGATCTTGGCACATTTATTGATGATCATAGTTAGAAAAATTTGGATATTTTTAATGAAATATTAATCATAGGTATTTGGAATCTTGTAGAGATTCAAGGCACAAGTGGAGAAAGAAATAGGTAGATATATAAAGAAATGAAGGTGTGGTGGAGGAGAAGAGTACTCGTCCAAGGGTTTTCTAGGTTCTTCCAAGATCATGGCACCAAAATGAAATTCATATATAGGTATACTGCTCAACAATTGGAATTAAAAACGAAAGAATATAAAAATATAAAGGGTAGCTAGGTGCATGTTGAATGGGATGAATGTTCCATTGTTTATTGGACTAAATCTACAACCAAAATTTTATACCTTAGGAAATGGTCAAAATCCTAAGGATTACATAATCTAAACCCTCAAGAGGAATGTTTAGGTAAAAGACTAGATTTAACTGACTTAACATTATTTAGGTGTCTTCATTATAATCATGTGCCACAAGAATTCATCAAGAAGGTGGATCCTAGATCTAAGAAGTCTATTTTTGTTATTTATTCATATGAGAGAAAGGGCACAAGTGGTATAAACCCATAATTAGAGAATAAAGGGTTAAGGCGATGGTATGGTGGAAAGGGCAAAGAAAAAGTCCTTGAAGATGATTATGATGACTATTCATCTAATGTTGATCATGATGTGCAACAAACAATCCCTGATTACAATTCCAAGAGGTTCAACATCAAGTGGAGGAAGTAAGACATGTAGGGGTAGGTTGAGAGCACATTCATGATTTCCAAATTCAAGGCAAAGCAATGTACAAGGTGGAGTTGATGCACGAGAAAGTGAAATAGATTCAAATGAAAGAGCTAGTCACTCCACAAGTAAAACTCAAAAGATAACAAAGAAATATTCAGAAGGAAGTAAAAGAAGGTCTTCAAGGACAATCTATCCAATAGAAAGGCTCAGTTATGATATATTTATTGCAAAACACTTTGCATACATGATGCAAGTAGTGAAGGATGAATGGTGTGAAAGTTATGAGGAGCCTAGATTATTAAAAGAATGGCAAGATGAAATCAATGAGCTAATGAAAACTCTCAATAATATAAAGACATGGGATCTTGTATCTAGAGCACAAGGTATGAAGATAATATCCAAAAAATGGGTCTTAAAAATGAAGAGAAATCGAGATGGAAGACTAGCTAGGTATAAAGATAGGTTAGTTGCCAAAGGGTTTCAAACAAACACAAGGCATAAATTATGAAGAAAAATTTATTTAAGTGGCAAATATGGGTACAACTATAAAGTTTTTTACCATTAACTTCTCAAACAGTTTCCAATATATCATTTGGATATAGGAATGCTTAGTTTAATGAAGATTTGCGAGAAGAAGTCTTCATGAGTCAAATGATAGGGTGCAGAGAACGAAGCAAGTTAAAGAAAGCTTTCTATGGGCTAAAGAAAGCACCAAAATCTATTAATCAAAGGATATTGAAATACCTTACAAAGTGTGAATGCTCGACAACAAAAGCAAACCTTTCATTATATAAAGAGACATGAAGGCAAGAAGGTATACATTCGCATATACGTAGATGATAATATTACACGAAATAATTTTAAAGGTACTAACAACATCAAAATGAGGCTTGCGAAGGAATTCAAGATCCCAATTCTTGGAGATCTTAAATAAATATTATCTATAGAGATAATCTATGGAAAAATAGGTATGTAACTGATGCCAATAATGTATCTATTGGATGTCCTATATAGGTTTGGATGCCAAAATGCAAGACTCTTACATAAACACTGGAAATATATACGACGAGTGGCATCAATGATGGAAATAAACTGAAAAGAATAACAGTATATAGGAGTATCATAGGATCTTTAGACTATGAAATTCTCACAGGACTTTATTTATATTATTTAGTTTGAGTTTACACCATTTCTACATGCTCCAACACTTCAACACCTCAATGCAACAAAAAGAGTGCTTAGATACATTAAACACATAATGAATCATAATCTATTTTGTAGGTATAGCTAAAGAATTGAAGGTAAGAGGATATAGTGATGCACATTAGGCAGGTTCTGAGGATGATAAAAGTTTTCTAGATAGGAAGAAATATTATCACTTGGAGTTTCAAAAGACAAATGTGTGTTGCACTATCTTCAAAGGAGGTTGAATATAGATCCCTAGCCTTTTCTACTTGTGAAGCCACATGTCTTAAGGAAACCCTAGATGACTTTCGTGTGTAGATTGAAGATATTACAATTTATGGAGACAAGATTTGGAGCATAAATTTTTCTAAGAATCACATATTTCATACTAGGGATAAGAATATTGAAATTAACTATTACTATGTTAGGGAGAAGGTGTTGAGAAAAGATGTGGATATAAAGTTCATAAGGACTAAGAAGAAATTTTATGATACATTTACAAAATCTTGTATGCTTGAAATCTCAAAGGAATCAAAGGCTTATGGAATTCAATCCCTCAGATTTGCACACTAGAAAGTGAAATGAACCCAATACCTAGGTCCCTTCAATACACATTTTCTCTTACCCGGGCACAAAACTCTAATTCACCTACCTTACACTAATCCAAATCACCTGAGATTTTAGCCAAACTTATCATGGTTCATAAGCTTTCCAATAAGCTATAGAACATCTCAAATGGATCTGTTTAGGTCAGTTGACAACACTGTACAAAATAGACTATGTAGAGATGTAGGATATGTAGAACTGAGGGTTACAAACATACGCCAATTTATATGCACCTAAATGTGATTTCAAGAAGTGCTCTTAGGAAAATTAAGATACATACATAAGCTATTGAATGCACTTTAAATATCTTGAATTGGACATGTGCGCAAAGAGTTACAACTCTTACAAATAGACTATGTCTATACCTACAAGAGACTAGAGGGGGTACCCTCTTCTGTGTATATAATGCCCTCATCTTCATTTTCCTAGCTTGGATAACTCTGCTTCAGCTCCTTGAGCCTTGGATGGCTCTCCCCTTGAGCCTCCTTGGGTGTATGTCTCTTGGTCTTGAATGACCTACAAGACTTCCATGACTTCCATGGGGAGGGGACCATCCTTATAAGGTCCTCCAAGCGTAATTTAGCCTACCAATGTTCTAGGGTCGTGATAGCTTGAACCATGCCCAAAATAATCTCCAAAATTGATCTATGGGGTAAATCCAATGGTAGAAAGGTAGGATCAACAACCATTTGTTTGTAGGCCTTGATCTTGCTTAATCCACACTTAGGATCAATTCTAGATCCAATGGCCCATATCAAATCTACCCTTCCCCAAGTTAAGAAAGCTACTTTTGTTTCTAGCCCTTCATTTAGGTTGATCCTCACATAGGATGAATCCCAAATCCAATGGCTTAGAAGTATCTGACCTCAAAGTCAAGAACCTACCAATGTCCAACACTCACATGGCTTCTCCTCATAATGAGGGCTTACAAAATAGAGTGTGATGGAACAATGGTGGAATTACATAAGGGTGAGGCATTGAGCATATCTAACACCCCTCCCCTCAATGTCCTTTGACTCCATTGTCCACCTAGATCTTGCATAATTCACACTTTCAACACTCCGACTAGAACATTTCAAGGATATACAAAGGCTTCTATCAGGGAAAATGCAGGGATGCCATTTTGCCCCAATGTCAGTGTAAGCTTTGGCATAGGCATCGGTATCAAAGTGCCAATATAAACGTTGGTATAAGTATCGGTAATCTCTTGGCAAAAGCATCAGTATGTAGCTTGGCATATCGACGCTCATACTGGCACCTATACTAGCGACCATATCTGCAATTTTTTTTTGGGTAGAGTGTGTTGTCTCTTGCTACAAAAACATTACCATGTTGTTGTGTAGCAAAAGACAATACACTCTACCCAAAGAAAACTAAGTTCATGTGACACGTACTCTAGTGGTTGCTGATCTAGTGTTTAGATGATCGACAACCAAAACATGATTTGATGTAGCGAAACAATGTCGGACACAAAAGAGATGAGTAGAATGAACCATGAACCATGAACCATGTACAAAAGAGATATATATTCCATAAATGAACCATGTACAAAAGTGTGGCAAACCACTGCCATATATGAGCCAAATACAAAATGTGGCAAAGTACTGCCATATAGGAACCAAATACAAAATTTTGGTTCACTACTGCCATATATGAGCCAAATACAAAATTGTAGCACACCACTGCCATACACATGCCTAGAGGGATCAAAACATCTATATCTGCAGTCTTGCAACAAAGCACATTCATGAAATGAGACAAATTGACATTATATTTACAAACAACAACTAAACACACCAAACCACATTTATAAGCTCACCTCATCGTAGATGCTCCCATGAAACGATCACACCGTGTCCCTCCAAATCCTCCAACAATGCAACCAATCTATGAGGATATCAATGAGCCTCTTTGGTTTGTGTCAGAGGATGACCCACTGCCAACTCCTACAACAAATATGCAGAACATTAGATGAACATACATGCCGTGCTTAACACAAAAAAATGAAAAATCAAAATGATACTTATAACTCGCGATGCATAGTTCATATTAACCACTATTCAAATGTGATGGTTTGATTATATCTAGAAATGTGGCCACTGCATTTCACTGTTGGCGATATGGATCAGGAGTCTACTGCTGCTCATCACGAATCATATCCCACTCCTTAGCATCTAACCATACAAGCTTCAATAAGCCTGCTCTGAAAGCACCAAGAGCCTCGGATCATCAATGGGACATCACCTCATGTGTTGTGTGCTGAATGCACTCTGAGCTGATAATAGGATGCCCATGTGCTAGCCAATATTCCTGATAGATCATCTCTGTGGTATAATTTTTTCGATCTTTATTGTGTTCACTCCATTTCAACATGACAAAGTGTCCAAACTATATGGAGCAAAGTTGTTGTATGAATTGATGCATGGCCTTTCTGGCCGCATCCATCACTAGAGCTCCATCACGTATACTATACACCTTGAATTCATCATGGTCATGAGCACCCGAAGGTGTACATGGTGTACCACGTGGTGTAGCTGCATCTGAGGTACTCTCTCTAGGAGTAGATGTGGGAGATACAACGTTTGTCACATTACCTCCACAACATCCGCCTCCTCCAGAGCCACCTGTAGATCCACTTCTAGAACCTCCTCCTCTAGAGCATGACCTCAACCAATGAGATGAGCTAGCACCTGTATCCCACGTAGGTGTTGAATGCACTCATCAGCTATTGGAGCCACTAGGAGATTCTGAGAAGGCAGTCGTGGTGGAGTCATAAAGCTAGGAGATGTACTTATGGTGGGAGTAGCCCTACCCGTGGGAGTGATGCCGATGGGAGTGACATCGGTGAGAGTGACGCCGACAAGAGTGAGACCGATAGGAGTGAGGTCGGGGGGAGTGCTACTATGAGCAATCTAGTACTATGATACCATAGCCATGTAAGTAGGAGGTACCTAAGATATAAACTCTAAGAACTGCTTCTCTATCATGGAATGTGGAGTGATCGGAGGACTATCTCCCACCGTGCTCTACAACAAAAAACCTCAAATAATTAGCATACGATAATAATGGCAATATAGAGAAATAGTAGTGTAGAAAAGAACAATAAAAATAAACAAAAATTAGTAAGTACAAGTGTTTGCTTCAAAAATCCTCTATTCTAGCATCTTCTTGGAAATTTGATGCACAGAGGATATCTATCTCTACATTGGTGACTTCTCGTAAAAGATATTATCTGTTACTTCATCTTGTATTTTTTCTTCTTCAAAAACCTCTTCATCTCAAACAATGATCTTTTCCTCCTGGAATATCGAATGAATCTCAGAGTCCACTATAGATGGAATTTCTTCTACATCTATGTTCTCACGAATTTGTCTGCTACGTGGGGATACTCTGGAAACAAATAGCCACTCTGGTTCTTTCAAATCTGGCATAAACAAAAACTTTCTCACAGTGTTTGGGAAGTACAAATGTATCTCTTTTATTTGTCCATAGCTTTGTGGAGTCTACTTGAAGCAAACCACTCTTATCCCGCCTCACTGTTGTGTTTCTTCCAGAGGTGACTACTTTGAACCATTTCACATCAAATAGAAAGTAATAAACCTCTTGAAGGATAGCTTCAAGATATCTTGGATCATTCCACAATAATTGAGCTGGCCTTCTTGAGCATTGTCATCTCTTGCACTAGCTCTACTTTTTTGGAAAAAGTTGACCATCACCCCACTATCAAAAGTAGACCTGTTTTCATCGATTCGTGCGATCCGAAAGTGTCATCCATGAGACCATAGTGCAGCATATGTAGAATACTCCCAATCACAACCCTTTGTGAGTTCCTTCTCTTCTTCAGAGATATCTTCAACTGTTGACTTTGCTTATGAAACTGTTATATCTAGCCATCTGCTCATTGGAAAGGGTGGAAGAGGTCGAAGACTTTTTGAAAGAGGAAAAGAGCGAGTGGAAGGATTCTTTTGAAATTGAGCTCTTTTCATATTTATTTATCTATATTAAAATCCTATTTCTTTTACATATTTGATTATATTTTTTTTCCTTATATATATATATATATATATATATATATATATATATATATATATATATATATATATATATATATATATATATATATATATATATATATATATATATATATATATGATTATATATATTAATATTAAACCTGAAACTCTATTTTTTATATATTTAATTTAACAAAAAATCATAAAATCATATTTATATATATTTAAATATATATATATTTAAAACCCTATTTATCTATACTAAAATTGTATTTTTTATATATGTTTATTTATATACTCTTATTCTTTTGTTAATTTTTTGCTTATATATATTTAATCCAATTAAAAAACCACGAACTGTTTTTTATATATTTTATCATATATAGGAAAAAACTTAAAAACTCTAAAGCCCTATTTTTTATATATTTAATTATATATATTTATTTTTTATTGTATGTATGTAGAAAACCTGAAAGCTTAATCCTAAAGACATAGACCTAAAACATGTATATGTGTGTACGCATGTGTGTATACGTGTATATGTGTATGTGTAATATATGTGTAGTCATGTGTAAAAACCCTAAAACCCTAATCCTAATGACCTAGAACTAAAACATGTATATGTGTGTATGCACGTGTATATATGTGTGTATGTGTATATGTATTATGTGTGTATATGTGCATATGTGTGTACGCATATGTAAAAAACCTAAAACCCTAATCCTAAAGACCTAGACCTTAAACATGTATATGTGTGTATGCATGTGTATATACATGTGTATGTGTATATTTATTATGCGTGTATATGTGTATATGTGTGTATGCATGTGTAAAAAGCCTAAAACCCTAATCCTAAAGAGCTAGAACTAAAAATGTATATGTGTGTCTCCATGTGTATATATATGTGTATGTGTATATGCATTATGTGTGTATATGTGTGCATGCATGTGTAAAAAGCCTAAAACCTTAATCCTAAACACCTAGACCTAAAACATGTATATGTGTGTACACATGTGTATATATATGTGTATGCGCATATGTATTATGTCTGTATATGTGTGTATGCATGTGTAAAAAGCATAAAACCCTAATCTGAAAGACCTAGACCTAAAACATGTATATATATGTATGCATGTGTATATATATGTGTATGTGTATATGTATTATGTGTGTATATGTGTGTATGCATGTGTAAAAAGCATAAAGCCCTAATCCTAAAGACCTAGACCTAAAACATGTATATGTGTGTATGCATGGGTATATATATGTGTATGTGTATATGTATTATGTGTGTATGCATGTGTAAAAAGCCTAAAACCCTAATCCTAAAGACCTATACCTAAAACATGTATATGTGTGTATGCATGTGTATATATATGTGCATGTGTATATATATAATGTGTGTATATGTGTCTATGCATGTGCAAAAAGCCTAAAACCTTACTCCCAAAGATCTAGACCTAAGACATGTATATGTGTGTATACATGTGTATATATAAGTGTATGTGTATATGTATTATGTGTGTATGCATGTGTAAAAAGCCTAAATCCCTAATCCTAAAGATCTAGACCTAAAACATGTATATGTGTGTATGCATGTGTATATGTATTATATGTGTATATGTGTGTATGCATGTGTAAGAAGCCTAAAACCCTAATCCTAAAGACCTAGACCTAAAACATGTATATATGTGTATGCATGTGTATATACATGTGTATGCGTATATGTATTATGTGTGTATATGTGTATGTGTATGTATGCATCTGTATATATATGTGTATGTGTATATGTATTATGTGTGTATATGTGTATAAGTATGTATATGTGTGTGTGTACATATATGCATATATATGTGTGTATGCATATGTGTGCGTATGTATGCATATGCATGTGTGTATGTATATGCATGTGTATGTAATATGTATGTGAGTCTGTATAGGTGTGGGTGTGTATGTATATATGTGCGTGTGTGTATATGTATGTGAGTGTGTATGTATATGTGTGTATGCATGCATGCATGCATATGCACGAATATTCATGTGTGTATGTAATATGTATGTAAGTATGTAATAATCATCTGTGTATGTAATATACGCATATGTATGTGTATGTATATGTGTATGTATGTGTGTGAATGTATGTATGCATATGTATCTATATGTATGTATGCATATGTATGTGTATGTATATGTATGTATGTGTGTGTATGTATGTGTGTGTATGTATGCATGTGTACATATGTGTGTGAATGTATGTATGCATATGTATGTGTATGCATGTGTATATGTGTGTGTATGTATGTATGCATATGCATGTGTGTATATGTGTGTGTGTATGTATGCATGCATATACATGAGTATGTGTGTGTATGTGTATCTCTATCTCTCTCTCTCTATCTCTTTATCTCTCTTTCTTTCTCTCTCTTTCTCTCTCTTTTTCATCTCTCTTTCTATCTCACTTTCATCTCTCTCTCTCTCTCTATCTGTATATCTATTTATCTCTCTCTCTCTCTCTATGTTTTTCTCACTCTCTATCAATAGAGAGCAAAACAATCACTTACATCAATGTAAGTTTAGAGATCTCTATCATCAAAGCACAATCAATGTTGTCTCTCATCAAATTCCAAAGAATCAATGCCAAAAAGCTCCTGCGAAACCAAAGAGAAGAGAAATTAGAAAACAAAAAAACATAGAGAAAGAGAAAGGGTGAAAGACTATGTGCATCACTTACTAAGATGCAAGATCTATAGAGCGAGAGTGTGTGTGTGTGTGTAGAGAGAGAGAACTTTGTGTGTGTGTGCACAAGACAATGTAGTTCATGCATGCAAACTTGATAGAAACACTACTCAGTTCAAAACACGTGCAACATGTTGAATTTTTATTCTCGGGTCCCATTATGTTAAAAGATGGTGCCAATGTATGCATTGGTATAGGCATCGGTATGAGTGTCGATAATTTCTAGCAAATTAACAATGCTTATATCAACACTTGTAACGATGCATATATCATCACCTATACCAATGATAGGTGCATATATCGATGATCAATTTTAAACGGTCATACCGACAGTCAAGTGATTGTCAGTATTGATCTTTCCAGGCATTTTGAATGATCATACGATGTTGGGGTGTGACGTTCAGTATGGCAAGCACCTGTATGCCCCTCATATTTTAGTGTCCCCCTCAAGCTTAAGGTGGTAGTGTCCATATCAAGTAAGCTCATAGCTTTTGAAAACTTTGTTAACTTGGTCATGCCCAAGATTTTGGTGAAGATATCTGCAACTTGGTCCTTTGTACCTAAATCTGAGATTTTGAACTCTCTTCCAAGCTTGTCTTTGATAGTCCTTATGATTACATCATCATCTCCTATGACAAGGAGATTATCTACATATATGCATATCAAACATATCTTGTCATTTGTCTTCTCCATATACAAGGATGGATCTACATCACTTCGAGAGAAACCACATCTCTTCAAGAAGTCCACGAGCCTCTTATTCCAAGCTCTTGGGGCTTGCTTTAGGCCATACAAGGCCTTCTTCAACCTGCAAACATAGGTAGGATGCTATGCATCTACATACCCTTGAGGTTGTTCCATGAACACCTCTTCTTGTAGCTCACCATTCAAGAAAGCGTTATTTATATCCATTTGATAGATAGGACACCTCTTTGCTGCACATAGGGCTATGAGAGCTCTAATGGTAGCCTTGTTTACCACAGGGCTATAATTCTCCTCATAATCCACCCCTTGTGTCTGTGTGAAGCCTTTGGCTACTAGTCTAGCCTTGTACCTTGCCAAGTTGCCATCTGCATTCCTCTTGTCTTGTGCACCCACCTATTTTGGACTATCTTCATGCCTTCCTTATTGGGTACTAGTTCCCACGTGTTTTTTTCCTTAAGAGCTTTGAACTCTTCATAGATGGCCTTCCTCCACTCTAGTTTGGTCTTTTCCTCATAAGAATCTGGCCCTTGATCTGCAATGACATTCATCATGTATGCATAGTGCTTTGCCATGAAAGAACCATATGTATACCTTTGTGGGGGTCTCTTCTTCCTTGTGGACATCCTCTCTTGACCTTTGGAATATTGATTCTTGAGTCTATTGAGATTTACATTAGGAGTGATGAACTCCTCATCTTCCTCGTCTAACTCCTCTTGAGCTTCCCTAGTGTCATAGTCTGTCTCTTGTAGCATTCTATAATAAACCTACATAGAAGGTTCTATTGTTAGAAAAGTAATGGTTAGAATAAGGGTCGTTGTAGACCGCAGTTTCTATTATTCAAAGTAATGGCTTTCTGTAAAAGTTACCAACTTTTAGTTTCACGCCTGCTTTTCGAAGCCGCCCTCTTGTAACCACTCTTTTCGACGTAATCAAAAGTCCTATAAATACATGCACTCTGTGGACTGTTAAAACAGAGTGCATGGGGGGAGATTGCACCCAATACTGCGTTGTGTCTCATCTCTTGTTGCGTCTATTCTCTGTGTGTTTTCTGTGTCCGTAATCTCTGTATGCACGTGAGCAAGATCCTGACAACAGTGGTATCAGAGCTCTACACGCGTCAATACAGAGGGTTCTGTTCTCTGTTCGCGATTCCGACTCCGTCTCGGCGTTCGCGATTCCGTCTCCGTCTCCGTCTCCGCGTTCGCGATTCCGATTCCGACTCCGTTTCCGTTTCCAGTTTCAGTTTCGGTTTCGGTTTCTATTTCTGATTCTGATCCAGAACCAGAACCTACGTCTTCACCTACGTCTTCACCTACGTCTTCTCCTTCGGCTTTCTTCACCTACGTCTTCTCCTTTGGCTTACTCCAAGGCGTCGACTAAGGCAAAGAGCTTAGGCAATAACTTAGGCAATACATTGGTACCCAAGGCTCCCTTGGCGACCGTTGGCAGCCGTTGGCTACGCGCGAGGCAATTTTAATTTTTGAGTGGTAATCGAGAGATTTAGAGTCCCTAAGGTAGGAGGATTTGAACCCACAACCTCCTACTTTCAAGGGAAGTACTTTGACCACTCCACCATCTCTTGGAGTTGTACTCAAATTCTCTTTCTTTGGTACTTGTGCAAGGCGCTCGCGGCAATTTCAAGGATGGACTCAACAAAGAATTAAGTGTAACTTTCAATCCGTAGGTCGGATTGAGGCGTGTAATATACCGTTGGAAAGCTCTCGGAACGAACTTTCCAATGAGCTAGCTTGCAAGGGTGAAATCCTTGGTCATATTTGGGTGGCACTTGATTGAGTGTTCAAGATACCAAGCAAGGTTGAGAACACGGGATCGAGACACCAAGGTTGTAAACAAGAAGGTTCAAGACAGCAAGGGTGAGAGCAAGGATCCAAGAGCACCATGGAGGATTACAGTAATTCACCTCTACCTGCAGCAGCACTTGAACAACAACTAGAGCTCTTGCGGCATGAGCTTCAAGGAGCTCAGAACGAGATCCAACAACGTGATGAAATCCTCCAAAGGATGCAAGCTGAGGAAGACAACCTTACGAGAGTAGTAAAAGCTATTGTGTCTGCCCAATCTGATGTTACTCATTCAAAGATTGGTAATAGAAACTACCAGTTTCTACGATTTGATGGCTGAAAGGATGGGCCTTTATTACTTTCTTGGTTGTCGCAGTTTGATGATTTTTATACCGATGAAATGTATGCTGAAAGTGAAAAAGTTAAATTTGCCACTAACTATTTAGTAGGTAAAGCTCAACTCTGGTGGAATGTCCTGCGACACAGTACGGAGCGTCCAACAACTTGGAGGGCTTTTCAAGAAAACGTGAAGGATTCATTTCTTCCTCCTCAATACCATTTGCATGTTCGACGTGCATGGACGACCCTTACATGGAAGGAGGGTGATACGGTTACTACCTACACAGAGCGGTTCTGGCAAAATTTACTACTTGTACGAATGCTTGAAGATGTATCAGAGGATATCTTGCAGCAGAAATACGAAGATGGTTTGGAAGTGGGTATCCAAGCTAAGCTTCACACCCTACGACCTACAACACTCAACGAGGCTATATCTTTTGCTTATGATGCAGAAAAAGAATTCCAGTCCATAACCAAGTCACTCCGTCTACAACAACCACGTCCACGACCATTTCCTGTTAAACCTTCATTTCCTATGAAGCGTAATTTTAATGCCCCATCTTACCCTAGTTTTCCTCGACCTCTACAATCCAATTACTCAACTTCACCCGTTGCTTCATCTTTCCAACCAACCAAACCACCTACCCTTCAAACTTCAGCAGTGAATGCCCAACACAAGCGACCGCGAATCACTTGCTGGAATTGTGGTAAACCTGGACATACAAAAATAAGGTGCAGATTGCCACCTCTTCATATGAAACAGGCTACAGCTCGATTGCATAACATGGAGGTCTATAATGAAGAAATTCCTCCTGTTTGGACAGAGGAATCATTGGAGAAGGACTTAAGTACCTTGGGTAACGATATCTCTCTACACTCTCTTCTTTGCATGCAGGGTACAATAAATAACAAACTAGTTAAAATTCTACATGACGATGGTAGTTCACATGAATTCATTTCACATTTATTAGTACAAGAACTTAAATTACAAATGTTTGCTTCTTTGTATAAAGTGAAAGCTGCATTTCAAGGTAGTCTTTATAATGTAACACGAGAAGTGCAAGATGTTACGATTAGCATAGGCCCTTATGTTGACTCACGAACATTTTTAATTGCACCTTTGCAATCTTATGATGTTATACTAGGTATGCCTTTTCGTCACCATTTTAACCCACGTATTGACTACCATACTCATACCTTTAAGTTTATTTTCAAAGGTCAAATCATTACTTTGTCTGCACGGCATGATTTCCAGCCATTTCCATTGATTAGTGACACTCAAGCAAAGCGTGCATTTAGGAAAGGATTTAACTCATGCATTGTTTTTGTTAATGTCATCAATGATTATACTCATACACTTTCAGATGCATATAAACCTTTCATGAGTACTTATAAGGATTGTTTTATGTCTGAATATCCCTTTGAACTACCACCATCTCGAGGATCCTTTGACCATAGCATAGACTTAGTCCCTGGTAGTTCTCCTCCTCATAAAGCACCTTATAGACATGGCCCACTACATCAAAAGGAAATAGAAAATCAAGTAAAAGACCTGCTACAAAAAGGACTTATAAGGCCTAGTTCTTCCCCATTTGGAGCACCAGTTCTCTTAGTAGAGAAGAAGAATAAAACTTATCGAATGTGCATTGATTATAGAGCCCTTAACAAGATCACGATCAAGAATAGATACCCTATTCCTCGAATAGATGATCCTTGAAACAGTTTTTCATTTGTTACGAGAAAACACACTTTATGCTAATCCTGAAAAGAGTTATTTCTTTCAGCGTAAGCTAGAATATTTAGGACATATTATTTCAAGTGAAGGTGTGCATGTGGATCCGAAAAAGATTAGAGTTATCATCGAATGGCCTACACCACAATCAGTCAATGATGTTCGTTCTTTTCTTGGGTTGGCTAGTTTCTATAGGAAGTTTGTTCGAAATTTTTCTTATTTAGCATTGCCTCTTACGTTGTTGTTGAAAAAGAAAATAAAATTTGCATGGGGATTTACCCAACAACAGTCCTTTGACAAACTTAAACATGCACTTTCACATGCACCTGTTTTACAATTACCTGATTTCTCACAACCCTTTCATGTTGTTACTGATGCTAGTGGTTTAGGAATAGGAGTTGTTTTAATGCAAAATGACCATCCCATTGCATTTGAGAGTAGAAAGCTTAAGCCCTCCGAGCATAATTATAGTACGTATGATAAAGAATTGTTAGCAGTTGTGCATGCTTTGCGAATTTGGAAACACTATCTTATGGGCTCTGAAGTATTAATCAAAACCGATCAACAGGCTATTAAGCATTTATTAAGTCAGCCCTTAATCTCTGATAGGCATCTTAAATGGGCATCATTCATTCAAAATTTCCAACCCATGATACAATATCAACTTGGTAAAGCTAATGTCGTAGCTGATGCTCTTAGCCATTTTCCTTCGAATTCCGTTGTTTTGAATAATATTTATGCCATTCAAATTCATTCTTTTCAAGACATGGTTTCCACTTATGCATCTGATTTGTATTTTTCACGTGCATGGCATGACTTCAATAATGCTGCATCTTTATCTGATGAACATTATACATTTCATAATGGTTTTCTCTATTTTCAACATAGATTGTGCATAACCCAAGCTTTTAAAGATTTTGTCATTAAAGAAATGCATGAACCATCTTACATGGGTCATAGAGGCATACAGAGCACTATTTCTGCTTGCAAAGATTTCTTCTTTTGGCCACATATGGAAAAAGACATTGCACATTATGTTTCTCAATGCATTGTATGTCAACGTGTCAAACGTCATCATGGTAAACCATTTGGATTATTAATGCCCCTTCCTATTCCAAATGAACCATGGGAACAAATCTCTATGGATTTTATCACAGGTCTTCCTATCACTTCATCACATAATGATATGATTTGGATAATAGTTGATAGCTTTAGTAAATATGCATATTTCATTCCATGTAGAAAAACTTTGACTGCACCTCAAGCTGCAAAATTATTCATTAAATGCATTTTTCCACATCATGGATTTCCTAAAGTAATGTTATCTGATCGTGATGTTAGGTTTTGTAATCATTTTTGGGTTGCCTTATTTCAACATTTTGGTTCTAAAATAGATTTTAGCTCTGCATTTCATCCTGAAAGTAATGGACAGAGTGAGGCTACAAATAGTACTATTCTTGATTTATTGCGTTGTTATTCATTAGATAATCCTAATAACTGGGATGAAAAGTTGCCATTGCTTCAATTTGCTTACAATAACACTTCACACACCACTACTGGTTGTGCATCTTTTGAAATAGTTTTTGGTAAAAAGCTTCCCACTCCCATGTCCCTCACCCAAACCAACATTCTGATGGCTGATTCTATTGCTCAAGATCACGTTTCTATACTTCATGATGTTCACGAGCACATTAGGAAAAGTCGAGCAATATACACGTATTATCAATACTAAACGATTAGCCAAAGAATTCAAGGAACATGATTTTGTATGGTTGCGAATAATTAAAAGACGTCTCAAAAATATTTTGCAGCATCCTAAAATTAAACTTGCACCACGCTATTATGGACCATTGCGCATTATAGAAAAAATTAATGATAATTCATTTCGATTAGATATTCCATCCCATTGGACTATACATAATTCTTTTCATATTAGCTTACTTAAACCCTTTAAAGGAACTTTACCACTTTCTCCACTACTTGATGATCCTCCTTTAATTGAAGAACAATCTGAAATCTTAGTTCCTGAGAAATTCATTGATCATGATGTCACTACTACACGCACAGGTACTCAATATCATCGATATTTGGTTAAGTACAAAAATCATTCTATTGAAGAATGTCAATGGATACATAAAACACAATTAACACCTCATTATGACCACTTAATATCTGCATATCATACACAAACACATTAATGTAACAGCTCCATGAACATTTCCATGCATGTATTTTTACATGGCACATGCCTATTTTCTTTATTCAGTGATCAAACATGTGACTGGCCATCCATGTTTATTCTTTTATCACCTGAGGTCAGTTGCTTGTTCAACTGAAGGGCATGTTATACCTTATGGAAAATGTTGAACAATGCATTGTTGGATTGTCACATGAAATATGTTAGCCAATGCATTGCTGGATTGAAATATGGAATAGCCAATGCATTGTTGAATTGTAACATGGAATATGTTAGCCAATGCATTGTTGGATTGAAATATGGAATAGCCAATGCATTGTTGAATTGTAACATGGAATATGTTAGCCAATGCATTGTTGGATTGAAATATCGAATGCCAATGCATTGTTGGATTGTAACATGACATATGTTGGCCAATGCATTGTTGGATTGTAACAGTAATATGGAATATGTTGAACACTGCATTATAATTGTTAGAGTGTTGCATTATTTTATCAACTGAGGTCAGTTGCTTGTCAACTGAGAGGCATGTTGTATATTATTGAACAATGTATTGTTAAAGTGTTAATATATTAATATGTTTTTGATGTTTTTGATATAACAGCTGAAGGTTCGTGAGGAGCGTGCAAGGCGTGAAAGGGCGGACATCAATAATCCGAATAATTATTATTTAGCTTGTAAATAAACCTGCGTAGAAGGTTCTATTGTTAGAAAAGTAATGGTTAGAATAAGGGTCGTTGTAGACCGCAGTTTCTATTATTCAAAGTAATGGCTTTCTGTAAAAGTTACCAACTTTTAGTTTCACGCCTACTTTTCGAAGCCGCCCTCTTGTAACCACTCTTTTCGACGTAATCAAAAGTCCTATAAATACATGCACTCTGTGGACTGTCGAAACAGAGTGCATGGGGGGAGATTGCACCCAATACTGCGTTGTGTCTCGTCGCTTGTTGCGTCTATTCTCTGTGTGTTTTTTGTGTCCGTAATCTCTGTATGCGCGTGAGCAAGATCCTGACAAAAGTGTTCTTAGGCTCTTCTTTGCTCCTTTATTCTCTTTGATTTTTGTAATCCATCCGAGGATGATTCTGGTACATCTACATGTGGATTGTGCCAATGAGTTGTTGTGCCCACTTTGGTAGTGGCTTATGCTGTGAAACTACAATTGGTTGGCTTTTTACTGAGGAAATTTCTCGATCAGATGTTTCCTCCTCCTCAACTTTAACTTGTCTTTTGATAGGCACAAGGTGAGATATTTCTCCGTTTGATGAGATAATAGATTTACCTTTATCTTCTACTAAGTGTGGTCTTTCATCAAACACCACATCTCGATTGATAAAAATCTTCCTTGCCTCAGGATTCCAAACCTTTATGCTTTGGACTCTTCATTATATCCTAGGAAGAAACACTTTTTGCTTTTTGAATCCAACTTTGATTTGTTGAATCAGGAATATGTGGATAAGGAAAACAACCAGAGATTCTGAAATGCAAAATTGAAGGATTTTTACCAAAATATGCTTCTTGAGGAGTCATCCCCTTCAGTGCTTTTGCCACTATCAAAGTACCAAACATCTAAGTCTAATGCAGACATACACTGTTTCGGAGAAGATGGATCAAAACTACAAACAGTAGTAAACGCCCATTCTTCATTCTGCACAAGATTAGTAGACTCTCTTTTTGTATAGAGGCCTCTACAACCATTCCAGCCTCACTCTTTGCCTCTTTTGCAGCCAGTTTTGGACGGTTCTTTATGACATGATCATTTATTTATAGTACCTACAAAAGAATTTTTGCTTTTCTGATTTCTTCTTATCTTTGTCTTCCTTCTTCCAATGTGTAGCATTTGTAGATTTCTACTTACTAGTAGATGGGATCCATTTACCTTTGCCCTTCTCACTAGCCAAGAAAGCTTGATTTGCAACATGCATAATGGACCTGTTCTGCCTAGACTAATCTTCCTGCAACAAAACAAAGATTAATTCCTCAAATGACAAGGAATTTTGATTGCCTTTCATCATCAAATGAAGAGTAGAAGCAAAACTCTAATATGAATCAGGAAGACCATTCAGAACGGTCTACACAAGTGAGCTATCTAGTATAACTTCATCAATAGAAATCAACCGTTCCTTCAAGTCTTTGATCTTTGTTTGAAAACTATCCATATAATCACCTTCATTCATGTGCTCACTCTCTAGCTGTTTTTGGAGGTAAGCAACACGAGCCTCATTCCTTGCCTGGTACAATGTGGTAAGTGTATCCCAAGCATCCTTAGCTATTTTGCAAGAGCAAATGTTAGGAATAATGACACGTTTGACAGACAAGGCTATCAATGCATGTGCCTAAGCATCTCTACCATCCTAACAAATTTTCTCTATAGTAGCTGCAAAATGAACCACAACACGAAAATGCCTGTATTTGCAGGTGTAATAGGAAGTTTTTCAACACCTTGCACTATATTCCACAATCCTTTTGTGACCAATACATGATGCATCATATAAGCCCACAATGGGTAATTTGTACCATCCAACTTATCCTCAACAACCAACATACGAAATACATCATTGCTTTCACCCATGACCACTGACTAAAATACCCTGATGCAAAAAATTGATTGTATCTCAAAAAGTTGAATAGAACTACCCTATCGAGTTCTACTAAACCTATAGCTAACTTTGAGAGCTTATATTGGCAAACCAAAAACTATATATGTCTTTGGCACAAAAAGATGAAATAACCTGCATAAGCACTATGGTAGTGCATTCGGAGGCCGAAATGAGTTGAGATTGTGATTTCAGCACCACATAGCAAAGTTGTTTTGATCTCCTAATCACGCTCAGTATGCTCATCGAATTCTGAATGATTCTAAGACTGTGTCTGGAGAGGTGTTGATGATGACCTAGATGTATCAGGGACCTGCTCTGCTATCAATTGCTGGATTTTGAGATCTGCGGAAGCATGCAAACATCACAAGGAAGAAGAAGAAGCTTGGAGCACAAAACACAATACTTAATGTATTACCACTAGAATGTACAAAGATAAGTAATTGATTAGGGCTATAGGCGAATATACAAGGCGAGGGAAAAAACCTCCTAAAGAGGCAAAAAAGTACCCTAGTGGTCCTAGTGTGTTCACACACATCACTACCTAAATATATCAATAGGCTCCATGGTGAGCCTCTTTTTGTTCTGTTGTTGGACTTTGAGAATGCCTATGATCTGATTGATTAGGCTTTTCTTGAGGATGTAATGTTATGTATGGGATTTCCTCCTTGTTAGGTCAGGGGTTGTTGCTTCCATCTGCTAGTCTACCCATAGCCAGGTTTTGGTTGCAAGAGGCTAGGGAAAGAGGTTTAGCATTTCACAGTTGCTTTTTCATGATTTCTCTTTCTCTTCTTTTTTGATGCCATGAGTGCTTTCTTGACTGATCACAACACTAGACTGGGGGGCATTGGGCTCCTAGTTAGAGATGAGTATTTGCTAGATGTTGAGTTTGCTGATTACACTACCATTTACTTGTAGGTCTAGGATGCCAATTTGGTCATATTTGAGCATGCTCTGGATAGATTCTATGATGCACTGGGTGCCAAGATTAGCTCGCACAAGTCTTGTGGTTTTTGTATTAGTTTCGATGATCTACCTAGGTGGCTTCCTTGTGGGAAGTTTTAGTGGATCCCCCCTTGCATGGCAGTTAGGTACCTTGGCTGCCATATTGTGTGCCTGGTCTTCTTCTTGAACCTGAGCCTTGGAAGGAATTTTTTTGACACAGGTTGGGTCTCTTTGCTCTTGCTACCAGTGGGCCATGGAAGCCTAAACATATGGATTTTCTTTGAGATGAGGCACATGGGATCTTTTGTGCGCATCAAGGACAGCTTTCCTTGTAGTATCTTGAGATCTTAGGAGCATCCTTGCCCCTCTCATGCAACTCACACCTACTTGTATGGAGGAGAAGCTTAGATAGCCTATTACATGGAGCCCCCTCATCTGCTCAAAGAGACGGTTCATGGTTGGTTCTCTCTTCTTCAAGATTAGAAACAAGGGGCTCATTCATCATTCTTCTGTCAAGCCTGAGATCATTGCAAGTTGTACCTTTAAGCACATTAGGGTAGTTAGCATCTGTGATGGTGATTCACATATCAAACTTGATTCGATAGACATTTGAACTCATTCTAGCTGATGTCTTTGGTTTTGGGAGGCTCTACTCCTTTCTTGCCTTCTCAGAGACTTGGGGGATTGGTCGTGGCATAATCCCCTTTCCTCGATGGAGGGCCACATCTTTCCCTTCTTTCAATACTCTGCTCAAATCGGGTGAAGGATCGTCCGAGCAAGCTAGTCAATCTCGCCTATTGCGAACTTGTTTTGGTCATCGAACAAGCTCATTGAGGAGGTCCTTTTATCCTTCTAGTGTAGGATCTCACGTGCTCAATAGTCTCTTTGGGCGATCCTCTTTCAGTGGTAGTTTTCCCATAGAAGCATTGATGGTGGCACCTAGTTGAGAGTTCGGGATCGACCTAGTCATTGAATGGGTTGTGGTTTATAGTTTGAGACATATTGACATTGTGGTTTTCAGTTTGAGACCTCCTGATTGAATGGAACTACCCATTGGCATAGTAGGTTTGGTGGATTATCTCGAGACTACTTACCTTGTGGATAGGGCCTCATACTATCACTTGGGGTGATGTAGCTTCGGTCTCTCTTTCTCGCTCGGCCCTCTGCCACGAGCATGAGATTGACAACACAATTATTCCAATTCAAGACGAGCAAGTCGACACCACTCAGGACATGCACATCTCTCCTTGTAGTAGTGAGGGCTACCCATATTGGGAGCTAATCAGCAATCTTACCTTGTGGTTCATTTGGCAGGCGAGATGCCTACACATGTTCGAGGAGTGTACAATTCCTCTAGTCGAGACTATGCATGACTTATGACTACAGCTGATAGTCGAGACTATGCATGACTTATGACTATAGCTGATTCATACCTTGTGTGATAGATACATAGATAGATAGATAGATAGATAGTTCACCACTCAAGTGTTGATATATTTAGGTAGTGATGTGTGTGAACACACTAGGATCGCCGGGGTACTTTTTTCCCTCTTTAGGAGGTTTTTTTCCCCCGGCTTGTATATACGCCTATTGCCCTAATGGGCTACTTATCTTTGTACATTCTCTAGTAATACATTCAGTATTGTGTGTTTGTGCTCCAAGCTTCTTCTTCTTCCTTGTGCTGTTCGCGTGCTTCTGCAAACATCTATCTCCAACAATTGGTATCAGAGCAGGTCGTCGCTTCATCTAGGACGCCGCCGACACTCCTCCGTTTGCAGTCTCAGAATCGTACAAATTTTGGTGAGAATACTCAGGGTGTTTTCGAGATCAAAACAGCTTCGCTATGTGGTGCCGAAATCGCGATCTGAGCTTGTTTTGGCCTCTGAATGCACTATCGCAGTGCTTGTGTAGGCTATTTCGTCTTTTTGTGCCAAAGGTATATACCAATTTTTGTTCGCCAGTTTAAGCATCTTGAAGTCTGTTAGAGGTCTAGCAGAACTCATCTTGGCAAATCTGTTCAACTTTTTAAGATACAGTCAATTTTCTGCATCAAGGTATTTTAGTCACCGGCCATGGCTAAAAGCAGTGATGTATTATGTATGTTGGTTGTTGAGGATAAGTTGGATGGTACCAACTACCCATTATGGGCTTATATGATGCGACATGTTTTGGTTGCAAAAGGATTGTGGAACATTGTGCAGGGTGTTGAAAGACGTCCAGTTACACGTGTAACGACAGGTACTGCAAATACAAGTGTTGGAGCTGATGAAGATGGTGTTGAAGGTGATATTCCACAAATTCCTGTTCGTGCTGCTGTTTCTGTTGCACCTATTGCAAAGCAGATTCGTTGGGATGGCAGAGATGCCCAGGCACATGCATTGATAGCTTTGTCTGTCAAACGTGCCATTATTCCTCATATTCGCTCTTGCAGAACAGCTAGGGATGCTTGGGATACACTTACCACATTGTACAAATCTAGGAATGAGGCTCGTGTTGCTTACCTCCGAAAACAGTTGGAGAGTGAGCACATGAATGAAGGTGATTCTATGGACAGTTTCCTAACGAAGATCAAAGATTTGAAGGAACAGTTGATTTCTGCTGATGAGGTTATACCAGATAGCTCACTTGTGTAGACCGTTCTAAATGGTCTTCCTGATTCATATCAGAGTTTTGCTTATACTCTTCGGTTGATGATGAAAGGCAATCCGAATGCCTTATCATTTGAGGAGTTAGTTTCTGTTCTGTTGCAAGAAGATCAGTCCAGGCAGAACAGGTCCATTATGCGTGTTGCAGATCAAGCTTTCCTGGCTAGTCAGAAGGGCAAAGGAAAATGGAGCTCTTCTACTAGTAAGCAGAAATCTACAAATGCTACACATTCGAAGAATCAGGATAAAGATGAGAAGAAATCAGAAAAGCAGAAATTGTTTTGCAAGTAATGTAAAGGGAATGATCATATCATAAAGAATTGTCCAAAACTGGCTACAAAAGAGGCAAAGAAAAAGGAGGCTGGAATGGTTGTTGCAGAAGCCTCTACACCAAAAACAGAGTCTGCTAATCTTGTGCAGGAAGAAGAATGGGCGTTTACTACTGTTTGCAGTTTTGACCCATCTTCTCATGAGCAGTGCATGTCTGTAGTGGACTCAGATGTTTGGTACTTTGACAGTGGGGTGACCAAACATATTACCTCGCAGTGCAGTTTCTTCTCTTCACTCGAGCCTGCCCCTACAGGGAATACTGTCACATGCGCCAACAACTCCTCTTATCCTGTTATGGGAGTTGGTAAGATCATTCTGACTACTGCTGATGGTAGTTCTTTCACTTTGTTAGATGCTTTATTTATGCCAGGGATCAAGAAGAATCTGTTATCAGTTTCTACATTAGCCAAGATTGGCTTGGTTGTGAAATTGATTGATGATAGATATACAGTTCATGATTTGTCAAATGGCGATGTTATTATTGCTTCTGGCATTTTATGTCGTGGGCTGTATAAGCTCATAGACTATGAAAGATCTGTGAATGATTCGGCATGTGCAGTTCATGATTCTCAGGCTATGTCAGATGCAAAGCTTTGGCATGCACGCTTTGGTCATCTGAATTTTGCTAGTTTGCTACGCCTGCAGAAATCTGATATGGTGTCTTCTTTGCCCAAGCTTGAGGCACCTAGAAAACATGTATGGGAAGGCTGTATTTTGGGAAAAATGCAGCGTTCCTCCTTTCCAGAAGATGGTTTAGTTCGGGCTACGCAAAAATTGCAGCTTGTACATAGTGATGTCTGTGGTCCTATGCAGACACCTTCTTTTGGAAACTATCTTTACTTTGTGACTTTCATTGATGATTTTTCCAGGCACGCATGGGTATATCCATTGAAGGCAAAGTCCGAAGTGTTCATGTGCTTTAATGAGTTTTTGGTTTTGGCTGAAAATCTCTCAGCATGTAAGATGGGCACCCTCCGTTCTGATCGAGGGGGGGAATATATGCCTTCTGATTTTAATGCATTTCTGGCTGAACGTGGGATAAAACACCAGTATATAGTGCCGTATACACCTCAACAGAATGGAGTTGCCAAACGAAAGAACAGGTCACTCATGGAGATGGCGAAGTGCATGATCAAGAGTCAGGCTTTACCACATAGTTTCTGGCTTGAGGCTGTCATGTGTGCAGCATATGTACTGAACAGGTGTCCCACTAAAGTGCTACAGTCTATCACTCCATATGAGGCTTGGCATGATCGCAAGCCATCTGTTGCTCATCTACGTGTTTTTGGTTGTTTGGCATATGCACTAGTGCCTGAACAACATCGCAGAAAATTGGATGATAAGGCAGTAAAATGTATTTTTGTTGGGTACAGTTCTGAAAGTAAAGGCTATCGTTTGTATCATCCATAGACTAAACGCATTCTGGTTAGCCGTGATGTTGTGTTTATGGAAGATGCTATTCAGCCATTGCTTTCATGTACTAAGGAGACATCTGTTAGCTCCAAAGACATGTATGATACTTTGATGCCTCTTTTTACAGGTGGACAGTCTAGTGCTGGTCCTAATGAGGCAACTTCTCAGCCTTTGCAGGTTTCATATGATGATGCAGATCATTCCATTTTTTATGCAGATTTACATGATGCACTTGTTGATGAGAGAGCTGATATTAAGCAGGCAAAAACTATGCCAAAATGGCTGGTGCAGACTTTGCGTGACAGCAAATTAGATGCACCTTTCTCATATCGTACTCGGTCAGGCTCTCATAGTGCCTCCTTTGCATCAGATTGCTATGCTATGGCCGTGTCTAGTCTCTGTGATGAGAATGAGCCTGTTTCTTTTGATGAAGCACAAAATTTAGAAAATTGGATGGCTTCTATGCAATCTGAATATGATGCTATAATGAAGAATGGTACATGGTCTTTATGTGACTTGCCTCCTGGCAAGAAGGCCATTGGCACTAAGTGGGTATACAAGCTGAAGCGTAAACCTGATGGTACAGTTGGCAGGTATAAGGCTAGGCTTGTTGCAAAGGGTTATGCATAGGAAAGAGGCATTGATTTTGATGAGACCTTTGCACCTACATGCCGTATGACTATTGTTCGGAGCATTTGTGCACTTGCAGCCCATCATGGTTGGAATGTACATCAGTTGGACATTAAAACAACATTTCTGAATGGTGACTTGCATGAAGAAGTGTATGTTTTTCAGCCCCGTGGCTTTGTGCAGAAAGGGCATGAAAACCAGGTGTGCAGGTTAAAGAAGGCATTCTATGGTTTAAAGCAAGCACCACATGCTTGGTATGAGAAGATACATGCCTATCTGGTTGCACATGGTTTTGAGAACAGTCCAACTGAAAGCACCTTATATGTTAAGCGTGCTAATGATGTGCTTCTGATCATTGTTGTCTATGTTGACGACATGCTTCTCACTGGTCCTATTGAGAAGCATATTGCTGATTTCAAGGCTGATTTGCATGCCTCATTTGAGATGTCTGATTTGGGGCATTTGCATCACTATTTGGGCATTCAGTTTATGCAAGTTGATGGTGGAATGGCTTTGTGTCAAACGAAATATATTGACACATTATTGCAGCGTTTTGGCCTTGAAGACTGTAAGCCTATTGCCACTCCTATGGAGACAGGTTTAGGATTGAGTCTTCATGATGCTGGAGATGCATTTGATGCTGTTCTCTATCAGCAGGCTGTTGGATGCTTGATTTACTTATGCATTACTCGGCCAGATATTCAGTTTGCTGTCTCACAGATGAGCCGGTTTATGCATTGCCCAGGAGTCACGCATTGGAAGGCGGTTAAGCGCATCTCTCACTACTTGAGTGGTACTCGGCTACTTGGGTTGTTTTATCCCAAGGGGGGATCACTATCGCCAGATTTGCATGCTTTTTCTAACTCAGATTGGGCTGGTTGCTATGACACTCGTGTGTCCACTAGTGGTTTTTGTTTCATGCTTGGTAGCTCATGTATATCTTGGTTGAGCAAGAAGCAGGCTACTGTGGCCACTTCCAATTGTGAGGCTGAGTATAGGGCAGCTTTCACAGCGACTATTGAGTGTGTGTGGCTCAGACGCCTTATGGCTGATTTGGGTGTTGGCCAGTCTTCTGCCACCACCATCTTCACTAACAGTCAGAGCGCATTGGCAGTTGCGACGAACCCTGTGTTCCATGCTTGCACTAAGCACATTGAGGTGCATTATCACTATGTCAGGGAGAGGTTCTCTGTTGGGGAGATCAGCTTGGCATATGTGCCCACGCAGGAGAACATTGCAGACCTTTTCACGAAGGCTCTACCTAGGGAGAAGTTTGAAGCTTTCCGCAAAGCTTTGGGCTTACTTCCTTTTGTGGAGTGATTTCCACATAGCTTGGCACTTCCTTATACATGAGTGCCAGCTCCTTGCTCACCGCATCACTCCCAGGGGGGATTTGTTGATATATTTAGGTAGTGATGTGTGTGAACACACTAGGACCGCCGGGGCACTTTTTTTCCCTCTTTAGGAGGTTTTTTTCCCCCGGCTTGTATATACGCCTATTGCCCTAATGGGCTACTTATCTTTGTACATTCTCTAGTAATACATTCAGTATTGTGTGTTTGTGCTCCAAGCTTCTTCTTCTTCCTTGTGCTGTTCGCGTGCTTCCGCAGACATCTATCTCCAACATCAAGGTGATACTATCTGTTGGAGCTACCGGTGTGCCTAGGTTTTTCCCCTCCCCACATTGCCCCCTAGAAGATAGGTTTATTGTAGATTTGAGTAGTATTGTGGGGTGATTTTTCCCCTTTTATTTCTTTCTTGTTCTCCGATTGGGATTGTATCCGGAAGTGCATTTTTTCTTATTGATGGAAGGATCTATTTGTGGAAAAAAAAATCGAACGTTGTGTAGTACTTTGACTTGCTATGAACCATAGTTGATGCTTCACAAGGCATGTGTTGTTTTAGCCTACCAAATAGTTTCATGCACATATAGCCAACAACACCATTGAATCCTTAAAGCTATGGGTCCAAGGAACTAGTGTGCCTAGGTTCCAAGGATAATGAAGGTTTGGCCCTTAGTCTCAAGCCAAGGAGTCTTGGGAGTTGAATGCTACTAGGTTTGAATGTGTTAGTTTCCAAATGGGGACACACTAACATCTAGGTGTGCAAATTACATAAAACGCTAAACCAAAATCTTAATGAATAAACTAATAGAAGTTGTAGATAGAGATAGAGACCTTACATAGATATGGGTACAAAATTTGTACTTCATTGGACTTGTCTTGAAGCACATGTATCTATGAAAATTTATCATTAGTCACAAAATATATTCTTACAAATAAACTTGAATTATGGTTTTTTTCATTTTCACAAAACTCACCATAAAAGGTGGTTCATATGCCTACCTAAAGAAAAATGTATATGAACCTATAATTATGAAATAATCTATTCATGCATGAAAAATCAACCTTTCAAACATAAGCTTTCTTTCACAGCAATATATATATATATATATATATATATATATATAAGATTGAGCTGCTAGAAAATGTCAACCTATTCGGGATCCTTGGATTTCAAATCGAAACACATGCCAAATCAAATTGTCTCTCTAGCAAGAATACACTTGCACCAATTCAGTATTATTCCACATATGCTCGTCCAAATCATGAAATACTTTTGATTTTCTTATTGATTTCATAAAGTACAGTGATTTGAAAATGTTCTTATCATATCCTCATATATCCACATAAGAAATATTATGAAATCCATGCATCCACAATAATAATGCAATCAAATCTTTGTGAAACCCTAGGAATAGAATAAATTCATTTGAATGTTCTTACATAAAATCAATAGGTTCAAACTTTTTTGTTTGATTAAAAATTCCTATGTAATTTTATTATTAATAGCTTATCACCTAAACTCCAAAACTAGTGTCACACCCAAAGGAAGCAATGCGCTCACTTAAAAAGCAAGGAGAACTAAAAATCAGAGTTTTCCAAGAAGAGATCTCACTTTACATTCAACAGATATGTCCTTTACAAGTGAGGTCTGCCTTCATATAGGGTTTTCCAAAGAACATTCCTTTTTTATTTTGAGAATCTTTAAACATAAAAGAAACATCTCCTAAGACTCTTCTTCTTGCGGGATTTCGTCAGGGAAAACTCTTTCTTTAGTTCAATGAAATGCTAATGAAGCCTCAACTATATACAACTCTTTCTTGGTACACGATTTGATGGGAATTTTAAAATGCTATAACAAAAAATAGAAAAGGTATCTAACTAGTTAAGAAAATTGGAAAATCAAAGAACCTTTGAAGAAATTTTGGGGTCTCACCATAGCTATGTAACACTCCCCCCCTAGATCTTGTGATCCTCGACAAGGCTATTGTTGAGTTGGGTGGGTGCTCCGGTCAAGTTGAGCAATCCATGTGCTAATCATCATCTTTGGTGTGGGTGGCATCATGAACAATCTGGAGTCTGCTACCAAATGGATGATGCTTTGAGGTCCTTTGTGTGCTACAAAATGACTTATATTTCCTGAATCTCTGATGTTATAGAGTAGTGCATGTGCTTGCATAATATAATGTGGGTCTCTTGTGCATGATCATGTAATGTGGCCTAAGGTATGTCAATGAAGAGGATACCCAAATTAGTAGGTAAGAGTAAAAACATACCTAACGTGATGTTTGTCCTCCAACATGGTGTTCTCTAGAAAGAAAGCACGTAGGTATATGACTTTGCCAACTCCATGGTGGTCTTCTATTCAATCATTATAGCAAGGAATCATCATATACTTTTTTTGAATATGTAAACTTTTTTATTTTTTATTGTTTTTTTCTTTTTTGAATGTTTTCTTATCATTTTTTTAACTTTTTTCTTTTTTCTCTTCCCTTTTTTTTAACAACAAGAAAAGAGTTAAGTAAGCATGAAATTTAAAACGAATTTAAAATGGTGCATCAAGTGTATGGGATTCACAACTCTTTCTATGCACATTCATGCAGGCAGGTCATATAATTTATGCATACTTCAGAAGTGCATGACCTGAATGGTGCAAAAGACAAGGTTGTGCAATTCGCACATGATTTCTACACATCAAGGCTTTCTATGGAGCTACATTACTTGAAGAAGTCGATGTAAGCCCTATTTTGAGGTATCTATTGGATCTTTAAATGATTCAATCACTCAATGATCAAGTAGTAACTCATCAATCTTCTTCATAGTGATCCACTTTTTGAGAGTGTCCTACTTCTTATGCGTTGATGTTTTTTTGCTTCATCTCTTGGTGATGCTTTTGCTTGTTTATCCATGATGGTTGCCTCTTTTGCAATATTTTCTTATCTCGAGGGATATTAGGGTTTGATATATGTAAAAATTTATTTGGCACCCATATTTGTGACATTCCTTGTTGAGGTGAAACTTATTGCTTTTGCATCCAAGCTTGTTGCATTTCTTGAGTTGGCCTATTTCTTAATGATGGCATTGGATTCTTCGTTCTCTTTGGTTTTCCTCTACCTTTTTGTTTAGGTACCCACTTTTGGGATTTCCCTTTGGGTAATTAAAATGGAGCCTTTGCGACCCAAATTTTTCAAGTTTTGTTATGTTGAGAATGATGACATGGATGAGCTTTTTTTCTTGATTTTCTTGCACTTGGTTGAGGATCATCAATATCCGTTTTTGGATCTTTATTGGAAATAATATCCAAAATATCTATTGAAGTCCTTGGATCTTTGATAAACCTCTCCTCTCTAGGTGATTGAGACTAGACCTAACATTCAGTCTTGATGGAATGATTATTTTAATATTTGTCCATTGGAAGCTCATATCAATGCTTATCACGAGGTGCAATCAAGCATTCCATTTTTGCTACAAATCGACATCGATCAAAAAATGAAAACACTCCACACATTTGCCTATTATCAACAAGTACACATTCTAGAGAATAATCTTATTATGCGGCAGAATACTTGTTTAACTATTGTTTTCCTAATCTTATTTTCTCTTCCATATGTGGTTTGTCAACAAATAAGAATTATTCTAAAGGCATTTACCCGTTAATATTTATTTGAATCATCATTTCGCATATGCATGCTAGTTTTCTTCCTTTCCTGTTGAAAGTATCGATGCTTCTCTGATAGATAGCTTCCTACATAGCCCAAGCTAATTTGATGCAAATCACACTCTTTGATGAGCTTTCCTCTATGTGTGCCTTCATTCTCTCCTTGAAATCTGGTCCTTGCATGGAATGTAGACGTCACACATTTTCCAATAGTTTTTCATCTATAATACTCAATATAAATACTTGATTAGGGCTGGAAGCAAGAGGATTAGAAAACCCTTGCATCAATTGCTTATGTCAAAGGATTCTCTACCTAGATTCTTCTTGAGATTATTCTCTAATCCTATGCTCCTTGGCCTTTTTATCTCTAGCAACTTGGAGTCTTAGGATCATATTATCTATCAAAGGCTCAAGATACCTCGATGCCACATCCACTAATGTAATTGCGAAAGATATCACCCTCCAAAGTGGCTAACTATGGAGATTTTTCTTATCATAAATGATCCATGACCTCTCTTCTAAAGCTTTTTCGCATGTTGTTTTGGTGCGTGAACTTGAACATAGTCTCTTTATTGCAAATCTTTAGCCTTAATGTGCACACTGTAATTGGCTTTTCGCACTCTTTTAGTAGCATAAACACCTGATATGCCTCTCAATTGTATTTTTTTAAATTTCTCTTGTAGCTCTAGATGATGTATAACTCATGACCTTTCCACTCATATTTTTTTTGGTACTCATAGTGTAGGATTGAGAAAATCAATAGGTAATATAGAATTTTTTTCATCCACCAGAATGAATGGTTCCATTCCTAACATTATTTTGTAAGAAACTCTATAGGGCCAAATTTCATGATGCAATTGTTTGTTCCAATGAGAGTGCTTATTATTCACTAGATTCGTGAGTACTCTATCTAGTATCTTGTTTGTACTCTTAGCTTGAACATTGGCTTGAGGATGATTGGGAGTTTATTTCTCTGTGTTTCTAATAGGCATTCAATAAATTTAATTACAAAATAATTTACCATAAGAAACTAAGGATTATGACAATATCAAACTAAGAATTATGACCACCACGTGTGAGAGAGATGAATCTCCTCCCAACCTTATGTCTGTGTATATAGCTGCTTGAATCTACGAGGATCACAAATGTAACTAGAGTCTTCAAGTGCATGTGTAATCTCCTCCATTTCTTTCATATCTTCCACTAGAGTCTACTAGTGGCTGGAGTGTTCTCGACCACTAATATAGCACCTTCCACAAGATTCCATTAGTGGTTGGTGTACTCACCTCTCAAGTTAAGAGAAGGCTCTAGAGCTCTTTGGGCAACACTCTCTTCCCATGATCCCCATGGGTTTTGAACCCAAGACCTCCTCCTTCATAACCTTGAGACTTAACCACTAGGCTAAGTGGATCACTTGTTTAAGAGAGCACATGAACTTATGCTTGTAGATCATAGAATTACTTTATTACATTCTTTCCCCTTTAGAAAAGATTTTGTTCCTAAAAAATAAAGCTATATATAATAACCATAGGCGACCCTTGAGCCTCATGTTCTTAAACCGGAAGAACATGGTCATGTTCTAAAACTAGAAGAACATGTCTCATCTTTGTGGTGGGATCCTTGCCCAAATGGTTCAAAACACCATCCGGCTTTGCACTTTGATAAACTGGTCTAAGTACAGAGTAGTGAATGGATAATAAGGGTGGATCTAAAAACATCCTTAGCCACTTCATTGTGTCGCGATGTGCGATCTGGGCACAAACATATGAAATGGATGGATTCTAACTAATAGTCCATTTGTGAGCATGACTAGTGCGTGGACGTTAATTACTAGGATGGGTTTTCGTATCCCAATCAAGACTTTGAGAACTCTTGATTCACTTGAATTTTATTTGGAAAACTTTAAGTTTGGTTGATCCAAACATCTGACTTGGATGTTTGTACAATAGTTAACTCCCAACCAACAGTTACTTGAGTTTGTCAACCGACTTCAGGACTACTTGGTCCTAATAGCCTTGAAAATCCTATGTAAACTGTAGGAGAACGTTTTCCATTTACTTTGGATCAATGTTACTATATCTTGACCAAGTCAAATTCAAAATGAAAATCATCCAAGTTAGGACATTGTTCTCAAAGACTTACAACTTAAAAGTTCTTGAGAATTGTGAATATTATGAGCAAGTCCTAACTTCCTTATTCTAGAGTGTACTGAACTATAGAAAGTCATAAGAGGTACGCTACTAACTAGAAGCAAATCCAAATGAATAAGTCAATCTTGGACTTGTCATCTTTTGAAGATTGAATAAGTTCTTATACACAACATCTATCTAGGATGTTTAATTTAGTTATCTTATTCCAATCAGCTAACCCTAGACTTTTGCAAAAGGAATCAGATACTATATTTGAGTCAATTCCAAAAGATTTGGAAGGCAAAAGGAAATAACTAAAACTCTATATAATTAATTCAAACTTCTAAGATATAAATTTGCTATGAGTCAAGTAGTTGATGACCCTAGATTTTAGCTCAAGACTTTAACTTCTTAATGATCTATTTCAACAAGGTATTGAAGCATTTATTTTTCTATCTTTAAGAGAAAGGAACTCGATTCTCACAAAGATTCATAGAGTAAATCTAAACATCATCCAACCACAAGATACTAGTGTGGTATCCAACATCAGTGTGTCGACCCACTAACATTCTACTAATGAGTTTTCACTCAAACAATGCTTCACTTGAGACTAATTTCATGCCTGTATTCAATCTTTCTGACTGTTTATTGGGAATGCAATGCTTGTGCATCACTTTCAGTCAAAGGATTGAATTTACCGAGTTACACTTGGAACTTGGTGCTTAGCTTAGTCAATCTATCCTTCATTAAAATGTTCAGTTCAAATTCAAAGTCTTACTCTTTCAGAAATTTATCAAAAGTTTCCCAATCATAGACACTTTAGCTTGAAGTGTTTCAAGAAGATCTTGGAAGTTACTTACTTCATATCTTCATACATACTTTATCTTGAAGTATCTTGAGACCATACTTTTATCCTCCTTGAATTCAAATTTCTCCTTTGAATTCTTTAATTCCCTTGAGGATTAGATCTAAATACAAGATTTATTCTAGGACGAAAAGATAATTATCATCCCACGGTCCGATGTCCCATACCATCTTTCCTACATCAATTTGAATATAAAATCTGGTGTCCCATACCAACCTATTTTATATTCATATTGATGTGTGAGTGATACTTATCCTAAAGTCCAAACATAGAGTACCTTTTCACTTCAACTTTTAAAAAGAATTTTGAAGTTTCGGGCATTACCTCTAACTTCATATTCTAGGTTTTGATTCCTCTACATGATCGTTTCATGATCTCGTGTTTTTCATAGGAAACTTGAAAACCTTTTCAAAAGAAAAACCAGTTATCATTCCAAGTTCTTGAATTTATCAATCTCAAGTCTAATTGGTTATGCTTGACCAATTTGTAGCAACAAGAGCTTTTCACTTCTTGTCTTTAGATTCCTTTCTAACAAAAGCTTTTAAGTAGATATCTGGAGGACTTTATAGGAATCTCTATACTGCTTAAGTCTAAGCATCCGCTCATGCTTTTGGATTTCACCTTTAAGAAATCCCTTTAAGGATAGGTAAACTTTAAGTTTTACCTTCCATAGAATTAATTACCATCGACATGGTTGCAGACTACATTCTTTGAATTTTTATTCTGTTCAAACTTGGAATAGTTTACTATTTCGATTGCCAATACTTGGGCAAACTTCACAGTAGTTCCAATTGCAATTATCTTAGACAAACCTTTCCAAGCTTGATCAAGTCTTGTTGATCATGTGATAATAATAAAGACTGAAGATCTCTTGAGCTTTTCTAAGCTTTTTGGCCTACCTGCAGGATTTTTAGAGATCTTTCCCCTACTCAAGTCCAAGCATATATTAATGCCTTTGAGATTCTAAAGCTAAGAATCTTTGATACACCTCCAGGTGATGTCACCATTGGACTTTAAGTACCACTTCTAGTGGTTTGGGACTACTGGGGAACTACTTGCTATCAAAGAGTTTGAATAATTTCATTCTCACTACTTGGGAGAATGTTATTCTTCAAAGACTTGAGATTCCTTCTAAGGAATAAAATAACTTGATCAAATGATTCATCTTGGAATCTAACGCAATGCTGGAAGGATATTTGAAAGAAATTCTTTCAAAAAATCATCAGAAACTTTACTCATTCAGTTGTGTTCATTTCCTGAGTGTTAAACTAGAGAATAAATATCACCTTTTGGATACCATTCCACTATGAAAGTTTAACTTGTGATATTGACTTATTCTTGAGTTTGATACAAGATTCATTATTATTGGTCAATATTTAGATGTTACTAGAGTACTTTAAACATCCTTTAACAATTGATCCAATAGTAATGCTACTATGAACACATAACTTTGAACTTTATAGCTTGTTTAGGAAAAGTTCATAGATTGGAGATCCATTTCTTGGAACTTTGTATTCCTAAATGAAAAGTTCATAGTTCAATTCATGTCTTTAGGAACTTATCGCATTTCGTAAAGATTACTTACTTTGGTTTCCTCTTGAAGCTTCAATTAGTGAAACCAAAAGTTAACTCTCTAAAAGAGTTCTTTCAAGTTTCCATTATTGCTTAGAAAGTTGCATCATTACTAGAGATGCATCTATGGAACCTAACAACCTCCTATTGAAAGTCAAAATCAATTGATGTTGAGGTTCAACCTTTGATTTCCATCACTCCTTGGGATAGAATTCAAAGTGAAACCTCAAAAACTCTATGGTTTTTACAAATTTGGAACATATCAACTATCCTTTGAACTTGAAAGTTTGATTGATTTTAATTCCAATTGAATTTATTTGATGGCTATCACGTCTAGGGATAGAGTCAAATAAAAGCATTTCAAACCATCCTATTTGCAAGTAATTCTATTTTCTTGCCATTCCAATGAGCAAGAAAATTGAACACTTGACTTTTGAATGGCCTACTTTTCCTAATCAAGACTCCTCATAAGTAATACCTAAGTATCATGCACCAACATTCCTTCATAGATGCATGCTTATGCTTGCTAAGTGTTTCCATAGTTTGATGCTCTCCTATTTTGCTTTCATTTAATTGCATACATTGCTCTCAAGAAATTGAAGATTCCTTCCCTACTTCAATGATAATAGCAATGCATTCTATATGAAAGCATAGATCAAAACAAATATTGAAATGAAAGAATCAACTTGTAAAGTACTTAGCTCTAGATTAAGCTACGTCCTTCCATTGATCCTTGAGAAGAGCCATTCTCCATCCTTTTGGTCCATGAGAAAAACTACATACTCCTCTTTGAAAACCGTTGCTTCCAATGTTGATGAGCATGGCTTTAATTCTTTGGATCTCAAATGAGATGGATATGTGAGCAAGCTTATTCTTAGGAGGCTTAGACTTGGAGAATCGGAGTAGGAATGTAATCCTTATGTCATGGTGGAATGACATCCTAGTCTATGGGTGGAGAGAGACTACGCACTTAGGTAGCTTCTCTCAAACTCACACTCGTGATAAGTATATGGCCAATTTTGGGGCTAGTGGCTGCCTACACATGGAGTTTGGGATCCCTTATGAGGCATTAGGGCTCTGTCATGGGCAGGCTATTCGAATGACCTTCCTGAGCAATAGAGTACAAAGGCTTTGTATCTTAGCGGTCGGATCTCCTCCATCCTTATGCAGACATTGATGGCTCAAATCCGGCCAGCTACCCCTTTGAGAAGATCCACCAATGTATCCTTTTTGTAATATGTCTAGCCATTGCGAAATGAATGAAGTCAAGGCCAGCATAGAACTGAGTATCTCGCAAGTGCAGATCCCGAATGCGCAGTAACGGTAGTTTTTTTTTTTGTTTTGCATAAGAGTTAACAAAGAAAAATTTGATGGCATATATTGCGCAGATGGTTATACATCCTTAGATAATTACTTCTATACGTTTTGACGTAGACAACTACCACATCATCCTCCAAACAAATAAGCTTCCAGAAAATAAACGTGACATGTAAGAATCCTACCAAGTGTGATGAGAAGGACGGATGCTTAACGTTCGTCAACATAGAGCGGACGAGCGTCGTCTCTGCAGCTTCAATGGATACCTCCATTTTGGGTTGCTTGGGCAGAGTTTTCCAGTAGTCATTCTCGCGATTCAACAAAAACGCTCTGACGATTGTGGGCTCTACAACAAGCAAAGTGGTGGAGCGATCAAGACCAGAGTTCTCGCGTCGTCTCTGCAGCTTCAATGGATACCTCCATTTAGGGTTGCTTGGGCAGTGTTTTCCCGTGACGATGGCTGCTTCAGCGTCGCGGTTTTAGAATAAAAGAGAGAAAAAGACTCTTCAGGTTCGGCCTGCTCGCGGTGTCGCCATTGTACTCTCCCCCTCCTCATTGGGTTGAGGGGTCAAGATGTCTTAATGGCTGGACTCCGCGGTCGCGATACCACCGGTCGGGCGGTCGCTTCAACCCTCGGGCGGTCGCGATACTTCTGACCGTGTATCGCCGTTGGCGTGTGTCGCCCATGCTTCGCGGGCGGTCGCGATACCACCCCCCCCTAGCCGTGCCTGCTCTTCGAGGTGTGAAAAGGAAGTCGGGCGATACTTGGGGGTCTAGGAGCACGGACGATCGCGTATTTCTACTCCACCGGCGATACCTCAATTCCACCGGCGGCGATACCTCATCCTTGGCGGCTCCGACCGCCGAGATTCCCGGGACCCTGCGCGCGCGTGCAGTCCTCTTTTTTCGGCTCAGAATCTTTATTTGCCGCGTTCGAGCTCTATCTCAAAGTACGAGCGCCAAGTTTCGTTGGGGCGGGCAGTCGGGCTTCTAGGCCCTCGTGCGTGAGGGGCTCTGCTGCCGCCGATCGCGGCCGCCCTAAAGTAAAAGAAAGTTTTTAGAAAAAAAAAGAAAAAGAAAAAAGAAGAAAAAAAGAAAAAAAGAAGAAGAAAAAAAAAAAAGAGAAAAAAAAAAAGAAGAAAGAAAAAAAAGAAAGAAAAAAAAGAAAGAAAAAAAAGAAAAAAAGAGGAAAAAAAAAAAAGAAAGAAAAAAAAAAGAGAGAGAAAAAAAAAGAGATTTGAAAAGGTTCGTAAAGGAAAAAGTGCCCCTTTTTGTTGGATTTTGGCCCGTTTGTCCGAGACTCCGTTGTATTCGGAGGGGAGTGTCTACCGTGCTCGTGGACCTTTTGCTTCCATTGTTGATGGGCTTTACCGTCGGGTATTAAAAAGTATTTGTGGTGCAAGTCCCGTTTGGCCATGGCTATGGCTTCATCCTCTCTCGTAAAAAATAACCGGGCCCCTCCCCCTGGAGAGACCGATACTCTGGCCGCGCTGCTGGAGGGGGGGTCGTGTGCCGCCCCTGGTCCATCCGAAAGTGTTGACCCCCCCATCGTGTCCCTCAGTAGACCCGCAGTTCTTTCTGCTCAGGAGGAGCTCAAGAAAGTTTGCCTAGTCGGCCAAGTGTTTGGCCCCAGGCCCCCGCTCGAAATCGTGCGACAATGGCTTCGAAAAGAGTGGTTCCCTCGCGGGCTAATTGTCAGCAAATGTCAGTTCTTACCAGCTAACCACATGCTGCTAATCTTCAAAAATGAAGAGATGGCGTTCCAAGCCCTAAGCGTGGGCACCTGGCAGCTCGGTCGGGCGACCCTGTGCCTATTCAGATGGTCCCCGGACTTCACTCCCGACAAATCGAAATCTCTTCGGTACCCCCTTTGGGTTGAGCTCCCTAACCTCCCATACTTCCTATACAACTTCGTGTGGGACATTGTCTCTCCTATCGGCAAGCCGTTGGCTTCACGCGAAGACATTGGTGGTCTCATCTATGAAGGTGCAAGACACTCATTCAATGCTAGGTGGCACCCACAAGCCTGCGTCGAGGCCGACCTCAGTTCGCCGCTTCCATCAACGATCAAAGTGGACATGGGCGAAGGTGAAGTTTGGGAGCAGGATATCACCTACAAAAACCTTCCCAACGCATGCTTCCGCTGTGGTCAGCAAGGTCACAGGATTAAAGACTGCCCTCTCAGACAAAAAAACAAGCGATTTCAAGAAGCCCCCAAAACTGCTCAAGACAACTGTGGCGAAATGACCCACTCGACCAAGGAAGGGGAAGACAAGGGCCTCCTCAATCCGCAAGCGGGTGCTGATGGCTTTACTGAAGTTAGAAGAAGAAGGAAAAGAAGTCCGAGGGCCAACGGTGAGAGAAACAGCCTGCCAAGTACCCCCCACAACAATTTGTACTGCAATCTTGAAAAGGAGATCAACGAGCTCGACTACCCAGGTGGGAAGCCACACGAGGTAGACACCTTCGACGAAGCCATAGAGTTCCATGTCAACAAAGCAACCCCCCAGGAGGGTTACACTACAAGCAAAGAAGATGGCTTCACCACTAGTAATGAAGACAACATGGACAGTGAAAGTTCCATCATTGGATCGACGATCCCGGAAACGGTGCCGAGCACGGGGCCCAATTCTCCCCAGCAAGGAGCATCCCGCAAAGGAAAACAGCCTATGGAGTTTCCCTGGAAAAGCCCCCACAAGAACCGATTTCTAAATCGGGATCAGATCCCAGCGAAAAAGAAAGATGAAGCCAAGAGAAGAAAGGACAAGGCTCCCTCCCGTAAAGAGGGATCAACACAAAAATGATCGTCATCTCGCTAAATGCTAGAGGGTTATCCGACCCCTCAAGAGCGACCATTATTGGTCAGTGGCTCCGCGACATTAGCTTAAACCCAGACATTATATGTATACAAGAGATTAAAATTGACAGCGAAGACCTCCAGAAACGGCTCAGACAGGTCTCCTCGGCCCATGTGTGGATCCCTACGAAGCACCAGCGGGGGTCCGGAGGAACGGTTATCGGTGTTAAACATCTCTGGCTTGTAAACTCCATTGAAGATGTTAGTCACCGCTGGATTGCGGTTTCTTTTGGTGCTCCTCTTTGTGTCACTATGGTTTCTATGTACACCCCTAACGGGGATTTGGAGAGACTGAATACTTGGGCTTCACTAGACTCGCTTCCCCACAACGTGCTGATTTGTGGAGACTTCAACATGGTGGAGGACCCTATGGACAGATGGATGGGCAAGGGTCGGGTCATTGACAGTCGGGAGAAAGAAATGTGGGACTTGATCAAACTCCACTTGGATCTGGCTGAATTCAAAGACTCGAATGGCTTTTCCTGGTCGAATCTACAAGCGGGTGAGGATCTGAGGAAAGCCAGACTCGACAGATGCTACGTCTCTCAGAGTTTTACTCACCAGTGGGGTCTCCCTACCATCACGCAACGCACCGACCTCACCATCTCTGATCACTACCCGATCGTTATCAATTTTCAACCTTCCAACAAGATCCGCAAGGCTCCGTGGTTCCATGCCAACGATGCCACCTTCTCTCTCCCTTCCGTCCTTCAAGAGATTACCGATGTGTGGAAGGTGGTGTTCGCCTCTGGCTCGGCCCCAGCCAAGTGCTGGAGAAGCGCGGTCGACCAGTCTCGCAAGATCATGATCAGAACTAAGAAGACGCTCGAGACTGTGCGACGGGCTCGTAGGGAGGCTATCTACCACAGACTCTGGCGGCTCGAGGAGGAAGTGAACAAAGGAAAACACCAAGCCCAGAAAGGTCTCCGAAAAATCAGAGCGGTGTTGAGATACGAGGAAGAAATACAAAGGAAAAACCTGCAAATTTTCTTCAAGGAGTGGTGGGCTGGCAAAGCCGACAAGCCCACCAAAGAGATGTGCCGTATCCTTAAAAGGAAACAAAATCGAGATTCGATCCCCCTACTGCTAGATCCACACGGCAACGTATGCAATTCGGAAGAAGATAATTTCGGCATCATCGAAGGGCACTTCACAAGACTCCTGGGAACCTCGAACCCCCTCTCCCACCATAGAAGGGACTGTATGGCTGCTATTTCTAGGGTTTCCCCTCGGAGGATTCCACCCAACCTCCACTCTCTGCTTCATGCCCCTATCTCTGAATCAGAAATCATCGAGGTCATTGATGCCCTCCCCCGCGGTAAAAGCCCGGGACCCGACGGACTCACCAATGAGTTCTTTAAATCCTTCAAGCTGGTGGTTGCCACCCCGCTTAGGTTGGTTTGGCAAGAAGCGCTAAAGTTTGGGGCTCTTCCTTCTTGTCTAAATAATGGAATTATCAAGCTGGTTCACAAGAAGGGGGAAAAGAACAGAATCGAGAACTGGCGGCCAATCACGATGCTCCAAACAGGATACAAGATCATCGCCAAAGTCATTGCCAATAGAATATCGTGCCATCTGAGATCTTGGCTAAGTGAGGACCAAAAAGGCTTCATCAAAGGCAGGTCTATCCTGGAAACCATTATGGATATTTGGGAAGGTATTCAATTTGCAAACGAGTCTAATCAAGACGTGGTCTTCCTCAAGATCGACTTTGACAAAGCCTACGATAGGCTAGAATGGGACTATATTCTGCAGTCGCTCCAAGACCTCGGATGTAGTCAGAAATTCACCAAGATGATCGCGACCCTTCTCGGCAATGCAACGACCCAAATTAACGTTAACGGCAAACTTTCGAAGGCGATCCATCTTAAAAGATCTATTAGACAAGGATGCCCTCTTGCCCCCCTCCTCTTTGCCATCGCCACTGAAGGGCTGAGCAGACTTGTGGCTCATCATGTGGAGGCTGGAAATATCAAAGGCCTCCAGCTACCTCACGTCCACAGTCAAATCATCATGAGACTTTTTGCCGACGATATGAACGCGTTCGTTCACAATGATAATACCAGCCTGGAGACTTTCTGGAGGTGTCTTGATACCTTTTGTGAGGCCTCTGGATCCAAAATCAACCACAATAAGACCGCCTTTAGGGCCATTGTGGGACATCAACCCAGCCTTCTCATTGATCATGGCTGTCAAATCATTCCGTAGGGTCAAATCATTCGGCTGCTTGGAATCCCCTTGGGGTTTGGCGTCTCTATGGAGCAGCGATGGAACTGGGTGCTGGCCAAACTTGAAAACAAGCTCAATTACTGGAGAGGTATGCAAATCAATCTCGCTGGACGGGCGATGGTTATCAACACGTTCCTCCTCTCGTCTACCATCTATTTCCTTTCTTGCTGGAGACCGAATGAGCAAGGCCTGTCCAAACTGAATAGCATCTGCAGAAACTTTCTTTGGACGGGTGACCATAACAGAAGGGGGGTGCCTAAAATCAAATGGGCCATCTGCACCAGCCCTAGAGATAGCGGGGGGCTTGGCATCCTGGACATTGGGTGCATGGCTAACAAACTTGAAAACAAGCTCAATTACTGGAGAGGTATGCAAATCAATCTCGCTGGACGGGCGATGGTTATCAACACGTTCCTCCTCTCGTCTACCATCTATTTCCTTTCTTGCTGGAGACCGAATGAGCAAGGCCTGTCCAAACTGAATAGCATCTGCAGAAACTTTCTTTGGACGGGTGACCATAACAGAAGGGGGGTGCCTAAAATCAAATGGGCCATCTGCACCAGCCCTAGAGATAGCGGGGGGCTTGGCATCCTGGACATTGGGTGCATGGCTAACAAACTGGCAGCCAAATGGATGATTAAAGCTTGGTGCAATAGGGAGGCCTCGTGGGCCAAGCTGATCTTCAGAAACAAAAATGAGTTGGCCCTCACGGGATTCCCGAACTGGAAGAACCTTGACATCATGACCCTGCTATTCTCCCCGATACCTGTCTTCCCGAAAGGCTCCAATCTCGTATGCTCTCTTTGGAAGGGCTGGAATAAAGTCAAAAGCTTCACAAGAATTAGTGAGGACTGGAAGTGGGCGGCCGGTATCAGACAAAACGACTCTATCTGGTTTCCGATTCATGGCATCCGGAGTGTGGAGCCGTGGAACACTCAAAATGCCAAGAAGTTATGGAACAAAGGATTCAAAAAATGGAAACACCTCTGGAAACATGACACCAACAGTTGGATCAACTACGAGGATATCGACCCTCGCAGAAACATCTCCTACGAAGAATGGAACACCTTGCAAAGCAGATGCCTCGCTTGGGATCGTCACAAAACTCGCCTACTCATGGGACATGACGCTCCGAACGCGCGTGGTCTCAAATGGCACAATGGAAACAGCCTACTCAAAATCCCGAACATCAATGAAACGACTGACCTCCAGATCAGCCTCAACAAGAAGTGGTGCCTGTCTTGGACGCGGCTTCGGTGGGACATGAAATTCATGGGTATCTGGCACCCACTTATAGAGATTAAGAAGTCGGTCCTCTTATGGCAAATTCTTCATCGAGGAATTTGGACTAACCATAAGGCAAGCAAAATTTGTGGGATCCCTCCGTGGTGCAAACGTTGCCACCGCGCAATCGAAGATGTCCCACACATCTTCCTTACCTGCCCCAAATCCTACAGAATCTGGCAGATGGTTGGACTAAAAATCAGAGTTCAGAAACAGCTTAGTTGGAAACAAGTCCTTTTGGGTGAAGCGATCGGGTGCTCTGCGGCTCTCTGGAACGCAATCAGAGGGGAAGTCCTGTGGAAAATTTGGCGGGAGCGGTGTGCTCTCAACTTCGGCGACTCCCCCAGGGAGTGGTCGATTGAAAAATCTCTATTCCTCCTTGGCAAAAGGATTGTCAACAGTAAGAAATCCCCCCCCTTCAGGCATCATCAAGTCCTCCGTTTGATCAACAACAAGCTCAAACCCAAGTGGGTCCCGCATGAGGGCGACGAGAGGGTGATCAACCTTCTTTGTAATGCAACCTAGGAATCAACCAAGCTTCCCTTGCTTTGTGGGATTTGGGGGGTCCCGTGGGCACTAGTCCCCTTCTATTGTACCTTTGTTTCTTAATTTAATTCAAGTCCGGGAGAGTAGGCTATTGCCGAACTTCCTTTATATTAAAAAAAAAACTACCACATCATCCTTATAGGTAGCAGACGAGAGATCAATCCCTGTCCGTTGCACCAACATCCATATTGTGGGGACGCAAGATAGTCTCATATAAGTAGAGTATTGTCAACCATACATGCACCTTGTTCTTGCGGCTAAAGGAGAGAGCTGCACATCTGGACGTCTTGAGATAAAATGCAGGTTGCTACCAGTTGCCTTGTTGTAGAGAAATGTGTGCACCTACAGCTCCTATCGTGGTTAAGAGGTCGCTCCTCACACCATAATGTCATGGTTTCGATACTGCACGCTACTGTATCCCAACATGTGTCGATAGTCCTTTTGCTAACATAGAGCAATTCGGAATGGACAAAAGGATACAACTGAGAGATTCGAAAAAAAGAATCTATAGCAATGCAAGAGAATGAACTTGAAAATTATAGAAGATAATACACGAAGATGATGATGGCCTAGCTCTGATACCAATGTAAGAAACTAAGTACACATGAGTGACCAAACGGTGTCTGATTTTAGATCTGTCTGAACTAGCCAGACCCTTGGATCATAGACTTACTTTATTACATTTATCCTATCGCTAAGTATTTCAATAGGTAAGCCATATCTAGTGAAGATTTCTTCAAAAAAAAAACTAAGCAGTGGTTTGATCATCACATCCTCTTGTAGCTCTCGCCTTGAATGAATTTTTGAAGTAATTTGTCAATATTAAAGTGTACTCAAGATGGAGCCTTTTGTTGGTAGAATACTCGGTCCTAAAAAGACAATTCCCAAGTTCAAAAATGCTATTATACTTATCATGGTTTTGATTGGCATTTGATATTTTTCAAGAAGATAATTGATTCTCTTACATATGAGACACCTTTGCACACAATGTTTTGCATCCATCCACAATATAGGCCACCATAACCTAGCTAAAAGGATATGCTTGGTTATTGTTCAAAGAAGAAATGTCCTTGCAAAACTCAATGAGCCATTTTTAGAATAGGCAAGTCTTCTCTTTCATGTATGCACGATTTCAAAAAAAATCATTTTCCTCTCTTAGATGGATAGATAGATAGATAGATAGCTAGATAGATAGATAGATAGATAGATAGATAGATAGATAGATAGATAGATAGATAGATAGATAGATCGATAGATAGATAGATAAAGAGATAGATAAATGGATAGATAGATAGATAGATAGATAGATAGATAGATAGATAGATAGATCGATAGATAGATAGATAGATTGATAGATAGATAGATAGATAGATAGATCGATAGATAGATAGATAAACAGATAGATAGATTGATAGATAGAAGATAGATAGATAGATAGATAGATAGATAGATAGATAGATAGATAGATAGATAGATAGATAGATAGATAGATAGATAAGATAGATAGATAGATAGATAGATAGATGGATGGATATACATATATATAAATAGATAGATAGATAGGTAGATAGATAGATAGATAGATAGAGTTGATTTCTTATGAGTGAATATTCTTTACATTATCCTTCAAGTGCTTTTCCTTCACAAAGATAATCCACAATATGTTTAGTCCATTCTGGTGCTATTATCACTTGATATAGATTTGAGTGCTCCATGATTGGTTTTTTTAATGCAAATTTTGTTATTTGAATAATAATCGTGAACATCTTTAGCTATGTGTGGCCAATAAGATCCCACTTACATTAGATCTTGCAAAGATAGTTTGCAAAAAATGCAAACTCAAATTACCATTGTGGGCTTGTGCAATAAGATCCCAATTGTAATCTTCTTCCACACTATAGGACAAAATATCTCGTTAATCATCTTTCCTGTAGATACTTGTAGCAATTATATGAAGATCTCTAACTTCTTTGATTTCTTTTTTCTGATGGAAGATGGTGGTGCATTGGACCATATGTGAGAATACGAACATGGTGTTCCACCTCTTTTGGCACTACATCTAGATTGAAAAAAATAGGCATCACACAATTCGCATGATATCCCATTTGGTGGCTCATAATTTGTCAACCTAGAAAGGTGATCCACATGCACGTGTACTAAGTTTCTTAAAAACGAATTCAGAATCAAATTCCATAAGAAGGACAGAACATCTTACCAATCTTCCGAAATTGCATAGTTTGGTCACAAGGTAAAGAAATTAACAAGAAAATAATATCTAAAGTTACTGGCCTCATATATCATTCCTAAGGATCCACTTTCAGTAGCGATATTTGTTTTTCAGCACTATTGAGGTGTCGATTAACATAGCCAATGGGAAAATTAAACCTACCTTCAGTAGCAAAGTCTGTTAATATACAACATATAGCATAGTTATACACATTAGCATGTGCATGAGATCTTATTCAAATCTAGCACTTTCAATATGAGCTATGTAAAACTTGTGTTCCAACTCTTGAAATTAAAGGCTTTGTCACACTCTTCGGTTCATTGAAATTGTGTAATAAAAGCATAAAGTATTCTAGAAATGCTTGCATTTTTTCATATCTAATGAGACTCTTATATTGTCTAAATTTAGAAAATAATTTATCCAATCTTGGTATATGCTTAGTCATAATGCCAAATATGCACATAATCCAACATCATATACTTCCAAAGGTTTCTCGAAGAAATTCTTTAAATACATGGCACATTAATATGTGGAAAGTTGCAAGGACATTGTTTAAACCAAAGGGCATAACTTTGAATGCATATATTCACCACTTAGTAGCAAAGATAGTTTTTTGTTGATCTTCAGGTGTAATCAAAACTTTGTTATACATTGAAAACCCATAAGAGAAGCTCTAAACTTCTTTGCTCTCTACTCTTTCCAAAAGATGATTGGTGATTGAAAGTGGATAACTGTGCCCCTGATGGTAGCATCATTAACCATTTTAGATTGATAAAAACTCTTAGTTTACCATTTTCCTTGGGCCCCTTACCAATGGGGGACAACCATTTGGTGTGCTCAATCTCATATATGAAACCTTGTCCTAAGCATTTTTCTATTACCTCTTTAATTTTGACTGAATATACATCATTGTAAGTGTAAGCCTTTTTTTTTACGTTTTGCATCCAGCGCCATAGGGATTCTATGGAAACATATCTAAGGGTCAACATCTTTTAGTTATCTATATGAGCAAGCAAAAACATCTCGATAATGTCGGAACCTCTCTTATTTTAGGCTCTTCTATGTATTATACATCAGTTCCAATGTAAGTGTACTTTTCTTCTCAATCTTCTAATATAATGACCACTTTCTTCTTCATTTCTGTCGATGATTCTCCTACTTTGTCCTCATGCTTAAGTCTCAAAGCTACAACTTACCGGCTTTCTACTTTGTATTTCTTGAAGTGTTTGAGAGGTTCATAGTCATTTGACTTCCTCTCTATTGCAGTAACACTTTGCTTATTGGGTTCGACAACTTTATATAAGGGGTACATATAATTTATTGAATCCTTAATTAGAATCATCAACATCAATTCCTTTGCAAGGACTCCTTTTCAAAATTAAAATCAAATTATGTATGGATGGAAAACTAAATACTTGTCATCAAGTCTCTCAAGTTGAACCAATATTGAGCCTCCTTCCTCAATTTCTTCTAGACCATCAACATGAAAAATTCATTAAAGTCATAATCTTTTGCATCGAAGTGTTATATTAGAGTGTTGTCATTAACAACAATGTCCATGGCAACTTAAGATTTTCATCTAATTCATTAAATGTCCGTGGCAAGTAAGATTTGCATCATTAAAACCTTGAGTAATATAAGCTAGATATTTTATAAAGCAGAACGGCATATTAGATGATTGCTTTGCTTCAGCTCATTCATATAGAAGCCTCTGCATGTACCCGGCTAGTCATGATAATGATGATGATCAGTGGAGCCAACAACAAAAGTGCTCATCAAAGAAGGGGAAAGGCATTCGTCGGCATACGTTGGCCATGCCTCGCTGCTTGTTTTACAACACACTCTCCGCATGGCCTTTCCACCTTGTAGGGCTCCCATACTATCTTTTTATGCATACATTCACTCGGCCATACTCAATGGATATACTTTTTTTCCTCTTTTGTGTGGTGGGAGATCTCCATCATCCTACACAAAAATTAATTAGAGTTCTCCATGAGCGTGATGGGTCATCCAAAATAAATAAAAGGGAAAGGATGAAGGTCTCACCTTACCATGTATGCTTACGAGTGACAAGCAAATATATTGATTACAAGCTTAAGGTCAACATAGCTCTTGATGCACAAAACCTTCATCAACTTAAGGTCAACCCTCTTGATGCCACATCCACTAATGTAATTAGAAAAGATATCACCCTCCAAACTTACTAACTAGATAGCACCTCTTATGGAGATTTTTGTTATCATAAATTGTCCATGACCTCTCTTCTGAAGCTTTTTGGCATGTGGTTTTAGTGTGTAAACTTGAACATAGTCAGGTTCTTCCAAATCTTTAGCCTTAATGTGCACACTATAATAGGTTTTTTGCCTTCTTTTAGTAGCATAAACACTGGCTATGGCTCTCAATCATATTTGTTTTTATTTCTCTTGTAGCTTTACATGTTGCATAACTCATGATCTTTCCACTAATATTTTTTGCTACTCTTAGTGTAGGAATGAGAAAACCAATAGGTAATATAGAAATTTTTTCATGCACCAAATTGAGCGGTTTCATTCCTAACACTAGTTTGTAAGAAACTCTATTGGAAAATTTCATGATGCAATTGTTTGTCCCAACGAGAGTGCCTATTATTCACTAATAAGTTTATGAGTACTATACCTAGTATCTTATTTGTACTCTCAGCTTGAACATTGGCTTGAGGATGATTCGGAATTGATGTCTTGTGCAGTACTAGAAACTTTTTTAATAGGCATTCAATAACTTCAATTATGAAATGATTTACCCTATCGCTAACTATTTTAATAGGTAAGCCATATGTCGTGAAGATTTCTTCAAAGAGAAACTTAGAAGTGGTTTGAGCATCACATCCTCTTGTAGCTCTCGCCTTGAATGAATTTTTGAAGTAGTTTGTCAATACTAAAGCTTACTCAAGAGGGGAGCCTTTCACTCAGGGTAGAATACTAGCTCTAGTAAAATAAATTCCCGAGTTAAAAAACACATTATCATGGTTTTGAGTGGCATTCGATCTTCTCAAAAAAGATAATTGATTCTCTCAGATATGAGACACCCTTCCACACAACTTCTTGCATCCATCGACAATGTAGGCCACCATAAGCAAGCTCAAAGGATATGCTTGGTTGTTCTTTTAGGGATAAATGTCCTCGCAAAACTCTTGAGTGGTCCATTTCTAGAATAGGGAAGTCGTGTCTTTCATGTATGCACAATTTCAAAAAATTATATTTTCCTCTTTTACATAGATAGATAGATAGATAGCTAGATAGATAGATAGATAGATAGATAGATAGATAGATAGATAGATAGATAGATAGATAGATAGATAGATAGATGGATAGATAGATAGATAGATAGATAGATAGATATAGTTGATTTCCTTTGAGTGAATATTATTTACATTATTCTTCAAGTGCTTTTCTTCTAGCAAGAGTAATAACTTTTGCAAGTATTCCTTCACAAAAGATAATACACTATTTAGTCCATTTTGGTGCTGTCATCACTTGATATAGAGTTGAGTGCTCCATGATTGGTCTTTTAATGCAAAACTGGTGAATCCAACAATAATCATGAACATCTTTAGCTATGTGCAACCAATAAGTTCCTAATTACCTCAAATTTTGCGAAATCTTAGTTTCAGAAAAAGTTTCAACCCAAATTAATATTGTGGGCTTGTGTAATAGGATCCCACTTGTGATCTTCTTCCACACAACAAAACAAAATACCTCGTACATCATTCCTATAGATACTTCTAGAAATTACATGAAAATCTCTAACTTCTTTGATTTCTTTCTTTTCTAATGGAAGATGGTGGTGCAATGAACCATATGTGCGTATAGGAACATGGTGTTCCACCCATTTTGCTACTACTTCTAGATCAAAAAAATAGGCATCAAACAATTCATATGATATTCCATTTCGCAGCTCATCATTTGTCAACCTAAAAAGCACTACAACATATCGAGGGAATACCGATGGTCATTGTACCGACGGGCAGCTGTAGGCGTCGGTATACCCCTCCGCAAATTTGGGAAAGCTGCATTGCCTCGGAATCACAACTATGTTGCCTCGGAATCACGGCGTCGGTATATGCGTCAGTATATGCGTCGGTACTTTGCTGGAAATATCGACGCATATACCGACGCTCTCTTTTTAACTGGGCCCGAACCCGAAATTCGTCATTCTGCTCGTTTTGAATGTAGAACTTCTGCTTTCAGGTTTGCGCGCGCCAATAGCAGAACTCTGTTTGTCATCCTCTCTCTCCCTCTCCCTCTCTCCCTCCCTTCCGTCTATCTCTCTCTCTCTCCCTCTCTCTCTCTCTCCCTCCCTCTGTCTCACTATCTCTCTCTCTCTCTCCCTCTCTCTGTCTCTCTCCCTCTTTCTCTCTCCCTCTCTCTTTCTCTCTCCCTCTCTCTCTCTCTCTCTCTTTTCTTTTTCTATGGTTTTTCTTTACTAATATGTTCTTTGTTTGGTTTTGCAAGAGATTTTGGGATCAAATCTTTGGAAATTCGACGAAGAAGAACTTCAAGTGGATTTTGACGATCGTGTCAAACAATTCTCTCTCTCTCTCTCTTTCCCTCTCCTTCCCTCTCTCTCTCTCTCGAAACACATCTCTATTTTTAAAGATCTGATGCTTTGGTAAGTAGATCGCACATATTGTATCACTCTGTTTTCTTTCTTTATATTTTTGCTTTTCTAATATCTTCTCTCTTTAGTTTTGCAAGAGATTTTTGAGATCAAATCTTTGGAAATTCAACGAAGGAGAATTTCAAGTGGATTTTGACAACTTTGATTAAAAAATTACATAAGTGTAAGTAAAACATATATCACTCTTTTATCTTTCTTTATATTTTTGTTTTCTAATATCTTCTCTCTTTATTTTTGTTTGAGAGAGAGAGAGAGCGAGAGAGAGACAGAGAGAGGGATACATGCATATGTATGCATGCATATGCATACATGCATGCATATGCATACATGCATGCATGCATACGGATACATGCATATGCATACATGCATGCATGCATATGCATACATGCATGCATGCATATGCGTACATGCATGCATATGTATACATGAATGCATATGCATACATGCATGCATATGCATGCATGCATGCATGAGGGATATGCATATGCATACATACATACATACATACATACATACATACATACATACATACATACATACATATATACATGCATACATGCATACATGCATGTATGTATGCATGCATGAGGGATATGCATATGCATACATGCATGCATGCATGCATGCATACATACATACATACATACATACATACATACATACATACTTACATACATACATGAGGGATATGCATATGCATACATGCATGCATGCATACATACATACATACATACATACGTACATACATACATACATACATACATACATACATACATACATACATACATACATACATACATGAATGCATGCATATGCATACATGCATGCATATGCATACATGCATGCATATGCATACATGCATGCATATGCATACATGCATGCATATGCATATGCATACATGCTTAAGCATGCATATGCATATGCTTACATGCTCAAGCATGCATATGCATATGTTAAGCATATGCATACATGCTTAAGCATGCATATGCATATGTAAGCAAGCAAGCATATACATACATGTATATGTACATGTATGTATACAAGCAAGCATATGCATACAAGCTTAAGCATGCATATGCATACAAGCAAGCATATGCATATGTATATGTATATACAAGCAAGCATATGCATATGTATATGTATATGTATACATGTATGCATATGCATATGCATACATGTATGCATATACATACATGTATATGTACATGTATGTATACAAACAAGCATATGCATATGTATATGTATACATGTATGCATATGCATATGCATATGTAAACATGAATGCATATGTATACATGAATGCATATGTATACAAGCTTAAGCATATGTATATGTATACATGTATGGATATGCATATGCATATGTATACATGAATGCATATGTATACATGAATGCATATGTATACAAGCTTAAGCATGCATATATATACATTGGATGAGATGAGATCTTCATATTGCATCAGATGGGATCTCTACGTACACCTTGGGGTGCACATGATCATGATGAATCGAAGATATATCATATCCATAATGGAGCTCCAGTTATGGATGCGGAGGGGAAGTCAATGCGACAACGTATATGACAACTCTGCTTTATCGAATTTGGTCATTCAGTAATATGCTTAAATGGGCCGAACAGGATAGAGACTCTAAAAATCATATCACACAATGCATATATGTAGAGTACCGGCCAGCACCTGGCAATCCTGTTGTGAGTTCTGATTGGATACAACATACAGCACGTGAGTTCATGTCGCATCAACGATTGGAAGCTCGCGATGCTTTCAAAGCAAGCTTACCGAAGCCTGTATGGCTAGACGCCGAAGAATGGGAATCGATTCAGGATGAACATCAACATAGTCGTGATCGGTATCGTCAACAAAGAGATGCGGCGGCCACACGGTTAGATACGGTTGGAACATCGCATTTAGGTAGCGGCGGATACGACAGTATGCACTACCAATTTGTAAGTATGATGTTAATTATTGAAGTTGTTTGTGTTAAGTATATTATGTATATTCATCTAACATTTTGCATATTTCCTATAGGATTTGGCAGTAGGTCGTCCTCCAACGCGAACTGAAGAATCGTATGGATATCGACATGGGCTGACTGCACTGTTACAAGACTTAGAGGGATGCGGTGCAATCGTCTCATGGGAGAATATTCTTGATTAGGTAAAGTTATATCTTGGTTTCGTAGTTGTTGTTTATAAATGTCATGTTAATTGGTCTTATTTTATACATATGTTCATTTTTGTTCATTTTTGTTCATATAAGTTTATGTTTTGGTTTCCATTAGAGTACATAACACATATACTCAGTTGGGCAGAGTGTATTGTCTTTTGCTAAACAACATCATGCTTTAGCAAAAGACAACACACTCTGTCCAAAAAAATTTGTGCAGGTATGGTCGTCGGTATACGCGTCAGTAGGTCCAGTATGGTCGTCGGTATATGCACCAGTACACCCAGCGGACGTCGGTATAGATGTCGGTATTTGCGTCAGAAATACCGACGCCTATACCGACGGTTATACCGGCACCTTGGTTCCAATGCCTACACGGACTGCAACATCAACGTCGCGAAGAATTCACGCCCGTTCATTTGCCTTAGTAGCAACCTTGGTATACCCTCGATATGTTGTAGTGAAGGTGATCTACGTGCACATGTGTACTACGTTTCTTAAAAACAAATTCAAAATCAAATTTCATAAGAAGGAAAAGCATCTTACCAATCTTCTAGAATCGTAGAGTTTGTTCACATGGTAAAAGATTGGCCTAATGGTAAAGAAAAAACTTAAACTTATTTGCAAGAAAATAATATCTAAATTTTATGGCTTCATATTTCATTCCTAAGGATTCACTTTCAATAGCGATATTTGTTCTTTCTGCACTATTGAGCTATCGACTAGCATAGCCAATGGGAAAATTACACCTACCTTTAGTAGCAAACTATGTTAATATACAACATATAGCATAGTTGTACACATTAACATGTATATGGAAAATCTTATTCCAATCTAGCACTTTCAATATGATCTATGAAAAACTTCTGTTTCAACTCGTGAAAGGCTTTGTCACACTCTTCGGTCTATTGAAATTTTGTAATAAAAGCATAAAATCTTCTAGAAATTCTTGCATTTTTTTCATATCCAATGAGACTCTATATTGTTTAAGTTTAAGCAAATAACTTATCCAACATTGGATCTGCTTAGCCATAATGCAAAATAGGCACATAAGTCATCAACATATACTTCCAAAGGTTTCTTGAAGAACTTCTTTAAATACATGGCACATTAATATGTCCAAAGTTGCAGGGACATTTATTAAACCAAAGTGCATAATGTTAAATGCATATATGCATCACTTAGTAGCAAAGGTAATTTTTTGTTGATCTTTATTAAACCAAAGTGCATAATGTTGAATGCATATATGCATCACTTAGTAGCAAAGGTAATTTTTTGTTGATCTTTAGGTGTAATCACAACTTCTTTGTAGCCTAAAAACCCATTAAAAAGCTCTAAACTTCTTTGTTCACTACCCTTTCTAAAAGATGCTTCGTGATTGAAAGTGGATAACTATCCCTAATGGTAGCATCATTAACCATTTTTATATTGATGAAAACTCTTAATTTACCATTTTCCTTGGACCCTATAACTATGGGGGACAACCATTTGGTGTGCTCAATCTCATATCGAAAACCTCCTCCTTCACAGTTTATCTATTACCTCTTTAATTTTGGTTGAATATACATCATTGTAAGTGTAATTACATCATTGTAAGTGTAATTCATTTGTTTTGAGTTCCTAAGAGTTTATCTATTGCCTCTTTAATTTTGGTCGAATATACATCATTGTAAGTGTAATCCATTTGTTTTGAGGGTTTTACATCTCGTGCACCCATCGGCATTCTATGGAAACATATCTAAGGGTCAACACCTTTTAGTTAACTGTATGATCAAGCAAAAACATCTAGATAATGTTGGAACAACTCTCTTAGTTTAGGCTCTTCTATGTCTCATACATCACTTCCAATGTAAGTGTATTTTTCTTCTCAGTTTTTTAATATAACGACCACTTTTTTCTTCATTTCTTGATTGTCGATGATTCTCCTACTTTGTTCTCATGCTTACGTCTCAAGGCTACAACTTATCAGCTTTCTACTTCGTATTTCTTGAAGTGTTCGAGAGGCTCATTAAAGTCATTTGACTTCCTCTCTATTGCAGTAACACTTTTCTCATTGGGTTCGACAACTTTGTATAAGGGAAACAAATAATTTATAGGATCCTTAATAGAATCATAAACATCAATTCCTTTTCGAAATTAAAATCAAATTATGTATGGACTCTCAACTTGAACCAATATTGAGTATCCTTCCTCAATTTCTTCTAGACCGTCAACATGAAAAATTCATCAAAGTCATAACCTGTCAACATGAAAAATTCATGAAAGTCGTAACCTTTTGCATATTAGAGTGTTTTCACGAACAAAAATGTCCATGGTAACTAAGATTTACATCTATTCATTAATTATGAAGTTCAAAATTTTCATAAAAACCTTGAGGAATATAAGCCAGATCTTTTATAAAGCAGAACGGCATAGTAGATGATTGCTCTGCTTCAGCTCATTCATATAGAAGCCATTCGTAGGAGACGAAGAAGCTGATATAGAGGTAGCGCCCGCGGATTCCTGGTGAAGTTGCGCCTGCATGCGAAGCTTTCTCTTTGCGCGAGCCTTGCGGTTCTGGAACCAATAGAAGACGTTAGCTTCTACAATGCTGCCGAACTGATTCAGACAGGAGGCGATGTCTACTATCATGGCACGGGTAGGCGTGGTGGTGCCGGAGTTGAACAGCGTTTCCAGCACATTGATTTGTTCTGGAGTAGGGCACCACCTTGTTCTCGGCGTGCAAGCACCGCTGGTGTTGGCCGTTCCATGGCTGCTGGCGCTGCTACTGCTGCCCCCCTCTCCCCCTGCCCCATGCTGTTCATCGCCTATTCCAACTTGCTCAAACAGCTTGTATTCAAGATTTCGCCATTGCTTTCTTGCGCCATGACCCTGTTATCAGACAAAATAATCCATTACAAACCGAAGCGACAAATTATCCACCCGTAATTCACACTAATTCAACTGGGAACCAAAGATTTAACGTCGATCGCCCTCTGGTTCTTCTGAGAATCTGCAATGATGGTTCTTCTAAGCAGGCGGTACTGAGGACATGTTTCATGCTGGTTAAAATAAGGTTTATGCAATACAAGCGATCTACATGACCATCCTAGCGAGACCGTAGACACGGAGAGGTGGATAATGGAAGCCGCAGCGTACCAGATGAAATACTATGTTTGATTACTCACTTGTATCCCGGGGAGAAGGAAGGCCTACCAAGATGGGTGGCGTCAAGCGGCCGAGGCAGTACAGATACATGGCTGTTTGCTGGGGGTTGGTATCGTTCATCTGGGAAAGCTGATCAGAGGCGCTGCCGCTCATCATTTGGGGTTGAAGAAGATGCTGCCTAACATGATCCTCGAAAGCGAGATGGAATACCATTTTTCCTGTGTAAGCTTTGCAGAGTAGAAAGGCAGCTACACCCAGATAAAAAGCCTTCTATCAGAGGCAGCAGAGGATCTGAAAGGGGCAATATGGAGAGAGAGAGAGAGAGAGAGAGAGAGAGAGAGAGAGAGAGAGAGAGAGAGAGAGAGGAGTCAAGGCAGAGCTAGTAGGAGGGTAGATGATGGAGGGTCGAAGGGATCGTGGAAAAGAGTGAACAAGCCCCCTCTCTTTATACAAAAAATAATCGATCCCACCAACACGCCTACAATACCAATGAGTCTTAATATATTAATTCTTTTGCAGCCAGAACCTTACACCTACCAGACTAATGTATGTGCGGAAGAAAGAGAGAAAGAGAAACAACGTGTATGTGAGAAAGAGAATGTGTGTGTGTGTGTCTGAGCGTGCTCACTTAGTACGTTTTCAAATGCTTAGTACCTTGTCTTGCTCGCATGAAATTGTGACTGTGTCATCCATACATTTATTCAATCTGTTTCAGAAGGTTGAAAGGTCTGCATGCTTGTGTGTGTAGTAAGAAGGAGATGGCTGTTAGAAGTTGTGCGTGCACTGCTTCGGTTGACAACAATAGGTTCGTGTGTCTATGGCTTTTTTGTTGGACTCCCATACTATCTGTTTGCTGTTTATGCATGCATTCACTCGGCCATACTCAATGGATATACTCTTTTTCCTCTTCTATGTGGAGGGAGATCTCCATCATCCTGCACAAAAATTAATTAGGGTTCTCCATGAGCGTGATGGGTCATCCAAAACAGATAAAAGGGAAAGGATGAAGGTCTCACCTTACCATGTTTGTTGACCAGTGATACACAAATATATTGATTACAAGCTCAAGATCAACATAGCTCCTGATTCACAAACCCTTTATCGATCGAGAACCCAAGAGTCTGATGGGGTCATCTCCAATATTAATCCAAAAATATGATTAGAAGGCCGAACATAAAAACATATGCTGGTTCATATGTGGATCTTGTCTTTTACACATTTGTATAAGGGTTTGTCTTTTGCCTATCTATAGACCTTGTTAAAATTATCTCTCTTGGCATTAAAGGGTTACTTTATTACATTTATCCTATCGCTAAGTATTTCAATAGGTAAGCCATATCTAGTGAAGATTTCTTCAAAAAAAAAACTAAGCAGTGGTTTGATCATCACATCCTCTTGTAGCTCTCGCCTTGAATGAATTTTTGAAGTAATTTGTCAATATTAAAGTGTACTCACGATGGAGCCTTTTGTTGGTAGAATACTCGGTCCTAAAAAGGCAATTCCCAAGTTCAAAAATGCTATTACACTTATCATGGTTTTGATTGGCATTTGATATTTTCAAGAAGATAATTGATTCTCTTACATATGAGACACCTTTGCACACAATGTTTTGCATCCATCGACAATATAGGCCACCATAACCTAGCTAAAAGGATATGCTTGGTTATTGTTCAAAGAAGAAATGTCCTTGCAAAACTCAATGAGCCATTTTTAGAATAGGCAAGTCTTCTCTTTCATGTATGCACGATTTCAAAAAAAATCATTTTCCTCTCTTAGATGGATAGATAGATCGATAGATAGATGGATAGATAGATAGATAGATAGATAGATAGATAGATAGATAGATAGATAGATAGATAGATAGATAGATAGATAGATCGATAGATCGATAGATAGATAGATCGATAGATAGATAGATAGATAGATAGATAGATAGATAGATAGATAGATAGATAGATAGATAGATAGATAGATAGATAGATAGATAAATAGATAGATAGATGGATAGATAGATAGATAGATAGATTGATAGATAGATCGATAGATAGTTAGATAGATTCATAGATAGATAGATAGATAGACAGATAGATAGATAGATAGATAGATAGATAGATAATAAGATAGATAGATAGATAGATAGATAGATAGATAGATAGATGGATATACATATATATAAATAGATAGATAGATAGGTAGATAGATAGATAGATAGGTGGATAGATAGATAGATAGATAGAGTTGATTTCTTATAAGTGAATATTCTTTACATTATCCTTCAAGTGCTTTTCCTTCACAAAGATAATCGACAATATCTTTAGTCCATTCTGGTGCTATTATCACTTGATATAGATTTGAGTGCTCCATGATTGGTTTTCTTAATGCAAATTTTGTTATTTGAATAATAATCGTGAACATCTTTAGCTATGTGTGGCCAATAAGATCCCACTTACATTAGATTTTGCAAAGTGTTAGTTTGCAAAAAATGCAAACTCAAATTACCATTGTGGGCTTGTGCAATAAGATGCCAATTGTAATCTTCTTCCACACTATAGGACAAAATACCTCGTTAATCATCTTTCCTGTAGATACTTGTAGCAATTATATGAAGATCTCTAACTTCTTTGATTTCTTTTTTCTGATGGAAGACGGTGGTGCATTGGACCATATGTGAGAATATGAACATGGTGTTCCACCTCTTTTGGTACTACATCTAGATTGAAAAAAATAGGCATCACGCAATTCGCATGATATCCCATTTGGTGGCTCATAATTTGTCAAGCTAGAAAGGTGATCCACATGCACGTGTACTAAGTTTCTTTAAAACGAATTCAGAATCAAATTCCATAAGAAGGACAAAACATCTTACCAATCTTCCGAAATTGCATAGTTTGGTTACAGGGTAAAGAAATTAACAAGAAAATAATATCTAAAGTTACTGGCATCATATATCATTCCTAAGGATCCACTTTCAGTAGTGATATTTGTTTTTCAGCACTACTCAGGTGTCGATTAACATAGCCAATGGGAAAATTAAACCTACGTTCAGTAGCAAACTCTGTTAATATACAACATATAGCATAGTTATACACATTAGCATGTGCATGAGATCTTATTCAAATCTAGCACTTTCAATATGAGCTATGTAAAACTTGTGTTCCAACTCTTGAAATTAAAGGCTTTGTCACACTCTTCGGTTCATTGAAATTGTGTAATAAAAGCATAAAGTATTCTAGAAATGCTTGCATTTTTTCATATCTAATGAGACTCTATATTGTTTAAATTTAGAAAATAATTTATCCAATGTTGGTATATGCTTAGTCATAATGCCAAATATGCACATAATCCATCATCATATACTTCCAAAGGTTTCTCGAAGAAATTCTTTAAATACATGGCACATTAATATGTGGAAAGTTGCAAGGAGATTTTTTAAACCAAAGGGCATAACTTTGAATGCATATATTCACCACTTAGTAGCAAAGATAGTTTTTTGTTGATCTTCAGGTGTAATCAAAACTTTGTTATACATTGAAAACCCATAAGAGAAGCTCTAAACTTCTTTGCTCTCTACTCTTTCCAAAAGATGGTTGGTGACTGAAAGTGGATAACTGCCCCTGATGGTAGCATCATTAACCATTTTTAGATTGATAAAAACTCTTAGTTTACCATTTTCCTTGGGCCCCTTACCAATGGGGGACAACCATTTGGTGTGCTCAATCTCATATATGAAACCTTGTCCTAAGCATTTTTCTATTACCTCTTTAATTTTGGCTGAATATACATCATTGTAAGTGTAAGCCTTTTTTTTTACGTTTTGCATCCAGCGCCATAGGGATTCTATGGAAACATATCTAAGGGTCAACATCTTTTAGTTATCTATATGCGCAAGTGTAGAGGAGGTACTGGGGTATCCGCTTTTAACAAAAGTAGAGAATGACAACTAAACACGTCCAGTACATCACCTACTCAAGGGGGGTTCTCTTTAGGGAAATATACCCTTTAACATTTCTGTGAACAGGTAGATAACACGGATTGCACAGAGTGGTACATACTTCAGAAAATATGAATAACAATTGACCAAGGAAGACCATACACGTCTTGATTCGTTTCAGATGATTACAAGATTTGACAAGGAAATGTTCAAAAACTAATGCTCAGAGCTTCGTGGTACTCTATGCAGATAAATACAGATCAATACAAATGATGAAGGAATTGCTCAAGAGAATAGAGCTTAACACCAATAGTGTCTCACAGAAAAGAAAGAAAATCCAAGACACTCTCTTACACTATAGTGCTCATAGCCCTCCACTGAGAAGCCTACCCTCTGAATCCACACTACAGAGTAGCTCCTACAATAGGCTTGAAACCACCAAGTGCAAGAGAGAACTTCTGCACGTATACACGCGTCAAAGTAACTCCGAAAATGTACCAAAAGTGTGTACCCAAATGAGCACAAATCCCTTGTTTTATAGGCCTCAATAGGCCAAGAGAGCCTTGCCGAATCTTCACGTCCACAGTTCACGCGCCGGTTGCTTACCCAAAATTGGAGGGTAGGTCAATTATTCCCTCGATTTGAATTGAGTCCCAAAAATGGGTAGTCTTCCTGGATGATTGTTGGCACATGGCAGAATCTTTTCTCCGCTTCTACTTTTTACCCTGCACACTTTTATCCCATACTGGTTCCCCATTTCGGGACTGTTCAGAGTGCGATTTTTCACTTCCTGCTCTTCAGATCGTTCTAGAACGAGTCCTTCCTATCCAGCCCTAGCTATAGCATTGTCAGTCAATTTAACCTCATCTCAGTACCACTTTCTTCAGCTCCAACGTTCCCTTTATGAGGTTTTGCAGCAGCATGTTTATTCACTCCCTGAGCAATAGCCGAACATGAAGACCGCTTCTCTAATTACCTTGATTTGTAGTGGGGGTGAGGGGGCGCATGGGGTTGGAGGGGGTTGGGGATGAGGGGGCGCATGGGGTTGGAGGGGGTTGGGGGTTGGGGTTGAGCGGGGTTGGAGGGGGTTGGGGGTTGGGGTTGAGCGGGGTTGGAGGGGGTTGGGGATGAGGGGGCGCATGGGGTTGGAGGGGGTTGGGGGTTGGGGTTGAGCGGGGTTGGAGGGGGTTGGGGATGAGGGGGCGCATGGGGTTGGAGGGGGTTGGGGATGAGGGGGCGCATGGGGTTATTGGGGGTTGGGGATGAGGGGGCGCATGGGGTTGGAGGGGGTTGGGGGTTGGGGTTGAGCGGGGTTGGAGGGGGTTGGGGGTTGGGGTTGAGCGGGGTTGGAGGGGGTTGGGGATGAGGGGGCGCATGGGGTTGGAGGGGGTTGGGGATGAGGGGGCGCATGGGGTTGGAGGGGGTTGGGGATGAGGGGGCGCATGGGGTTGGAGGGGGTTGGGGATGAGGGGGCGCATGGGGTTGGAGGGGGTTGGGGTTGAGCGGGGTTGGAGGGGGTTGGGGGTTGGGGTTGAGCGGGGTTGGAGGGGGTTGGGGTTGAGCGGGGTTGGAGGGGGTTGGGGTGCATGGGGTTGGAGGGGGTTGGGGATGAGGGGGCGCATGGGGTTGGAGGGGGTTGGGGATGAGGGGGCGCATGGGGTTGGAGGGGGTTGGGGGTTGGGGTTGAGCGGGGTTGGAGGGGGTTGGGGGTTGGGGTTGAGCGGGGTTGGAGGGGGTTGGGGATGAGGGGGCGCATGGGGTTGGAGGGGGGTTAGAGAGAGAGAGAGAGGCATATGGAGGCTCTACAAACCCCCACATCAAGCCTTTGCACCGTCCCTGGTGCAATTTCTTCCTTATTATGCTTATTTTGATGAAATCTAGGTAAAGTGCAATTACTGAACGAAAATACGATATATACAGGGGATGAAGTGCTTCCATTTTGATTTAGGTCAGATACTTCTTTACCCTAGAAATATTGACCAAGGGTGTCCTCTTACCCTGCAAATCTTCTAGATGTACTGCTCCATGAGGTAATACTTTTATCACCGTGTAAGGTCCTATCCATTTGGGTGCCAGTTTGGTTGGAATTGCTGGGACCTGATGTACTAAAACCATAGATCCTTCTTGTACTTCATTGGACCTCAGATACTTGTCATGCAGTCTTTTGCGCTCTTCTTGTTTTACCTGAAGTTTTTGCATTGCTTCTTCTCTGTATTCTTCTAATGCCACCAATCTCTGAATGGGGGGTTCAATTCCAATGGTTTTGATTCCTATTTCCTTTCTGATAATGAACTCAAATGGTGCCAATGCCTCTTTTCCATAAACTAAACGAAATGGAGTTTCGCCTGTGGTTCCCCTCTTCGTGGTTCTGAAAGCCCAAATTGCACCAATTAGTGCTAGTGGCCAAGAGCTTTGATGATCAAAAGATAATTTGCGAAGTAGTCCAATCAAAATCTTATTGGAACTCTCTGCTTGGCCATTTGCCCTTGGGTAATAGGCACAAGATTTTTTATGGAAGATCTTGTACCTGTCAAATAAAAACTGGAGCAATTGATTTACAAAATGTGTGCCTCTATCACTAGTAATCTCCAGTGGGCAACCAAATCTTGAGAAAATACGTTTATACATAAATTTAGCTACTGTTAAAGCCGTGCAGTCCACAGTAGCTTTAGCCTCTATCCATTTAGTGGCATAGCATGTGGCCATCAAAATATACTTTTTACCTCCTGGTTGCCCAATTGGGCTAATTGGCCCTATGAAATCAAGACCCCATCGTTCAAATGGGAGCCATCCTGTAGATATGACCAATGGTTGGAAATTCAATCTGGTTGGCGCGGGAGCACACCTCTGGCAGATGTGGCATTCTTTGGCGAACTTGATTGCATCTTTGAAAATGTGAGGCCACCATAAACCTTTGTGGATGATTCTATGAGCCAATTCTTCCCCCTTTAGATGTCCTTCACTGTGTGCAGCTTCTAGCAAAAGATTTACCTCCTCTGGATAGACACACCTTCTCAATATATCATCCTGACGGTATTTATATAAATTTCCATTTATAAGAGAATATGCTTTGGTTTTCAGGAGCAATCTTCTCTTTTCTACAGATGTCAAGTGTTCTGGAATCTTTCCAGTAGTGAGAACATGAAGAATTTCATCATACCAACCAGTTCGAATTGTTACTAGAAAAAGATTGCTATCCACCAATTCGTCATTAATACCTGTTGCCTTTTTGCTCATTGCCGTCCTGGATACTTGGTCTGCCATGTAGTGCTCTTTTCCTGGCTTAATATGAATATCAAAATTAAATTCTTGAAATAGGAGTAACCATCGCCAAATCCTTCCAGCTACTCTGGGCTTGTTAATCAGGTACTTCAAAGGTTGATGATCAATTATGACAATAAAATGCACACCTAAGAGGTAATGCCGGAATTTTTGAAGAGCGAACACGATAGCCAAACCTTCCCTTTCAGTAGTGCTGTAGTTCCTCTCTGCTTTGGTAAGCAATCTGCTAGCATAAACGATAGGTTGGTCTATCTTCTGTGATGATGGTTGAGCCAAGACTGCTCCAACTGCATGAAGACTGGCATCTGTATGTACATGGAACTCTAATGACCAATTAGGAACAGTTAAAAGAGGAGCAGTACATAGCCTTAATTTTAATTCGCAAAATGCTTTCTCAGCTTCAGGAGTCCATGAGAAAGGGACATTCTTACTTGTAAGCCTGGACAAAGGCTTAGCTATTTCTGAATACATTCTGATAAATCGTCTATGATATCCTGCATGGCCCAAGAAACTTTGCACTTCCTTTGGGCTTTGTGGAATTGGCATGGAAAGGATAGTAGTGATCTTTGCCGGATCAACCGTTATCCCTTCAACCGATACTATGTGGCCCAAGAGAGTACCTTTGGTCACCAAAAAATGACATTTAGCAGGATTCAACTTCAAACCTGTTTTGAGACACTGCTCAAAGATTTCCTTTAGATTATCCAAATGGTTATTGAAATCTTGAACTATTGCCCTCTTGTCTGTTCCTGAAAATACTGAAAAATCATCCATAAAAATGCGCAGAAATGAGGTTAACCATTTCCCTAGTATGAGATACATAGTCCTATTGAAGGATGCTGGTGCATTCTTCAAGCCAAAGGCCATACGGGTATAAACATATGTGCCCCATGGTGTAACAAAAGCCGTCTTGTCTCTATCTTCAGGATGAATGGCTATCTGATTGTAGCCACTGAATCCATCAAGAAAACTATATAAAGAGTGTCCGACTACTTCTTCAAGCACCTGCTCTATGAATGGTTGAGGAAAGCCATCTTGAATAGTTACCTTATTCAAGGCACAAAAATCAACACATACTCTTATTTTGCCGTTTTTCTTTGGTACAATGACCATGGAAGAAAGCCACCGTGAGTGTTCTACCGGAACAATAATACCTGCCTCTTCCAATTTTGTGATTTCTAGTTTTACTGCCTCTGCATACTTTGGATTAAGTCGGTAAGGCCTACTTCTTGCAGGTGAAGCTCCTTCCACTAAGGGTATTCGGTGTAATCCAAGCTCCTCAGGTATCCCTATTAAGTCTTTATAGGACCATGCAAAGACACTTTTATAGGTAAAAAGTAGGGAAGTTACTTTCTGCAATAAAGGCGGATAGTGCCATAACCAAGCAGCCACGTGAACCATCTGAGGATTCTCTTCATCTCCAAGATTTACTTCTTGAACAAACTTTTCAGAATTGGACTCACTTGAAAGTTCATCTCCACTGTATGCAGGAGCAGAGTTCAATTTATGATCCACAATTTGTTCCTTGATCCATCCTAAGGGTATATCTGAGAATGGAAGTTCTTGAAGCTCGCAATTATCTTCCCCAGATGCAGGCACAACTTTGTCTCCTTCTGGTCCTGCAAGCATAAAATCATCTGATTCCTCATGTTTACCTGCCTTTTCCCTACATACCATCTTAGTGGCGCTAAGTGTTTAATTTTGATTATCTGATTCAATTGGAGATTTCTGTCCTTCAGGAGGTGCCTGCAAAAAATAAGCTTGACTTCCTTGCTTACTCTTTTCTATTTTGTTCAAGTGAAGAACATCAGTTTTTCCCTCTTCCCGTCCTCCTTGTGTTGCTTCTGCAAAATCTTCATTTACCTCACATATCTCCACTGTGCAGCATTCTGCACTTCCCATCATCCAACTTAATAGGGCATCATCTTCTGAAGGCATTACCTGAGTTTCCATTGCATATCCAGTAGCCTTGTTGATGTCTGATCCTTCTTCCAAATGTATCTGTAATTGATTGTTAGTACATGTGGAAATCCATAATTTGTTCTTTCCCCAATCCTGTAGAGCCTTTGCTTGCCTTAGCCAAGGCCTTCCTAGGAGTAGAGGGTATGAGGTCTCCTGAGGCAGGGCAATAACAACAAAGTCTAAAACAAAATGACAACCCTGCACTATCATAAGTACCTTTTCAACAATGCCCACTGGTGCAACCCGACGTTGATCTGCTAAAGTGACTGTGAAGGGTGCTGCCTTTGTGGGATTGAGCCTTAGTTTCTTCATAGTGAAATCAGGCATCAAATTGATGCCGAAACCTCCATCTATAATAACACCTGCTAGAGCTTCATCCTTGATTAAAACGGATAATCTTGAGCTCTGATAATCAGCCAAGGGTGCGGGAGGAAAGTCTACCATAAAACCATCTATGCTAGGAGGTGGGCACAAGCATGCAGAATGTATAATCTTCTGCAGATCACTTCTTACTTTAGGATCTATCTTTATGAGTTGATACAGGCTAATCTTATGATGAATACCTTTCAAAATTTCTTCAATGTCCACTTCTTGCTTGCCTTCAGAAGTACTCGTTGGTTGATCTTTCAGCAAAGTAGTTGCCCTCTCATAAGCTTCTTCCATTTCTTCTTGGTCCTTCCATCCCACCCTCTTTTCTACAACTCTATCTTTGAGTCCTTGTTGTTCCTCCTTTTGGGCTACTGCCGCTTGCCTGGCTCTGGTCATCATTGGCATGGATGAAGATGAAACAACATAAGATTGAGCTGTCATACCTTCTACAGGTGGGGAGACTGCAATCATGTGAATAGGAGCCGGACGACCTCTTGGGCAATCTCTGGTGTAGTGATCCTTAGCATCTGGACAGTGCTGACAAGGGGGTGCATCCTCTGGAAGAGAACACCTGTTCTGCATATGGCCATACTCCCCACAACGGTAACACATTAGGGGCCGATTGTATCTAGGCCGAGTTGGGCGGGTCTCTTCTCTATTAGGTGCATTAGAAGTGCTAGCATAATATGAATCTACACCTTGATAGTTACTTCGCTGTTGTGTCCCCTTAAGGTAGTAGCAGTCTCTTGCTTCATGACCCTCTTTGCCACAGAACTGACAACTGACTCTGTTAGGACAATTTACATTGGAATGTCCATTATTATTACATATTGTACACCAAACCTGTCTTCGTATGTCTTGGGTAGTCCGCAAGTCTTCAAGCTCACGCCTAAAATGAGACACTTCATCCACATTATGGGTTGAGGGTGGCGGTATGACCTTCTCTTCTTGGCGACTTTGCTGCATTCTTAAGGCTTCCAACTCCTTCCTGAGTTGCCCGATCGGATCCAAATCGGATGCATAATTTGGTTGAGACTCCACTTCAAAATGTATTCTAGCCTCCTCAATGCGTGATGCAGTTGCAACAAAATCATCAAGTGTTGCATCCAGTCTGAGGGATTCTCGAAGCTTTTGTTGAGATGACTTAGGCAGAGCCTTCTCAATCCATTTTTTGACTAAAAAATCACTTGGAGCATGAGGCAAACGAGAAACGAGTGCTTTAGTTCTAGTGTGCAATTCATGAAAGGATTCACCTGCTCGTAATTTTAGGTTCTCTAGCTGATCTAGAGCTCGTTCTGAGGAGTCGCTTGGTCGAAATGTCTGCGAGAATGCCGCTTTTAGTGCCTCCCACGTAGTGAAGTGCCCATCTGCATACTGGCTATACCACTTGTCTGCAAGGCCTTCCAAAGTGGATGGAAAGAGCACCAACATTGCATCCTCCCGGTTCTGCAATCCTCTTCCACGGCATAACGAGACGAATCTCCTCACGTGGTCATCTGCATCTTCATAAGCCAATCCTTTAAATGTAGGAAACTTGATGTTCAACCTAGAGAGTAAATGGGAAAGATCCTCCATTGGTGCCGGCGCCTCTTCTGAACTATCAGAGGAAAAATCTAAGGTTCTCCTATGTTTCTCTTTTGATAATGGTGTTACTCCCAAATCAATGGATAGATTCAAAGATGGTGGAGGAGAGGTAGGCTCACTGGTTGTGGTTATTTCTAACTTGTTGAGACGCTTCCGTTCACGATGAGACTCCTTATCCGCCCGTGTATGCGTCATGTACCTACTCGCAAATACAATAGGGCGAAAACCCTCTCACAGAAATGCAAAGGTCCCACCGGGCGTGCCAAACTGTAGAGGAGGTACTGGGGTATCCGCTTTTAACAAAAGTAGAGAATGAAAACTAAACATGTCCAGTACATCACCTACTCAAGGGGGGTTCTCTTTAGGGAAATATACCCTTTAACATTTCTGTGAATAGGTAGATAACACGGATTGCACAGAGTGGTACATACTTCAGAAAATATGAATAACAATTGACCAAGGAAGACCATACACGTCTTGATTCGTTTCAGATGATTACGAGATTTGACAAGGAAATGTTCAAAAACTAATGCTCAGAGCTTCGTGGTACTCTATGCAGATAAATACAGATCAATACAAATGATCAAGGAATTGCTCAAGAGAATAGAGCTTAACACCAATAGTGTCTCACAGAAAAGAAAGAAAATCCAAGACACTCTCTTACACTATAGTGCTCATAGCCCTCCACTGAGAAGCCTACCCTCTGAATCCACACTACAGAGTAGCTCCTACAATAGGCTTGAAACCACCAAGTGCAAGAGAGAACTTCTGCACGTATACACGCGTCAAAGTAACTCCGAAAATGTACCAAAAGTGTGTACGCAAATGAGCACAAATCCCTTGTTTTATAGGCCTCAATAGGCCAAGAGAGCCTTGCCGAATCTTCACGTCCACAGTTCACGCGCCGGTTGCTTACCCAAAATTGGAGGGTAGGTCAATTATTCCCTCGATTTGAATTGAGTCCCAAAAATGGGTAGTCTTCCTGGATGATTGTTGGCACATGGCAGAATCTTTTCTCCGCTTCTACTTTTTACCCTGCACACTTTTATCCCATACCGGTTCCCCATTTCGAGGACTGTTCAGAGTGCGATTTTTCACTTCCTGCTCTTCAGATCGTTCTAGAACGAGTCCTTCTTATCCAGCCCTAGCTATAGCATTGTCAGTCAATTTAACCTCATCTCAGTACCACTTTCTTCAGCTCCAACGTTCCCTTTATGAGGTTTTGCAGCAGCATGTTTATTCACTCCCTGAGCAATAGCCGAACATGAAGACCGCTTCTCTAATTACCTTGATTTGTAGTAGGGCTAAGGGGGCGCATGGGGTTGGAGGGGGTTGGGGATGAGGGGGCGCATGGGGTTGGAGGGGGTTGGGGGTTGGGGTTGAGCGGGGTTGGAGAGGGTTGGGGGTTGGGGTTGAGCGGGGTTGGAGGGGGTTGGGGATGAGGGGGCACATGGGGTTGGAGGGGGTTGGGGATGAGGGGTTGCATGGGGTTGGAGGGGGTTGGGGTTGAGCGGGGTTGGAGGGGGTTGGGGATGAGGGGGCGCATGGGGTTGGAGGGGGTTGGGGGTTGGGGTTGAGCGGGGTTGGAGGTGGTTGGGGATGAGGGGGCGCATGGGGTTGGAGGGGGTTCGGGATGAGGGGGCGCATGGGGTTGGAGGGGGTTGGGGATGAGGAGGCGCATGGGGTTGGAGGGGGTTGGGGGTTGGGGTTGAGCGGGGTTGGAGGGGGTTGGGGGTTGGGGTTGAGCGGGGTTGGAGGGGGTTGGGGGTTGGGGTTGAGCGGGGTTGGAGGGGGTTGGGGATGAGGGGGCGCATGGGGTTGGAGGGGGTTGGGGGTTGGGGTTGAGCGGGGTTGGAGGGGGTTGGGGGTTGGGGTTGAGCGGGGTTGGAGGGGGTTGGGGGTTGGGGTTGAGCGGGGTTGGAGGGGCTTGGGGATGAGGGGGCGCATGGGGTTGGAGGGGGTTGGGGATGAGGGGGTGCATGGGGTTGGAGGGGGTTGGGGATGAGGGGGCGCATGGGGTTGGAGGGGGTTGGGGATGAGGGGGCGCATGGGGTTGGAGGGGGTTGGGGGTTGGGGTTGAGCGGGGTTGGAGGGGCTTGGGGGTTGGGGTTGAGCGGGGTTGGAGGGGGTTGGGGATGAGGGGGCGCATGGGGTTGGAGGGGGGTTAGAGAGAGAGAGAGAGGCATATGGAGGCTCTACAGCAAGCAAAAACATCTCGATAATGTTGAAACCTCTCTTATTTTAGGCTCTTCTATGTATTATACATCACTTCCAATGTAAGTGTACTTTTCTTCTCAATCTTCTAATATAATGACCACTTTCTTCTTCATTTCTTGAGTGTCGATGATTCTCCTACTTTGTCCTCATGCTTAAGTCTCAAAGCTACAACTTACCGGCTTTCTAGTTTGTATTTCTTGAAGTGTTTGAGAGGTTCAAAGTCATTTGACTTCCTCTCTATTGCAGTAACACTTTGCTTATTGGGTTCGACAAATTTATATAAGGGGTACATATAATTTATTGAATCCTTAATTAGAATCATCAACATCAATTCCTTTGCAATGACTCCTTTTCAAAATTAAAATCAAATTATGTATGGATGGAAAACTAAATACTTGTCATCAAGTCTCTCAAGTTGAACCAATATTGAGCCTCCTTCCTCAATTTCTTCTAGACCATCAACGTGAAAATTCATTAAAGTCATAATCTTTTGCATCGAAGTGTTATATTAGAGTGTTGTCATTAACAACAATGTCCATGGCAACTTAAGATTTTCATCTAATTCATTAAATGTCCGTGGCAAGTGAGATTTGCATCATTAAAACCTTGAGTAATATAAGCTAGATATTTTATAAAGCAGAACGGCATATTAGATGATTGCTTTGCTTCAGCTCATTCATATAGAAGCCTCTGCATGTACCCGGCTAGTGATGATAATGATGATGATCAGTGGAGCCAACAACAAAAGTGCTCATCAAAGAAGGGGAAAGGCATTCGTCGGCATACGTTGGCCATGCCTCGCTGCTTGTTTTACAACACACTCTCCGCATGGCCTTTCCACCTTGTAGGGCTCCCATACTATCTTTTTATGCATACATTCACTCGGCCATACTCAATGGATATACTTCTTTTCCTCTTTTGTGTGGTGGGAGATCTCCATCATCCTACACAAAAATTAATTAGAGTTCTCCATGAGCGTGATGGGTCATCCAAAACAAATAAAAGGGAAAGGATGAAGGTCTCACTTTACCATGTATGCTTACGAGTGACAAGCAAATATATTGATTACAAGCTTAAGGTCAACATAGCTCTTGATGCACAAAACCTTCATCAACTGAGAACCCAGAAGCTAGATGGGGCCGTCTCCATGACTTTGAAAATTTGGTTAGGAGGGACATAAAAACATATGTTGGTTCATATGTGGATCCTATCTTTTACCCATTAATACTTATTTGGATCATGGATTTTCCTATGCATGCTAGTTCTCTTTCCTTTATGTTGAGAGTATCGATGTTTGTCTGATAGATAGCTTCCTACATAGCCTAAGCTAATTTGATCTAAATCACACTCTTTGATGTGCCTCCCTCTATATGTGTCCTCATTCTCTCCGTGAAATCTGGTCCTGGCCTGGAATGTAGCCATTGCAAAATTTTAAATAGTTTCTCATCTATAATACTCAATATAAATACTTGAGTAGGGTTGGAAGCAAGAGGATTACAAAGTCCTTGTATCAATTTCTTATAACAAAGGATTCTCTACCAAGATTCTTCTTGAGATTATTTTCTAATCCTATGCTCCTTGGCCTTTCTATCTCTAGCAAATTTCAGTCTTGGTAGCATATTATCTATCAAAGGCTAATATTACCTCTTGATGCCACATCCACTAATGTAATTAGAAAAGATATCACCCTCCAAACTTACTAACTAGATAGCACCTCCTATGGAGATTTTTGTTATCATAAATTATCCTTGACCTCTCTTCTGAAGCTTTTTGGCATGTGGTTTTAGTGTGTAAACTTGAACATAGTCACGTTCTTCCAAATCTTTAGCCTTAATGTGCACACTATAATAGGTTTTTTGCCTTCTTTTAGTAGCATAAACACTGGCTATGGCTCTCAATCATATTTGTTTTTATTTCTCTTGTAGCTTTACATGTTGCATAACTCATGACCTTTCCACTAATATTTTTTGCTACTCTTAGTGTAGGAATGAGAAAAGCAATAGGTAATATAGAAATTTTTTCATGCACCAAATTGAGCGGTTTCATTCCTAACACTAGTTTGTAAGAAACTCTATTGGCAAATTTCATGATGCAATTGTTTGTCCCAACGAGAGTGCCTATTATTCACTAGTAAGTTTATGAGTACTATACCTAGTATCTTATTTGTACTCTCAACTTGAAGATTGGGTTGAGGATGATTCGGAATTGATGTCTTGTGCACTACTAGAAACTTTTTTAATAGGCATTCAATAACTTCAATTATGAAATGATTTACCCTATCGCTAACTATTTCAATAGGTAAGCCATATGTCGTGAAGATTTCTTCAAAGAGAAACTTAGAAGTGGTTTGAGCATCACATCCTCTTGTAGCTCTCGCCTTGAATGAATTTTTGAAGTAGTTTGTCAATACTAAAGTTTACTCAAGAGGGGAGCCTTTCAGTCAGGGTAGAATACTAGCTCTAGTAAAATAAATTCCCGAGTTAAAAAACACATTATCATGGTTTTGAGTGGCATTCGATCTTTTCAAAAAAGATAATTGATTCTCTCAGATATGAGACACCTTTCCACACAAAATCTTGCATCCATCGACAATGTAGGCCACCATAAGCAAGCTCAAAGGATATGCTTGGTTGTTCTTTTAGGGATAAATGTCCTCGCAAAACTCTTGAGTGGTCCATTTCTAGAATAGGGAAGTCGTGTCTTTCATGTATGCACAATTTCAAAAAATTATATTTTCCTCTATTACATAGATAGATAGATAGATAGCTAGATAGATAGATAGATAGATAGATAGATAGATAGATGGATGGATAGATAGATAGATAGATAGATAGAATATTATTTACATTATTCTTCAAGTGTTTTTCTTCTAGCAAGACTAATAACTTTTGCAAGTATTCCTTCACAAAAGATAATACACTATTTAGTCCATTTTGGTGCTGTCATCACTTGATATAGAGTTGAGTGCTCCATGATTGGTCTTTTAATGCAAAACTGGTGAATCGAACAATAATCATGAACATGTTTAGCTATGTGCAGCCAATAAGCTCCTAATTACCTCAAATTTTGCGAAATCTTAGTTTCAGAAAAATTTTCAACCCAAATTAATATTGTGGGCTTGTGTAATAGGATCCCACTTGTGATCTTCTTCCACACAACAAGACAAAATACCTCGTTCATCATTCCTATAGATACTTCTAGAAATTACATGAAAATCTCTAACTTTGTTGATTTCTTTCTTTTCTAATGGAAGATGGTGGTGCAATGAACCATATGTGCGTATAGGAACATGGTGTTCCACCCATTTTGCTACTATTTATAGATAAAAAAAATAGGCATCAAACAATTCATATGATATTCCATTTGGCAGCTCATCATTTGTCAACCTAGAAAGCACTACAACATATCGAGGGAATACCGACGGCCAGTGTACCGACGGGCAGCTGTCGGCATCGGTATACACTTCGGAAAATTTGGGAAAGCTGCATTGCCTCGGAATCACAACTACGTTGCCTCGGAATCACGGTGTCGGTATATGCGTCGATATATGCGTCGGTACTTTGCTGGAAATACCGACGCATATACCGACGCTCTCTTTTTAACTGGGCAGGAACCCGAAATTCGTCATTCTGCTCGTTTTGAATGTAGAACTTCTGCTTTCTGGTTTGCGCGCGCCAACAACAGAACTCTGTTTGTCATCCTCTCTCTCCCTCTCCCTCTCTCCCTCCCTTCCCTCTCTCTCTCTCTCTCCCTCTCTCTCTCTCTCTCCCTCCCTCTCTCTCACTATCTCTCTCTCTCTCTCTCTCCCTCTCTCTGTCTCTCTCCCTCTTTCTCTCTCCCTCTCCCTTTCTCTCTCCCTCTCTCTCTCTATTTTTTCTTTTTCTATGTTTTTTCTTTACTAATATGTTCTTTGTTTGGTTTTGCAGGGATACATGCATGCATGCATATGTATACATGAATGCATATGCATGCATGCATGCATGCATGAGGGATATGCATATGCATACATACATACATACATACCTACACACATACATACATACATACATACATAAATGTAAGTAAAACATATACCACTCTTTTATCTTTCTTTATATTTTGTTTTCTAATATCTTCTCTCTTTATTTTTGTTTGAGAGAGAGAGGGAGAGCGAGAGAGAGAGAGGGATACACGCATGCATATGTATACATGAATGCATGCATATGTATACATGAATGCATATGTATACATGCATGCATATGTATACATGAATGCATATGCATACATGCATGCATGCATGCATGAGGGATATGCATATGCATACATGCATGCATGCATATGCATACATGCATGCATGCATATGGATACATGCATATGCATACATGCATGCGTGCATATGCATACATGCATGCATGCGTATGCATACATGAATGCATGCATATGGATACATGCATATGCATACATGCATGCATGCATATGCATACATGCATGCATATGTATGCATGCATGCATGAGGGATATGTATATGCATACATGCATGCATATGCATACATGCATGCATGCATATGCATACATACATACATGCATACATGCATGCATGCATATGCATACATGCATGCATGCATATGCATACATACATACATGCATACATACATACATACATACATACATACATACATACATACATGCATACATGCATGTATGTATGCATGCATGAGGGATATGCATATGCATACATGCATGCATATGCATACATGCATGCATATGCATACATGCATGCATATGGATACATGCATGCATGCATGCATACATACATACATACATACATACATACATACATACATACATACATACATACATACATACATACATACTTACATACATACATGAGGAATATGAATATGCATACATGCATGCATGCATGCATGCACACATACATACATACATACATACATACATACATACATACATACATACATGCATACATACATACATACATACATACATACATACATACATACATACATACATACATACATACATACATACATACATACATACATACATGAATGCATGCATATGCATACATGCATGCATATGCATACATACTTAAGCATGCATATGCATATGCATACATGCTTAAGCATGCATATGCATATGCTTACATGCTCAAGCATGCATATGCATATGTTAAGCATATGCATACATGCTTAAGCATGCATATGCATATGTAAGCAAGCAAGCATATACATACATGTATATGTACATGTATGTATACAAGCAAGCATATGCATACAAGCTTAAGCATGCATATGCATACAAGCAAGCATATGCATATGTATATGTATATACAAGCAAGCATATGCATATGTATATGTATATGTATACATGTATGCATATATATACATGTATATGTACATGTATGTATACAAACAAGCATATGCATATGTATATGTATACATGTATGCATATGCATATGCATATGTATACATGAATGCATATGTATACAAGCTTAAGCATATGTATATGTATACATGTATGGATATGCATATGCATATGTATACATGAATGCATATGTATACATGAATGCATATGTATACATGAATGCATATGTATACATGAATGCATATGTATACATGAATGCATATGTATACAAGCTTAAGCATGCATATATATACATTGGCATGCACGCTTTGGTCATCTGAATTTTGCTAGTTTGCTACGCCTGCAGAAATCTGATATGGTGTCTTCTTTGCCCAAGCTTGAGGCACGTGGAAAACATGTATGGGAAGGCTGTATTTTGGGAGAAATGCAGCGTTCCTCCTTTCCAGAAGATGGTTTAGTTCGGGCTACGCAAAAATTGCAGCTTGTACATAGTGATGTCTGTGGTCCTATGCAGACACCTTCTTTTGGAAACTATCTTTACTTTGTGACTTTCATTGATGATTTTCTAGGCACGCATGGGTATATCCATTGAAGGCAAAGTCCGAAGTGTTCATGTGCTTTAATGAGTTTTTGGTTTTGGCTGAAAATCTCTCAGCATGTAAGATGGGCACCCTCCGTTCTGATCGAGGGGGGGAATATATGCCTTCTGATTTTAATGCATTTCTGGCTGAACGTGGGATAAAACACCAGTATATAGTGCCGTATACACCTCAACAGAATGGAGTTGCCAAACGAAAGAACAGGTCACTCATGGAGATGGCGAAGTGCATGATCAAGAGTCAGGCTTTACCACATAGTTTCTGGCTTGAGGCTGTCATGTGTGCAGCATATGTACTGAACAGGTGTCCCACTAAAGTGCTACAGTCTATCACTCCATATGAGGCTTGGCATGATCGCAAGCCATCTGTTGCTCATCTACGTGTTTTTGGTTGTTTGGCATATGCACTAGTGCCTGAACAACATCGCAGAAAATTGGATGATAAGGCAGTAAAATGTATTTTTGTTGGGTACAGTTCTGAAAGTAAAGGCTATCGTTTGTATCATCCATAGACTAAACGCATTCTGGTTAGCCGTGATGTTGTCTTTATGGAAGATGCTATTCAGCCATTGCTTTCATGTACTAAGGAGACATCTGTTAGCTCCAAAGACATGTATGATACTTTGATGCCTCTTTTTACAGGTGGACAGTCTAGTGCTGGTCCTAATGAGGCAACTTCTCAGCCTTTGCAGGTTTCATATGATGATGCAGATCATTCCATTTTTGATGCAGATTTACATGATGCACTTGTTGATGAGAGAGCTGATATTGAGCAGGCAAAAACTATGCCAAAATGGCTGGTGCAGACTTTGCGTGACAGTAAATTAGATGCACCTTTGTCATATCGTACTCGGTCAGGCTCTCATAGTGCCTCCTTTGCATCAGATTGCTATGCTATGGCCGTGTCTAGTCTCTGTGATGAGAATGAGCCTGTTTCTTTTGATGAAGCACAAAATTTAGAAAACTGGATGGCTTCTATGCAATCTGAATATGATGCTATAATGAAGAATGGTACATGGTCTTTATGTGACTTGCCTCCTGGCAAGAAGGCCATTGGCACTAAGTGGGTATACAAGCTGAAGCGTAAACCTGATGGTACAGTTGGCAGGTATAAGGCTAGGCTTGTTGCAAAGGGTTATGCACAGGAAAGAGGCATTGATTTTGATGAGACCTTTGCACCTACATGCCGTATGACTATTGTTCGGAGCATTTGTGCACTTGCAGCCCATCATGGTTGGAATGTACATCAGTTGGACATTAAAACAACATTTCTGAATGGTGACTTGCATGAAGAAGTGTATGTTTTTCAGCCCCGTGGCTTTGGGCAGAAAGGGCATGAAAACCAGGTGTGCAGGTTAAAGAAGGCATTCTATGGTTTAAAGCAAGCACCACATGCTTGGTATGAGAAGATACATGCCTATCTGGTTGCACATGGTTTTGAGAACAGTCCAACTGAAAGCACCTTATATGTTAAGCGTGCTAATGATGTGCTTCTGATCATTGTTGTCTATGTTGACGACATGCTTCTCACTGGTCCTATTGAGAAGCATATTGCTGATTTCAAGGCTGATTTGCATGCCTCATTTGAGATGTCTGATTTGGGGCATTTGCATCACTATTTGGGCATTCAGTTTATGCAAGTTGATGGTGGAATGGCTTTGTGTCAAACGAAATATATTGACACATTATTGCAGCGTTTTGGCCTTGAAGATTGTAAGCCTATTGCCACTCCTATGGAGACAGGTTTAGGATTGAGTCTTCATGATGCTGGAGATGCATTTGATGCTGTTCTCTATCAGCAGGCTGTTGGATGCTTGATTTACTTATGCATTACTCGGCCAGATATTCAGTTTGCTGTCTCACAGATGAGCCGGTTTATGCATTGCCCAGGAGTCACGCATTGGAAGGCGGTTAAGCGCATCTCTCACTACTTGAGTGGTACTTGGCTACTTGGGTTGTTTTATCCCAAGGGGGGATCACTATCGCCAGATTTGCATGCTTTTTCTAACTCAGATTGGGCTGGTTTCTATGACACTCGTGTGTCCACTAGTGGTTTTTGTTTCATGCTTGGTAGCTCATGTATATCTTGGTTGAGCAAGAAGCAGGCTACTGTGGCCACTTCCAATTGTGAGGCTGAGTATAGGGCAGCTTTCACAGCGACTGTTGAGTGTGTGTGGCTCAGACGCCTTATGGCTGATTTGGGTGTTGGCCAGTCTTCTGCCACCACCATCTTCACTAACAGTCAGAGCGCATTGGCAGTTGCGACGAACCCTGTGTTCCATGCTTGCACTAAGCACATTGAGGTGCATTATCACTATGTCAGGGAGAGGTTCTCTGTTGGGGAGATCAGCTTGGCATATGTGCCCACGCAGGAGAACATTGCAGGCCTTTTCACGAAGGCTCTACCTAGGGAGAAGTTTGAAGCTTTCCGCAAAGCTTTGGGCTTACTTCCTTTTGTGGAGTGATTTCCACATAGCTTGGCACTTCCTTATACATGAGTGCCAGCTCCTTGTTCACCGCATCACTCCCAGGGGGGATTTGTTGATATATTTAGGTAGTGATGTGTGTGAACACACTAGGACCGCCGGGGCACTTTTTTTCCCTCTTTAGGAGGTTTTTTTCCCCCGGCTTGTATATACGCCTATTGCCCTAATGGGCTACTTATCTTTGTACATTCTCTAGTAATACATTCAGTATTGTGTGTTTGTGCTCCAAGCTTCTTCTTCTTCCTTGTGCTGTTCGCGTGCTTCCGCAGACATCAATCTCCAACATCAAGGTGATACTATCTGTTGGAGCTACCGGTGTGCCTAGGTTTTTCCGCTCCCCACATTGCCCCCTAGAAGATAGGTTTATTGTAGATTTGAGTAGTATTGTGGGGTGATTTTTCCCCTTTTATTTCTTTCTTGTTCTCCGATTGAGATTGTATCCGGAAGTGCATTTTTTCTTATTGATGGAAGGATCTATTTGTGGAAAAAAAAATCGAACGCTGTGTAGTACTTTGACTTGCTATGAACCATAGTTGATGCTTCACAAGGCATGTGTTGTTTTAGCCTACCAAATAGTTTCATGCACATATAGCCAACAACACCATTGAATCCTTAAAGCTATGGGTCCAAGGAACTAGTGTGCCTAGGTTCCAAGGATAATGAAGGTTTGGCCCTTAGTCTCAAGCCAAGGAGTCTTGGGAGTTGAATGCTACTAGGTTTGAATGTGTTAGTTTCCAAATGGGGACACACTAACATCTAGGTGTGCAAATTACATAAAACGCTAAACCAAAATCTTAATGAATAAACTAATAGAAGTTGTAGATAGAGATAGAGACCTTACATAGATATGGGTACAAAATTTGTACTTCATTGGACTTGTCTTGAAGCACATGTATCTATGAAAATTTATCATTAGTCACAAAATATATTCTTACAAATAAACTTGAATTATGGTTTTTTTCATTTTCACAAAACTCACCATAAAAGGTGGTTCATATGCCTACCTAAAGAAAAATGTATATGAACCTATAATTATGAAATAATCTATTCATGCATGAAAAATCAACCTTTCAAACATAAGCTTTCTTTCACAGCAATATATATATATATATATATATATATATATATATATATATATATATATATATATATATATATATATATATATAAGATTGAGCTGCTAGAAAATGTCAACCTATTCGGGATCCTTGGATTTCAAATCGAAACATATGCCAAATCAAATTGTCTCTCTAGCAAGAATACACTTGCACCAATTCAGTATTATTCCACATATGCTCGTCCAAATCATGAAATACTTTTGATTTTCTTATTGATTTCATAAAGTACAGTGATTTGAAAATGTTCTTATCATATCCTCATATATCCACATAAGAAATATTATGAAATCCATGCATCCACAATAATAATGCAATCAAATCTTTGTGAAACCCTAGGAATAGAATAAATTCATTTGAATGTTCTTACATAAAATCAATAGGTTCAAACTTTTTTGTTTGATTAAAAATTCCTATGTAATTTTATTATTAATAGCTTATCACCTAAACTCCAAAACTAGTGTCACACCCAAAGGAAGCAATGCGCTCACTTAAAAAGCAAGGAGAACTAAAAATCAGAGTTTTCCAAGAAGAGATCTCACTTTACATTCAACAGATATGTCCTTTACAAGTGAGGTCTGCCTTCATATAGGGTTTTCCAAAGAACATTCCTTTTTTATTTTGAGAATCTTTAAACATAAAAGAAACATCTCCTAAGACTCTTCTTCTTGCGGGATTTCGTCAGGGAAAACTCTTTCTTTAGTTCAATGAAATGCTAATGAAGCCTCAACTATATACAACTCTTTCTTGGTACACGATTTGATGGGAATTTTAAAATGCTATAACAAAAAATAGAAAAGGTATCTAACTAGTTAAGAAAATTGGAAAATCAAAGAACCTTTGAAGAAATTTTGGGGTCTCACCATAGCTATGTAACACTCCCCCCCTAGATCTTGTGATCCTCGACAAGGCTATTGTTGAGTTGGGTGGGTGCTCCGGTCAAGTTGAGCAATCCATGTGCTAATCATCATCTTTGGTGTGGGTGGCATCATGAACAATCTGGAGTCTGCTACCAAATGGATGATGCTTTGAGGTCCTTTGTGTGCTACAAAATGACTTATATTTCCTGAATCTCTGATGTTATAGAGTAGTGCATGTGCTTGCATAATATAATGTGGGTCTCTTGTGCATGATCATGTAATGTGGCCTAAGGTATGTCAATGAAGAGGATACCCAAATTAGTAGGTAAGAGTAAAAACATACCTAACGTGATGTTTGTCCTCCAACATGGTGTTCTCTAGAAAGAAAGCACGTAGGTATATGACTTTGCCAACTCCATGGTGGTCTTCTATTCAATCATTATAGCAAGGAATCATCATATACTTTTTTTGAATATGTAAACTTTTTTATTTTTTATTGTTTTTTTCTTTTTTGAATGTTTTCTTATCATTTTTTTAACTTTTTTCTTTTTTCTCTTCCCTTTTTTTTAACAACAAGAAAAGAGTTAAGTAAGCATGAAATTTAAAACGAATTTAAAATGGTGCATCAAGTGTATGGGATTCACAACTCTTTCTATGCACATTCATGCAGGCAGGTCATATAATTTATGCATACTTCAGAAGTGCATGACCTGAATGGTGCAAAAGACAAGGTTGTGCAATTCGCACATGATTTCTACACATCAAGGCTTTCTATGGAGCTACATTACTTGAAGAAGTCGATGTAAGCCCTATTTTTAGGTATCTATTGGATCTTTAAATGATTCAATCACTCAATGATCAAGTAGTAACTCATCAATCTTCTTCATAGTGATCCACTTTTTGAGAGTGTCCTACTTCTTATGCGTTGATGTTTTTTTGCTTCATCTCTTGGTGATGCTTTTGCTTGTTTATCCATGATGGTTGCCTCTTTTGCAATATTTTCTTATCTCGAGGGATATTAGGGTTTGATATATGTAAAAATTTATTTGGCACCCATATTTGTGACATTCCTTGTTGAGGTGAAACTTATTGCTTTTGCATCCAAGCTTGTTGCATTTCTTGAGTTGGCCTATTTCTTAATGATGGCATTGGATTCTTCGTTCTCTTTGGTTTTCCTCTACCTTTTTGTTTAGGTACCCACTTTTGGGATTTCCCTTTGGGTAATTAAAATGGAGCCTTTGCGACCCAAATTTTTCAAGTTTTGTTATGTTGAGAATGATGACATGGATGAGCTTTTTTTCTTGATTTTCTTGCACTTGGTTGAGGATCATCAATATCCGTTTTTGGATCTTTATTGGAAATAATATCCAAAATATCTATTGAAGTCCTTGGATCTTTGATAAACCTCTCCTCTCTAGGTGATTGAGACTAGACCTAACATTCAGTCTTGATGGAATGATTATTTTAATATTTGTCCATTGGAAGCTCATATCAATGCTTATCACGAGGTGCAATCAAGCATTCCATTTTTGCTACAAATCGACATCGATCAAAAAATGAAAACACTCCACACATTTGCCTATTATCAACAAGTACACATTCTAGAGAATAATCTTATTATGCGGCAGAATACTTGTTTAACTATTGTTTTCCTAATCTTATTTTCTCTTCCATATGTGGTTTGTCAACAAATAAGAATTATTCTAAAGGCATTTACCCGTTAATATTTATTTGAATCATCATTTCGCATATGCATGCTAGTTTTCTTCCTTTCCTGTTGAAAGTATCGATGCTTCTCTGATAGATAGCTTCCTACATAGCCCAAGCTAATTTGATGCAAATCACACTCTTTGATGAGCTTTCCTCTATGTGTGCCTTCATTCTCTCCTTGAAATCTGGTCCTTGCATGGAATGTAGACGTCACACATTTTCCAATAGTTTTTCATCTATAATACTCAATATAAATACTTGATTAGGGCTGGAAGCAAGAGGATTAGAAAACCCTTGCATCAATTGCTTATGTCAAAGGATTCTCTACCTAGATTCTTCTTGAGATTATTCTCTAATCCTATGCTCCTTGGGCTTTTTATCTCTAGCAACTTGGAGTCTTAGGATCATATTATCTATCAAAGGCTCAAGATACCTCGATGCCACATCCACTAATGTAATTGCGAAAGATATCACCCTCCAAAGTGGCTAACTATGGAGATTTTTCTTATCATAAATGATCCATGACCTCTCTTCTAAAGCTTTTTCGCATGTTGTTTTGGTGCGTGAACTTGAACATAGTCTCTTTATTGCAAATCTTTAGCCTTAATGTGCACACTGTAATTGGCTTTTCACACTCTTTTAGTAGCATAAACACCTGATATGCCTCTCAATTGTATTTTTTTAAATTTCTCTTGTAGCTCTAGATGATGTATAACTCATGACCTTTCCACTCATATTTTTTTTGGTACTCATAGTGTAGGATTGAGAAAATCAATAGGTAATATAGAATTTTTTTCATCCACCAGAATGAATGGTTCCATTCCTAACATTATTTTGTAAGAAACTCTATAGGGCCAAATTTCATGATGCAATTGTTTGTTCCAATGAGAGTGCTTATTATTCACTAGATTCGTGAGTACTCTATCTAGTATCTTGTTTGTACTCTTAGCTTGAACATTGGCTTGAGGATGATTGGGAGTTTATTTCTCTGTGTTTCTAATAGGCATTCAATAAATTTAATTACAAAATAATTTACCATAAGAAACTAAGGATTATGACAATATCAAACTAAGAATTATGACCACCACGTGTGAGAGAGATGAATCTCCTCCCAACCTTATGTCTGTGTATATAGCTGCTTGAATCTACGAGGATCACAAATGTAACTAGAGTCTTCAAGTGCATGTGTAATCTCCTCCATTTCTTTCATATCTTCCACTAGAGTCTACTAGTGGCTGGAGTGTTCTCGACCACTAATTTAGCACCTTCCACAAGATTCCATTAGTGGTTGGTGTACTCACCTCTCAAGTTAAGAGAAGGCTCTAGAGCTCTTTGGGCAACACTCTCTCCCCATGCTCCCCATGGGTTTTGAACCCAAGACCTCCTCCTTCATAACCTTGAGACTTAACCACTAGGCTAAGTGGATCACTTGTTTAAGAGAGCACATGAACTTATGCTTGTAGATCATACAATTACTTTATTACATTCTTTCCCCTTTAGAAAAGATTTTGTTCCTAAAAAATAAAGCTATATATAATAACCATAGGCGACCCTTGAGCCTCATGTTCTTAAACCGGAAGAACATGGTCATGTTCTAAAACTAGAAGAACATGTCTCATCTTTGTGGTGGGATCCTTGCCCAAATGGTTCAAAACACCATCCGGCTTTGCACTTTGATAAACTGGTCTAAGTACAGAGTAGTGAATGGATAATAAATGTGGATCTAAAAACATCCTTAGCCACTTCATTGTGTCGCGATGTGCGATCTGGGCACAAACATATGAAATGGATGGATTCTAACTAATAGTCCATTTGTGAGCATGACTAGTGCGTGGACGTTAATTACTAGGATGGGGTTCGTATCCCAATCAAGACTTTAAGAACTCTTGATTCACTTGAATTTTATTTGGAAAACTTTAAGTTTGGTTGATCCAAACATCTGACTTGGATGTTTGTACAATAGTTAACTCCCAACCAACAGTTACTTGAGTTTGTCAACCGACTTGAGGACTACTTGGTCCTAATAGCCTTGAAAATCCTATGTAAACTGTAGGAGAACGTTTTCCATTTACTTTGGATCAATGTTACTATATCTTGACCAAGTCAAATTCAAAATGAAAATCATCCAAGTTAGGACATTGTTCTCAAAGACTTACAGCTTAAAAGTTCTTGAGAATTGTGAATATTATGAGCAAGTCCTAACTTCCTTATTCTAGAGTGTATTGAACTATAGAAAGTCATAAGAGGTATGCTACTAACTGGAAGCAAATCCAAATGAATAAGTCAATCTTGGACTTGTCATATTTTGAAGATTGAATAAGTTCTTATACACAACATCTATCTAGGATGTTTAATTTAGTTATCTTATTCCAATCAGCTAACCCTAGACTTTTGCAAAAGGAATCAGATACTATATTTGAGTCAATTCCAAAAGATTTGGAAGGCAAAAGGAAATAACTAAAACTATATATAATTAATTCAAACTTCTAAGATATAAATTTGCTATGAGTCAAGTAGTTGATGACCCTAGATTTTAGCTCAAGACTTTAACTTCTTAATGATCTGTTTCAACAAGGTATTGAAGCATTTATTTTTCTATCTTTAAGAGAAAGGAACTCGATTCTCACAAAGATTCATAGAGTAAATCTAAACATCATCCAACCACAAGATACTAGTGTGGTATCCAACATCAGTGTGTCGACCCACTAACATTCTACTAATGAGTTTTCACTCAAACAATGCTTCACTTGAGACTAATTTCATGCCTGTATTCAATCTTTCTGACTGTTTATTGGGAATGCAATGCTTGTGCATCACTTTCAGTCAAAGGATTGAATTTACCGAGTTACACTTGGAACTTGGTGCTTAACTTAGTCAATCTATCCTTCATTAAAATGTTCAGTTCAAATTCAAAGTCTTACTCTTTCAGAAATTTATCAAAAGTTTCCCAATCATAGACACTTTAGCTTGAAGTGTTTCAAGAAGATCTTGGAAGTTACTTACTTCATATCTTCATACATACTTTATCTTGAAGTATCTTGAGACCATACTTTTATCCTCCTTGAATTCAAATTTCTCCTTTGAATTCTTTAATTCCCTTGAGGATTAGATCTAAATACAAGATTTATTCTAGGATGAAAAGATAATTATCATCCCACGGTCGGATGTCCCATACCATCTTTCCTACATCAATTTGAATATAAAATCTGGTGTCCCATACCAACCTATTTTATATTCATATTGATGTGTGAGTGATACTTATCCTAAAGTCCAAACATAGAGTACCTTTTCACTTCAACTTTTAAAAAGAATTTTGAAGTTTCGGGCATTACCTCTAACTTCATATTCTAGGTTTTGATTCCTCTACATGATCGTTTCATGATCTCGTGTTTTTCATAGGAAACTTGAAAACCTTTTCAAAAGAAAAACCAATTATCATTCCAAGTTCTTGAATTTATCAATCTCAAGTCTAATTGGTTATGCTTGACCAATTTGTAGCAACAAGAGCTTTTCACTTCTTGTCTTTAGATTCCTTTCTAACAAAAGCTTTTAAGTAGATATCTGGAGGACTTTATAGGAATCTCTATACTGCTTAAGTCTAAGCATCCGCTCATGCTTTTGGATTTCACCTTTAAGAAATCCCTTTGAGGATAGGTAAACTTTAAGTTTTACCTTCCATAGAATTAATTACCATCGACATGGTTGCAGACTACATTCTTTGAATTTTTATTCTGTTCAAACTTGGAATAGTTTACTATTTCGATTGCCAATACTTGGGCAAACTTCACAGTAGTTCCAATTGCAATTATCTTAGACAAACCTTTCCAAGCTTGATCAAGTCTTGTTGATCATGTGATAATAATAAAGACTGAAGATCTCTTGAGCTTTTCTAAGCTTTTTGGCCTACCTGCAGGATTTTTAGAGATCTTTCCCCTACTCAAGTCCAAGCATATATTAATGCCTTTCAGATTCTAAAGCTAAGAATCTTTGATACACCTCCAGGTGATGTCACCATTGGACTTTAAGTACCACTTCTAGTGGTTTGGGACTACTGGGGAACTACTTGCTATCAAAGAGATTGAATAATTTCATTCTCACTACTTGGGAGAATGTTATTCTTCAAAGACTTGAGATTCCTTCTAAGGAATAAAATAACTTGATCAAATGATTCATCTTGGAATCTAACGCAATGCTGGAAGGATGTTTGAAAGAAATTCTTTCAAAAAATCATCAAAAACTTTACTCATTCAGTTGTGTTCATTTCCTAAGTGTTAAACTAGAGAATAAATATCACCTTTTGGATACCATTCCACTATGAAAGTTTAACTTGTGATATTGACTTATTCTTGAGTTTGATACAAGATTCATTATTATTGGTCAATATTTAGATGTTACTAGAGTACTTTAAACATCCTTTAACAATTGATCCAATAGTAATGCTACTATGAACACATAACTTTGAACTTTATAGCTTGTTTAGGAAAAGTTCATAGATTGGAGATCCATTTCTTGGAACTTTGTATTCCTAAATGAAAAGTTCATAGTTCAATTCATGTCTTTAGGAACTTATCGCATTTCCTAAAGATTACTTACTTTGGTTTCCTCTTGAAGCTTCAATTAGTGAAACCAAAAGTTAACTCTCTAAAAGAGTTCTTTCAAGTTTCCATTATTGCTTAGAAAGTTGCATCATTACTAGAGATGCATCTATGGAACCTAACAACCTCCTATTGAAAGTCAAAATCAATTGATGTTGAGGTTCAACCTTTGATTTCCATCACTCCTTGGGATAGAATTCAAAGTGAAACCTCAAAAACTCTATGGTTTTTACAAATTTGGAACATATCAACTATCCTTTGAACTTGAAAGTTTGATTGATTTTAATTCCAATTGAATTTATTTGATGGCTATCACGTCTAGGGATAGAGTCAAATAAAAGCATTCCAAACCATCCTATTTGCAAGTAATTCTATTTTCTTGCCATTCCAATGAGCAAGAAAATTGAACACTTGACTTTTGAATGGCCTACTTTTCCTAATCAAGACTCCTCATAAGTAATACCTAAGTATCATGCACCAACATTCCTTCATAGATGCATGCTTATGCTTGCTAAGTGTTTCCATAGTTTGATGCTCTCCTATTTTGCTTTCATTTAATTGCATACATTGCTCTCAAGAAATTGAAGATTCCTTCCCTACTTCAATGATAATAGCAATGCATTCTATATGAAAGCATAGATCAAAACAAATATTGAAATGAAAGAATCAACCTGTAAAGTACTTAGCTCTAGATTAAGCTACGTCCTTCCATTGATCCTTGAGAAGAGCCATTCTCCATCCTTTTGGTCCATGAGAAAAACTACATACTCCTCTTTGAAAACCGTTGCTTCCAATGTTGATGAGCATGGCTTTAATTCTTTGGATCTCAAATGAGATGGATATGTGAGCAAGCTTATTCTTAGGAGGCTTAGACTTGGAGAATCGGAGTAGGAATGTAATCCTTATGTCATGGTGGAATGACATCCTAGTCTATGGGTGGAGAGAGACTACGCACTTAGGTAGCTTCTCTCAAACTCACACTCGTGATAAGTATATGGCCAATTTTGGGGCTAGTGGCTGCCTACACATGGAGTTTGGGATCCCTTATGAGGCATTAGGGCTCTGTCATGGGCAGGCTATTCGAATGACCTTCCTGAGCAATAGAGTACAAAGGCTTTGTATCTTAGCGGTCGGATCTCCTCCATCCTTATGCAGACATTGATGGCTCAAATCCGGCCAGCTACCCCTTTGAGAAGATCCACCAATGTATCCTTTTTGTAATATGTCTAGCCATTGCGAAATGAATGAAGTCAAGGCCAGCACAGAACTGAGTATCTCGCAAGTGCAGATCCCGAATGCGCAGTAACGGTAGTTTTTTTTTTTGTTTTGCATAAGAGTTAACAAAGAAAAATTTGATGGCATATATTGCGCAGATGGTTATACATCCTTAGATAATTACTTCTATACGTTTTGACGTAGACAACTACCACATCATCCTTATAGGTAGCAGACGAGAGATCAATCCCTGTCCGTTGCACCAACATCCATATTGTGGGGACGCAAGATAGTCTCATATAAGTAGAGTATTGTCAACCATACATGCACCTTGTTCTTGCGGCTAAAGGAGAGAGCTGCACATCTGGACGTCTTGAGATAAAATGCAGGTTGCTACCAGTTGCCTTGTTGTAGAGAAATGTGTGCACCTACAGCTCCTATCGTGGTTAAGAGGTCGCTCCTCACACCATAATGTCATGGTTTCGATACTGCACGCTACTCTATCCCAACATGTGTCGATAGTCCTTTTGCTAACATAGAGCAATTCGGAATGGACAAAAGGATACAACTGAGAGATTCGAAAAAAAGAATCTATAGCAATGCAAGAGAATGAACTTGAAAATTATAGAAGATAATACACGAAGATGATGATGGCCTAGCTCTGATACCAATGTAAGAAACTAAGTACACATGAGTGACCAAACGGTGTCTGATTTTAGATCTGTCTGAACTAGCCAGACCCTTGGATCATAGACTTACTTTATTACATTTATCCTATCGCTAAGTATTTCAATAGGTAAGCCATATCTAGTGAAGATTTCTTCAAAAAAAAAACTAAGCAGTGGTTTGATCATCACATCCTCTTGTAGCTCTCGCCTTGAATGAATTTGTGAAGTAATTTGTGAATATTAAAGTGTACTCAAGATGGAGCCTTTTGTTGGTAGAATACTCGGTCCTAAAAAGACAATTCCCAAGTTCAAAAATGCTATTATACTTATCATGGTTTTGATTGGCATTTGATATTTTTCAAGAAGATAATTGATTCTCTTACATATGAGACACCTTTGCACACAATGTTTTGCATCCATCCACAATATAGGCCACCATAACCTAGCTAAAAGGATATGCTTGGTTATTGTTCAAAGAAGAAATGTCCTTGCAAAACTCAATGAGCCATTTTTAGAATAGGCAAGTCTTCTCTTTCATGTATGCACGATTTCAAAAAAAATCATTTTCCTCTCTTAGATGGATAGATAGATAGATAGATAGCTAGATAGATAGATAGATAGATAGATAGATCGATAGATAGATAGATAAACAGATAGATAGATGGATAGATAGATAGATAGATAGATAGATAGATAGATAGATAGATAGATAGATAGATAGATAGATAGATAGATAGATAGATTGATAGATAGATAGATAGATCGATAGATAGATAGATAGATAGATAGATTGATAGATAAATAGATAAACAGATAGATAGATTGATAGATAGAAGATAGATAGATAGATAGATAGATAGATAGATAGATAGATAATAAGATAGATAGATAGATAGATAGATGGATGGATATACATATATATAAATAGATAGATAGATAGGTAGATAGATAGATAGATAGATAGAGTTGATTTCTTATGAGTGAATATTCTTTACATTATCCTTCAAGTGCTTTTCCTTCACAAAGATAATCCACAATATGTTTAGTCCATTCTGGTGCTATTATCACTTGATATAGATTTGAGTGCTCCATGATTGGTTTTTTTAATGCAAATTTTGTTATTTGAATAATAATCGTGAACATCTTTAGCTATGTGTGGCCAATAAGATCCCACTTACATTAGATTTTGCAAAGTGTTAGTTTGCAAAAAATGCAAACTCAAATTACCATTGTGGGCTTGTGCAATAAGATCCCAATTGTAATCTTCTTCCACACTATAGGACAAAATACCTCGTTAATCATCTTTCCTGTAGATACTTGTAGCAATTATATGAAGATCGCTAACTTCTTTGATTTCTTTTTTCTGATGGAAGATGGTGGTGCATTGGACCATATGTGAGAATACGAGTATGGTGTTCCACCTCTTTTGGTACTACATCTAGATTGAAAAAAATAGGCATCACACAATTCGCATGATATCCCATTTGGTGGCTCATATTTGTCAACCTAGAAAGGTGATCCACATGCACGTGTACTAAGTTTCTTAAAAACGAATTCAGAATCAAATTCCATAAGAAGGACAGAACATCTTACCAATCTTCCGAAATTGCATAGTTTGGTCACAAGGTAAAGAAATTAACAAGAAAATAATATCTAAAGTTACTGGCCTCATATATCATTCCTAAGGATCCACTTTCAGTAGCGATATTTGTTTTTCAGCACTATTGAGGTGTCGATTAACATAGCCAATGGGAAAATTAAACCTACCTTCAGTAGCAAAGTCTGTTAATATACAACATATAGCATAGTTATACACATTAGCATGTGCATGAGATCTTATTCAAATCTAGCACTTTCAATATGAGCTATGTAAAACTTGTGTTCCAACTCTTGAAATTAAAGGCTTTGTCACACTCTTCGGTTCATTGAAATTGTGTAATAAAAGCATAAAGTATTCTAGAAATGCTTGCATTTTTTCATATCTAATGAGACTCTATATTGTCTAAAGTTAGAAAATAATTTATCCAATCTTGGTATATGCTTAGTCATAATGCCAAATATGCACATAATCCAACATCATATACTTCCAAAGGTTTCTCGAAGAAATTCTTTAAATACATGGCACATTAATATGTGGAAAGTTGCAAGGACATTGTTTAAACCAAAGGGCATAACTTTGAATGCATATATTCACCACTTAGTAGCAAAGATAGTTTTTTGTTGATCTTCAGGTGTAATCAAAACTTTGTTATACATTGAAAACCCATAAGAGAAGCTCTAAACTTCTTTGCTCTCTACTCTGTCCAAAAGATGGTTGGTGATTGAAAGTGGATAACTGTGCCCCTGATGGTAGCATCATTAACCATTTTTAGATTGATAAAAACTCTTAGTTTACCATTTTCCTTGGGCCCCTTACCAATGGGGGACAACCATTTGGTGTGCTCAATCTCATATATGAAACCTTGTCCTAAGCATTTTTCTATTACCTCTTTAATTTTGACTGAATATACATCATTGTAAGTGTAAGCCTTTTTTTTTACGTTTTGCATCCAGCGCGATAGGGATTCTATGGAAACATATCTAAGGGTCAACATCTTTTAGTTATCTATATGAGCAAGCAAAAACATCTCGATAATGTCGGAACCTCTCTTATTTTAGGCTCTTCTATGTATTATACATCAGTTCCAATGTAAGTGTACTTTTCTTCTCAATCTTCTAATATAATGACCACTTTCTTCTTCATTTCTTGAGTGTCGATGATTCTCCTACTTTGTCCTCATGCTTAAGTCTCAAAGCTACAACTTACCGGCTTTCTACTTTGTATTTCTTGAAGTGTTTGAGAGGTTCATAGTCATTTGACTTCCTCTCTATTGCAGTAACACTTTGCTTATTGGGTTCGACAACTTTATATAAGGGGTACATATAATTTATTGAATCCTTAATTAGAATCATCAACATCAATTCCTTTGCAAGCACTCCTTTTCAAAATTAAAATCAAATTATGTATGGATGGAAAACTAAATACTTGTCATCAAGTCTCTCAAGTTGAACCAATATTGAGCCTCTTTCCTCAATTTCTTCTAGACCATCAACATGAAAAATTCATTAAAGTCATAATCTTTTGCATCGAAGTGTTATATTAGAGTGTTGTCATTAACAACAATGTCCATGGCAACTTAAGATTTTCATCTAATTCATTAAATGTCCGTGGCAAGTAAGATTTGCATCATTAAAACCTTGAGTAATATAAGCTAGATATTTTATAAAGCAAAACGGCATATTAGATGATTGCTGTGCTTCAGCTCATTCATATAGAAGCCTCTGCATGTACCCGGCTAGTGATGATAACGATCATGATCAGTGGACCCAACAACAAAAGTGCGCATCAAGAAAGGGAAAGGCATTCGTCGGCATACGTTGGCCATGCCTCGCTGCTTGTTTTACAACACACTCTCCGCATGGCCTTTCCACCTTGTAGGGCTCCCATACTATCTTTTTATGCATACATTCACTCGGCCATACTCAATGGATATACTTTTTTTCCTCTTTTGTGTGGTGGGAGATCTCCATCATCCTACACAAAAATTAATTAGAGTTCTCCATGAGCGTGATGGGTCATCCAAAATAAATAAAAGGGAAAGGATGAAGGTCTCACCTTACCATGTATGCTTACGAGTGACAAGCAAATATATTGATTACAAGCTTAAGGTCAACATAGCTCTTGATGCACAAAACCTTCATCAACTGAGAACCCAGAAGCTAGATGGGGCCGTCTCCATGACTTTGAAAATTTGGTTAGGAGGGACATAAAAACATATGTTGGTTCATATGTGGATGCCTATCTTTTACCCATTAATACTTATTTGGATCATGGCTTTTCCTATGCATGCTAGTTCTCTTTCCTTTATGTTGAGAGTATCGATGTTTGTCTGATAGATAGCTTCCTACATAGCCTAAGCTAATTTGATCTAAATCACACTCTTTGATGTGCCTCCCTCTATATGTGTCCTCATTCTCTCCGTGAAATCTTGTCCTGGCCTGGAATGTAGCCATTGCAAAATTTTAAATAGTTTCTCATCTATAATACTCAATATAAATACTTGAGTAGGGTTGGAAGCAAGAGGATTACAAAGTCCTTGTATCAATTTCTTATAACAAAGGATTCTCTACCAAGATTCTTCTTGAGATTATTTTCTAATCCTATGCTCCTTGGCCTTTCTATCTCTAGTAAATTTCAGTCTTGGTAGCATATTATCTATCAAAGGCTAAAGATACCTCTTGATGCCACATCCACTAATGTAATTAGAAAAGATATCACCCTCCAAACTTACTAACTAGATAGCACCTCTTATGGAGATTTTTGTTATCATAAATTGTCCATGACCTCTCTTCTGAAGCTTTTTGGCATGTGGTTTTAGTGTGTAAACTTGAACATAGTCAGGTTCTTCCAAATCTTTAGCCTTAATGTGCACACTATAATAGGTTTTTTGCCTTCTTTTAGTAGCATAAACACTGGCTATGGCTCTCAATCATATTTGTTTTTATTTCTCTTGTAGCTTTACATGTTGCATAACTCATGATCTTTCCACTAATATTTTTTGCTACTCTTAGTGTAGGAATGAGAAAACCAATAGGTAATATAGAAATTTTTTCATGCACCAAATTGAGCGGTTTCATTCCTAACACTAGTTTGTAAGAAACTCTATTGGCAAATTTCATGATGCAATTGTTTGTCCCAACGAGAGTGCCTATTATTCACTAGTAAGTTTATGAGTACTATACCTAGTATCTTATTTGTACTCTCAGCTTGAACATTGGCTTGAGGATGATTCGGAATTGATGTCTTGTGCAGTACTAGAAACTTTTTTAATAGGCATTCAATAACTTCAATTATGAAATGATTTACCCTATCGCTAACTATTTTAATAGGTAAGCCATATGTCGTGAAGATTTCTTCAAAGAGAAACTTAGAAGTGGTTTGAGCATCACATCCTCTTGTAGCTCTCGCCTTGAATGAATTTTTGAAGTAGTTTGTCAATACTAAAGTTTACTCAAGAGGGGAGCCTTTCACTCAGGGTAGAATACTAGCTCTAGTAAAATAAATTCCCGAGTTAAAAAACACATTATCATGGTTTTGAGTGGCATTCGATCTTTTCAAAAAAGATAATTGATTCTCTCAGATATGAGACACCCTTCCACACAACTTCTTGCATCCATCGACAATGTAGGCCACCATAAGCAAGCTCAAAGGATATGCTTGGTTGTTCTTTTAGGGATAAATGTCCTCGCAAAACTCTTGAGTGGTCCATTTCTAGAATAGGGAAGTCGTGTCTTTCATGTATGCACAATTTCAAAAAGTTATATTTTCCTCTTTTACATAGATAGATAGATAGATAGCTAGATAGATAGATAGATAGATAGATAGATAGATAGATAGATAGATAGATAGATAGATAGATAGATAGATAGATAGATAGATAGATGGATAGATAGATAGATAGATAGATAGATAGATATAGTTGATTTCCTTTGAGTGAATATTATTTACATTATTCTTCAAGTGCTTTTCTTCTAGCAAGAGTAATAACTTTTGCAAGTATTCCTTCACAAAAGATAATACACTATTTAGTCCATTTTGGTGCTGTCATCACTTGATATAGAGTTGAGTGCTCCATGATTGGTCTTTTAATGCAAAACTGGTGAATCCAACAATAATCATGAACATCTTTAGCTATGTGCAACCAATAAGTTCCTAATTACCTCAAATTTTGCGAAATCTTAGTTTCAGAAAAATTTTCAACCCAAATTAATATTGTGGGCTTGTGTAATAGGATCCCACTTGTGATCTTCTTCCACACAACAAGACAAAATACCTCGTACATCATTCCTATAGATACTTCTAGAAATTAGATGAAAATCTCTAACTTCTTTGATTTCTTTCTTTTCTAATGGAAGATGGTGGTGCAATGAACCATATGTGCGTATAGGAACATGGTGTTCCACCCATTTTGCTACTACTTCTAGATCAAAAAAATAGGCATCAAACAATTCATATGATATTCCATTTCGCAGCTCATCATTTGTCAACCTAGAAAGCACTACAACATATCGAGGGAATACCGACGGTCAGTGTACCGACGGGCAGCTGTAGGCGTCGGTATACCCCTCCGCAAATTCGGGAAAGCTGCATTGCCTCGGAATCACAACTATGTTGCCTCGGAATCACGGCGTCGGTATATGCGTCAGTATATGCGTCGGTACTTTGCTGGAAATACCGACGCATATACCGACGCTTATACCGATGCTCTCTTTTTAACTGGGCCCGAGCCCGAAATTCGTCATTCTGCTCGTTTTGGATGTAGAACTTCTGCTTTCAGGTTTGCACGCGCCAACAGCAGAACTCTGTTTGTCATCCTCTCTCTCCCTCTCCCTCTCTCCCTCCCTTCCGTCTCTCTCTCTCTCTCTCCCTCTCTCTCTCTCTCCCTCCCTCTGTCTCACTATCTCTCTCTCTCTCTCCCTCTCTCTGTCTCTCTCCCTCTTTCTCTCTCCCTCTCTCTTTCTCTCTCGCTCTCTCTCTCTCTCTCTTTTCTTTTTCTATGGTTTTTCTTTACTAATATGTTCTTTGTTTGGTTTTGCAAGAGATTTTGGGATCAAATCTTTGGAAATTCGACGAAGAAGAACTTCAAGTGGATTTTGACGATCGTGTCAAACAATTCTCTCTCTCTCTCTCTCTCTCTCTCTCTCTCTCTCTCTCTCTTTCCCTCTCCTTCCCTCTCTCTCTCTCTCTCTCTCGAAACACACCTCTATTTTTAAAGATCTGATGCTTTGGTAAGTAGATCGCACATATTGTATCACTCTGTTTTCTTTCTTTATGTTTTTGCTTTTCTAATATCTTCTCTCTTTAGTTTTGCAAGAGATTTTTGAGATCAAATCTTTGGAAATTCAACGAAGGAGAATTTCAAGTGGATTTTGACAACTTTGATTAAAAAATTACATAAGTGTAAGTAAAACATATATCACTCTTTTATCTTTCTTTATATTTTTGTTTTCTAATATCTTCTCTCTTTATTTTTGTTTGAGAGAGAGAGAGGGCGTGAGAGAGACAAAGAGAGGGATACATGCATATGCATGCATTCATATGCATACATGCATGCATATGCATACATGCATGCATATGCATACATGCATGCATATGCATACATGCATGCATGCATGCATGCATACGGATACATGCATATGCATACATGCATGCATGCATATGCGTACATGCATGCATATGTATACATGAATGCATATGCATACATGCATGCATATGCATGCATGCATGCATATGCATGCATGCATGCATGAGGGATATGCATATGCATATCTCTCCCTCTCTCTGTCTCTCTCCCTCTTTCTCTCTCCCTCTCTCTTTCTCTCTCGCTCTCTCTCTCTCTCTCTTTTCTTTTTCTATGGTTTTTCTTTACTAATATGTTCTTTGTTTGGTTTTGCAAGAGATTTTGGGATCAAATCTTTGGAAATTCGACGAAGAAGAACTTCAAGTGGATTTTGACGATCGTGTCAAACAATTCTCTCTCTCTCTCTCTCTCTCTCTCTCTCTCTCTCTCTTTCCCTCTCCTTCCCTCTCTCTCTCTCTCTCTCTCGAAACACACCTCTATTTTTAAAGATCTGATGCTTTGGTAAGTAGATCGCACATATTGTATCACTCTGTTTTCTTTCTTTATGTTTTTGCTTTTCTAATATCTTCTCTCTTTAGTTTTGCAAGAGATTTTTGAGATCAAATCTTTGGAAATTCAACGAAGGAGAATTTCAAGTGGATTTTGACAACTTTGATTAAAAAATTACATAAGTGTAAGTAAAACATATATCACTCTTTTATCTTTCTTTATATTTTTGTTTTCTAATATCTTCTCTCTTTATTTTTGTTTGAGAGAGAGAGGGCGTGAGAGAGACAAAGAGAGGGATACATGCATATGCATGCATTCATATGCATACATGCATGCATATGCATACATGCATGCATATGCATACATGCATGCATATGCATACATGCATGCATGCATGCATGCATACGGATACATGCATATGCATACATGCATGCATGCATATGCGTACATGCATGCATATGTATACATGAATGCATATGCATACATGCATGCATATGCATGCATGCATGCATGAGGGATATGCATATGCATACATACATACATACATACATACATACATACGTACATACATACATACATACATACATACATACATACATATATACATGCATACATGCATACATGCATGTATGTATGCATGCATGAGGGATATGCATATGCATACATGCATCCATGCATGCATGCATACATACATACATACATACATACATACATACATACATACTTACATACATACAGGAGGGATATGCATATGCATACATGCATGCATGCATACATACATACATACATACATACATACATACATACATACATACATACATACATACATACATACATACATACATACATACATACATACATGAATGCATGCATATGCATACATGCATGCATATGCATACATGCATGCATATGCATATGCATACATGTTTAAGCATGCATATGCATATGCTTACATGCTCAAGCATGCATATGCATATGCTAAGCATATGCATACATGCTTAAGCATGCATATGCATATGTAAGCAAGCAAGCATATACATACATGTATATGTACATGTATGTATATGCATACAAGCTTAAGCATGCATATGCATACAAGCAAGCATATGCATATGTATATGTATATACAAGCAAGCATATGCATATGTATATGTATATGTATACATGTATGCATATGCATATGTATACAAGTATGCATATACATACATGTATATGTACATGTATGTATACAAACAAGCATATGCATATGTATATGTATACATGTATGCATATGCATATGCATATGTAAACATGAATGCATATGTATACATGAATGCATATGTATACAAGCTTAAGCATATGTATATGTATACATGTATGGATATGCATATGCATATGTATACATGAATGCATATGTATACAAGCTTAAGCATGCATATATATACATTGGATGAGATGAGATCTTCATATTGCATCAGATGGGATCTCTGCGTACACCTTGGGGTGCACATGATCATGATGAATCGAAGATATATCATATCCGTAATGGAGCTCCAGTTATGGATGCGGAGGGGAAGTCAATGCGACAACGTATATGACAACTCTGCTTTATCGAATTCGGTCCTTCAGTAATATGCTTAAATGGGCCGAACAGGATAGAGACTCTAAAAATCATATCACACAATGCATATATGAAGAGTACCGGCCAGCACCTGGCAATCCTGTTGTGAGTTCTGATTGGATACAACATACAGCACGTGAGTTCATGTCGCATCAACGATTGGAAGCTCGCGATACTTTCAAAGCAAGCTTACCGAAGCATGTATGGCTAGACACCGAAGAATGGGAATCGATTCAGGATGAACATCAACATAGTCCTGATCGGTATCGTCAACAAAGAGATGCGGCGGCCACACGGTTAGATACGGTTGGAACATCGCATTTAGGTAGCGGGGGATACGATAGTATGCGCTACCAATTTGTAAGTATGATGTTAATTATTGAAGTTGTTTGTGTTAAGTATATTATGTATATTCATCTAACATTTTGCATATTTCCTATAGGATTTGGCAGTAGGTCGTCCTCCAACGCGAACTGAAGAATCGTATGGATATCGACATGGACTGACTGCACTGTTACAAGACTTAGAGGGATGCGGTGCAATCGTCTCATGGGAGAATATTCTTGATTAGGTAAAGTTATATCTTGGTTTCGTAGTTGTTGTTTATAAATGTCATGTTAATTGGTCTTATTTTATACATATGTTTTGTTGTAGGATTGTAGGTGTAAATATTTTGATCAATGCCATAATTGTGTATCACACTCGCATACGACAATGTTGAACCATAATTTTGTATTCGATTCCTATACTAGGAAGTGTTTTGTGAGATTGCCACAATTTTGTATTACACTCTTATGTGGCAATGATGTACCATAATTTTGTATTCGATTCCTATATGTAAGTGCTTTGCCACACTTTTGTACATTTTTCATTTATGGAATATACGACTTTCTGTACATGAAACATTGTTCATTTTTGTTCATATAAGTTTATGTTTTGGTTTCCATTAGAGTACATAACACATATACTCAGTTGGGCAGAGTGTATTGTCTTTTGCTAAACAACATCATGCTTTAGCAAAAGACAACACACTCTGTCCAAAAGAATTTGTGCAGGTATGGTCGTCGGTATACGCGTCAGTAGGTCCAGTATGGTCGTCGGTATATGCACCAGTACACCCAGCGGACGTCGGTATAGATGTCGGTATTTGCGTCGGAAATACCGACGCCTATACCGACGGTTATACCGGCGCCTTGGTTCCAATGCCTACACGGACTGCAACATCAACGTCGCGAAGAATTCACGCCCGTTCATTTGCCTCAGTAGCAACCTTGGTATACCCTCAATATGTTGTAGTGAAGGTGATCTACGTGCACATGTGTACTACGTTTCTTAAAAACAAATTCAAAATCAAATTTCATAAGAAGGAAAAGCGTCTTACCAATCTTCTAGAATCGTACAGTTTGTTCACATGGTAAAAGATTGGCCTAATGGTAAAAAAAAAACCTTAAACTTATTTGCAAGAAAATAATATCTAAATTTTATGGCTTCATATTTCACTCCTAAGGATTCACTTTCAATAGCGATATTTGTTCTTTCCGCACTATTGAGCTATCGACTAGCATAGCCAATGGGAAAATTACACCTACCTTTAGTAGCAAACTATGTTAATATACAACATATAGCATAGTTGTACACATTAACATGTACATGGAAAATCTTATTCCAATCTAGCACTTTCAATATGATCTATGAAAAACTTCTGTTTCAACTCGTGAAAGGCTTTGTCACACTCTTCGGTCCATTGAAATTTTGTAATAAAAGCATAAAATCTTCTAGAAATTCTTGCATTTTTTTCATATCCAATGAGACTCTATATTGTTTAAGTTTAAGCAAATAACTTATCCAACATTGGATCTGCTTAGCCATAATGCAAAATAGGCACATAAGTCATCAACATATACTTCCAAAGGTTTCTTGAAGAACTTCTTTAAATACATGGCACATTAATATGTCCAAAGTTGCAGGGACATTTATTAAACCAAAGTGCATAATGTTAAATGCATATATGCATCACTTAGTAGCAAAGGTAATTTTTTGTTGATCTTTATTAAACCAAAGTGCATAATGTTGAATGCATATATGCATCACTTAGTAGCAAAGGTAATTTTTTGTTGATCTTTAGGTGTAATCACAACTTCTTTGTAGCCTAAAAACCCATTAAAAAGCTCTAAACTTCTTTGTTCACTACCCTTTCTAAAAGATGATTGGTGATTGAAAGTGGATAACTATCCCTAATGGTAGCATCATTAACCATTTTTATATTGATGAAAACTCTTAATTTACCATTTTCCTTGGACCCTATAACTATGGGGGACAACCATTTGGTGTGCTCAATCTCATATCGAAAACCTCCTCCTTCACAGTTTATCTATTACCTCTTTAATTTTGGTTGAATATACATCATTGTAAGTGTAATTACATCATTGTAAGTGTAATTCATTTGTTTTGAGTTCCTAAGAGTTTATCTATTGCCTCTTTAATTTTGGTCGAATATACATTATTGTAAGTGTAATCCATTTGTTTTGAGGGTTTTACATCTCGTGCACCCATCGGCATTCTATGGAAACATATCTAAGGGTCAACACCTTTTAGTTAACTGTATGATCAAGCAAAAACATCTAGATAATGTTGGAACAACTCTCTTAGTTTAGGCTCTTCTATGTCTCATACATCACTTCCAATGTAAGTGTATTTTTCTTCTCAGTTTTTTAATATAACGACCACTTTTTTCTTCATTTCTTGATTGTCGATGATTCTCCTACTTTGTTCTCATGCTTAAGTCTCAAGGCTACAACTTATCAGCTTTCTACTTCGTATTTCTTGAAGTGTTCGAGAGGCTCATTAAAGTCATTTGACTTCCTCTCTATTGCAGTAACACTTTTCTCATTGGGTTCGACAACTTTGTATAAGGGAAACAAATAATTTATAGGATCCTTAATAGAATCATAAACATCAATTCCTTTTCGAAATTAAAATCAAATTATGTATGGACTCTCAACTTGAACCAATATTGAGTATCCTTCCTCAATTTCTTCTAGACCGTCAACATGAAAAATTCATCAAAGTCATAACCTGTCAACATGAAAAATTCATGAAAGTCATAACCTTTTGCATATTAGAGTGTTTTCACGAACAAAAATGTCCATGGTAACTAAGATTTACATCTATTCATTAATTATGAAGTTCAAAATTTTCATCATAAAAACCTTGAGGAATATAAGCCAGATCTTTTATAAAGCAGAACGGCATAGTAGATGATTGCTCTGCTTCAGCTCATTCATATAGAAGCCATTCGTAGGAGACGAAGAAGCTGATATAGAGGTAGCGCCCGCGGATTCCTGGTGAAGTTGCGCCTGCATGCGAAGCTTTCTCTTTGCGCGAGCCTTGCGGTTCTGGAACCAATAGAAGACGTTAGCTTCTACAATGCTGCCGAACTGATTCAGACAGGAGGCGATGTCTACTATCATGGCACGGGTAGGCGTGGTGGTGCCGGAGTTGAACAGCGTTTCCAGCACATTGATTTGTTCTGGAGTAGGGCACCACCTTGTTCTCGGCGTGCAAGCACCGCTGGTGTTGGCCGTTCCATGGCTGCTGGCGCTGCTACTGCTGCCCCCCTCTCCCCCTGCCCCATGCTGTTCATCGCCTATTCCAACTTGCTCAAACAGCTTGTATTCAAGATTTCGCCATTGCTTTCTTGCGCCATGACCCTGTTATCAGACAAAATAATCCATTACAAACCGAAGCGACAAATTATCCACCCGTAATTCACACTAATTCAACTGGGAACCAAAGATTTAACGTCGATCGCCCTCTGGTTCTTCTGAGAATCTGCAATGATGGTTCTTCTAAGCAGGCGGTACTGAGGACATGTTTCATGCTGGTTAAAATAAGGTTTATGCAATACAAGCGATCTACATGACCATCCTAGCGAGACCGTAGACACGGAGAGGTGGATAATGGAAGCCGCAGCGTACCAGATGAAATACTATGTTTGATTACTCACTTGTATCCCGGGGAGAAGGAAGGCCTACCAAGATGGGTGGCGTCAAGCGGCCGAGGCAGTACAGATACATGGCTGTTTGCTGGGGGTTGGTATCGTTCATCTGGGAAAGCTGATCAGAGGCGCTGCCGCTCATCATTTGGGGTTGAAGAAGATGCTGCCTAACATGATCCTCGAAAGCGAGATGGAATACCATTTTTCCTGTGTAAGCTTTGCAGAGTAGAAAGGCAGCTACACCCAGATAAAAAGCCTTCTATCAGAGGCAGCAGAGGATCTGAAAGGGGCAATATGGAGAGAGAGAGAGAGAGAGAGAGAGAGAGAGAGAGAGAGAGAGAGAGAGAGAGAGAGAGAGAGAGGGGGCAAGGCAGAGCTAGTAGGAGGGTAGATGATGGAGGGTCGAAGGGATCGTGGAAAAGAGTGAACAAGCCCCCTCTCTTTATACAAAAAATAATCGATCCCACCAACACGCCTACAATACCAATGAGTCTTAATATATTAATTCTTTTGCAGCCAGAACCTTACACCTACCAGACTAATGTATGTGCGGAAGAAAGAGAGAAGGAGAAACAACGTGTATGTGAGAAAGAGAATGTGTGTGTGTGTGTGAGCGTGCTCACTTAGTACGTTTTCAAATGCTTAGTACCTTGTCTTGCTCGCATGAAATTGTGACTGTGTCATCCATACATTTATTCAATCTGTTTCAGAAGGTTGAAAGGTCTGCATGCTTGTGTGTGTAGTAAGAAGGAGATGGCTGTTAGAAGTTGTGCGTGCACTGCTTCGGTTGACAACAATAGGTTCGTGTGTCTATGGCTTTTTTGTTGGACTCCCATACTATCTGTTTGCTGTTTATGCATGCATTCACTCGGCCATACTCAATGGATATACTCTTTTTCCTCTTCTATGTGGAGGGAGATCTCCATCATCCTGCACAAAAATTAATTAGGGTTCTCCATGAGCGTGATGGGTCATCCAAAACAGATAAAAGGGAAAGGATGAAGGTCTCACCTTACCATGTTTGTTGACCAGTGATACACAAATATATTGATTACAAGCTCAAGATCAACATAGCTCCTGATTCACAAACCCTTTATCGATCGAGAACCCAAGAGTCTGATGGGGTCATCTCCAATATTAATCCAAAAATATGATTAGAAGGCCGAACATAAAAACATATGCTGGTTCATATGTGGATCTTGTCTTTTACACATTTGTATAAGGGTTTGTCTTTTGCCTATCTATAGACCTTGTTAAAATTATCTCTCTTGGCATTAAAGGGTTACTTTATTACATTTATCCTATCGCTAAGTATTTCAATAGGTAAGCCATATCTAGTGAAGATTTCTTCAAAAAAAAAACTAAGCAGTGGTTTGATCATCACATCCTCTTGTAGCTCTCGCCTTGAATGAATTTTTGAAGTAATTTGTCAATATTAAAGTGTACTCACGATGGAGCCTTTTGTTGGTAGAATACTCGGTCCTAAAAAGGCAATTCCCAAGTTCAAGAATGCTATTACACTTATCATGGTTTTGATTGGCATTTGATATTTTTCAAGAAGATAATTGATTCTCTTACATATGAGACACCTTTGCACACAATGTTTTGCATCCATCGACAATATAGGCCACCATAACCTAGCTAAAAGGATATGCTTGGTTATTGTTCAAAGAAGAAATGTCCTTGCAAAACTCAATGAGCCATTTTTAGAATAGGCAAGTCTTCTCTTTCATGTATGCACGATTTCAAAAAAAATCATTTTCCTCTCTTAGATGGATAGATAGATCGATAGATAGATAGATAGATAGATAGATAGATAGATAGATAGAGAGATAGATAGATAGATAGATCGATAGATCGATAGATAGATAGATCGATAGATAGATAGATAGATAGATAGATAGATAGATAGATCGATAGATCGATAGATAGATAGATAGATAGATAGATAGATAGATAGATAGATAGATAGATAGATAGATAGATAGATAGATAAATAGATGGATAGATAGATAGATAGATAGATAGATTGATAGATAGATCGATAGATAGTTAGATAGATTGATAGATAGATAGATAGATAGACAGATAGATAGATAGATAGATAGATAGATAGATAATAAGATAGATAGATAGATAGATAGATAGATAGATAGATAGATGGATATACATATATATAAATAGATAGATAGATAGGTAGATAGATAGATAGATAGGTGGATAGATAGATAGATAGATAGAGTTGATTTCTTATAAGTGAATATTCTTTACATTATCCTTCAAGTGCTTTTCCTTCACAAAGATAATCGACAATATGTTTAGTCCATTCTGGTGCTATTATCACTTGATATAGATTTGAGTGCTCCATGATTGGTTTTTTTAATGCAAATTTTGTTATTTGAATAATAATCGTGAACATCTTTAGCTATGTGTGGCCAATAAGATCCCACTTACATTAGATTTTGCAAAGTGTTAGTTTGCAAAAAATACAAACTCAAATTACCATTGTGGGCTTGTGCAATAAGATCCCAATTGTAATCTTCTTCCACACTATAGGACAAAATACCTCGTTAATCATCTTTCCTGTAGATACTTGTAGCAATTATATGAAGATCTCTAACTTCTTTGATTTCTTTTTTCTGATGGAAGACGGTGGTGCATTGGACCATATGTGAGAATACGAACATGGTGTTCCACCTCTTTTGGTACTACATCTAGATTGAAAAAAATAGGCATCACGCAATTCGCATGATATCCCATTTGGTGGCTCATAATTTGTCAACCTAGAAAGGTGATCCACATGCACGTGTACTAAGTTTCTTTAAAACGAATTCAGAATCAAATTCCATAAGAAGGACAAAACATCTTACCAATCTTCCGAAATTGCATAGTTTGGTTACAAGGTAAAGAAATTAACAAGAAAATAATATCTAAAGTTACTGGCATCATATATCATTCCTAAGGATCCACTTTCAGTAGTGATATTTGTTTTTCAGCACTACTGAGGTGTCGATTAACATAGCCAATGGGAAAATTAAACCTACGTTCAGTAGCAAACTCTGTTAATATACAACATATAGCATAGTTATACACATTAGCATGTGCATGAGATCTTATTCAAATCTAGCACTTTCAATATGAGCTATGTAAAACTTGTGTTCCAACTCTTGAAATTAAAGGCTTTGTCACACTCTTCGGTTCATTGAAATTGTGTAATAAAAGCATAAAGTATTCTAGAAATGCTTGCATTTTTTCATATCTAATGAGACTCTATATTGTTTAAATTTAGAAAATAATTTATCCAATGTTGGTATATGCTTAGTCATAATGCCAAATATGCACATAATCCATCATCATATACTTCCAAAGGTTTCTCGAAGAAATTCTTTAAATACATGGCACATTATTATGTGGAAAGTTGCAAGGAGATTTTTTAAACCCAAGGGCATAACTTTGAATGCATATATTCACCACTTAGTAGCAAAGATAGTTTTTTGTTGATCTTCAGGTGTAATCAAAACTTTGTTATACATTGAAAACCCATAAGAGAAGCTCTAAACTTCTTTGCTCTCTACTCTTTCCAAAAGATGGTTGGTGACTGAAAGTGGATAACTACCCCTGATGGTAGCATCATTAACCAGTTTTAGATTGATAAAAACTCTTAGTTTACCATTTTCCTTGGGCCCCTTACCAATGGGGGACAACCATTTGGTGTGCTCAATCTCATATATTAAACCTTGTCCTAAGCATTTTTCTATTACCTCTTTAATTTTGGCTGAATATACATCATTGTAAGTGTAAGCCTTTTTTTTTACGTTTTGCATCCAGCGCCATAGGGATTCTATGGAAACATATCTAAGGGTCAACATCTTTTAGTTATCTATATGAGCAAGTGTAGAGGAGGTACTGGGGTACCCGCTTTTAACAAAAGTAGAGAATGAAAACTAAACACGTCCAGTACATCACCTACTCAAGGGGGGTTCTCTTTAGGGAAATATACCCTTTAACATTTCTGTGAACAGGTAGATAACACGGATTGCACAGAGTGGTACATACTTCAGAAAATATGAATAACAATTGACCAAGGAAGACCATACACGTCTTGATTCGTTTCAGATGATTACAAGATTTGACAAGGAAATGTTCAAAAACTAATGCTCAGAGCTTCGTGGTACTCTATGCAGATAAATACAGATCAATACAAATGATGAAGGAATTGCTCAAGAGAATAGAGCTTAACACCAATAGTGTCTCACAGAAAAGAAAGAAAATCCAAGACACTCTCTTACACTATAGTGCTCATAGCCCTCCACTGAGAAGCCTACCCTCTGAATCCACACTACAGAGTAGCTCCTACAATAGGCTTGAAACCACCAAGTGCAAGAGAGAACTTCTGCACGTATACACGCGTCAAAGTAACTCCGAAAATGTACCAAAAGTGTGTACCCAAATGAGCACAAATCCCTTGTTTTATAGGCCTCAATAGGCCAAGAGAGCCTTGCCGAATCTTCACGTCCACAGTTCACGCGCCGGTTGCTTACCCAAAATTGGAGGGTAGGTCAATTATTCCCTCGATTTGAATTGAGTCCCAAAAATGGGTAGTCTTCCTGGATGATTGTTGGCACATGGCAGAATCTTTTCTCCGCTTCCACTTTTTACCCTGCACACTTTTATCCCATACCGGTTCCCCATTTCGAGGACTGTTCAGAGTGCGATTTTTCACTTCTTGCTCTTCAGATCATTCTAGAACGAGTCCTTCCTATCCAGCCCTAGCTATAGCATTGTCAGTCAATTTAACCTCATCTCAGTACCACTTTCTTCAGCTCCAACGTTCCCTTTATGAGGTTTTGCAGCAGCATGTTTATTCACTCCCTGAGCAATAGCCGAACATGAAGACCGCTTCTCTAATTACCTTGATTTGTAGTGGGGGTGAGGGGGCGCATGGGGTTGGAGGGGGTTGGGGATGAGGGGGCGCATGGGGTTGGAGGGGGTTGGGGGTTGGGGTTGAGCGGGGTTGGAGGGGGTTGGGGGTTGGGGTTGAGCGGGGTTGGAGGGGGTTGGGGGTTGGGGTTGAGCGGGGTTGGAGGGGGTTGGGGATGAGGGGGCGCATGGGGTTAAACTAGAGAATAAATATCACCTTTTGGATACCATTCCACTATGAAAGTTTAACTTGTGATATTGACTTATTCTTGAGTTTGATACAAGATTCATTATTATTGGTCAATATTTAGATGTTACTAGAGTACTTTAAACATCCTTTAACAATTGATCCAATAGTAATGCTACTATGAACACATAACTTTGAACTTTATAGCTTGTTTAGGAAAAGTTCATAGATTGGAGATCCATTTCTTGGAACTTTGTATTCCTAAATGAAAAGTTCATAGTTCAATTCATGTCTTTAGGAACTTATCGCATTTCCTAAAGATTACTTACTTTGGTTTCCTCTTGAAGCTTCAATTAGTGAAACCAAAAGTTAACTCTCTAAAAGAGTTCTTTCAAGTTTCCATTATTGCTTAGAAAGTTGCATCATTACTAGAGATGCATCTATGGAACCTAACAACCTCCTATTGAAAGTCAAAATCAATTGATGTTGAGGTTCAACCTTTGATTTCCATCACTCCTTGGGATAGAATTCAAAGTGAAACCTCAAAAACTCTATGGTTTTTACAAATTTGGAACATATCAACTATCCTTTGAACTTGAAAGTTTGATTGATTTTAATTCCAATTGAATTTATTTGATGGCTATCACGTCTAGGGATAGAGTCAAATAAAAGCATTCCAAACCATCCTATTTGCAAGTAATTCTATTTTCTTGCCATTCCAATGAGCAAGAAAATTGAACACTTGACTTTTGAATGGCCTACTTTTCCTAATCAAGACTCCTCATAAGTAATACCTAAGTATCATGCACCAACATTCCTTCATAGATGCATGCTTATGCTTGCTAAGTGTTTCCATAGTTTGATGCTCTCCTATTTTGCTTTCATTTAATTGCATACATTGCTCTCAAGAAATTGAAGATTCCTTCCCTACTTCAATGATAATAGCAATGCATTCTATATGAAAGCATAGATCAAAACAAATATTGAAATGAAAGAATCAACTTGTAAAGTACTTAGCTCTAGATTAAGCTACGTCCTTCCATTGATCCTTGAGAAGAGCCATTCTCCATCCTTTTGGTCCATGAGAAAAACTACATACTCCTCTTTGAAAACCGTTGCTTCCAATGTTGATGAGCATGGCTTTAATTCTTTGGATCTCAAATGAGATGGATATGTGAGCAAGCTTATTATTAGGAGGCTTAGACTTGGAGAATCGGAGTAGGAATGTAATCCTTATGTCATGATGGAATGACATCCTAGTCTATGGGTGGAGAGAGACTACGCACTTAGGTAGCTTCTCTCAAACTCACACTCGTGATAAGTATATGGCCAATTTTGGGGCTAGTGGCTGCCTACACATGGAGTTTGGGATCCCTTATGAGGCATTAGGGCTCTGTCATGGGCAGGCTATTCGAATGACCTTTCTGAGCAATAGAGTACAAAGGCTTTGTATCTTAGCGGTCGGATCTCCTCCATCCTTATGCAGACATTGATGGCTCAAATCCGGCCAGCTACCCCTTTGAGAAGATCCACCAATGTATCCTTTTTGTAATATGTCTAGCCATTGCGAAATGAATGAAGTCAAGGCCAGCACAGAACTGAGTATCTCGCAAGTGCAGATCCCGAATGCGCAGTAACGGTAGTTTTTTTTTTTGTTTTGCATAAGAGTTAACAAAGAAAAATTTGATGGCATATATTGCGCAGATGGTTATACATCCTTAGATAATTACTTCTATACGTTTTGACGTAGACAACTACCACATCATCCTTATAGGTAGCAGACGAGAGATCAATCCCTGTCCGTTGCACCAACATCCATATTGTGGGGACGCAAGATAGTCTCATATAAGTAGAGTATTGTCAACCATACATGCACCTTGTTCTTGCGGCTAAAGGAGAGAGCTGCACATCTGGACGTCTTGAGATAAAATGCAGGTTGCTACCAGTTGCCTTGTTGTAGAGAAATGTGTGCACCTACAGCTCCTATCGTGGTTAAGAGGTCGCTCCTCACACCATAATGTCATGGTTTCGATACTGCACGCTACTCTATCCCAACATGTGTCGATAGTCCTTTTGCTAACATAGAGCAATTCGGAATGGACAAAAGGATACAACTGAGAGATTCGAAAAAAAGAATCTATAGCAATGCAAGAGAATGAACTTGAAAATTATAGAAGATAATACACGAAGATGATGATGGCCTAGCTCTGATACCAATGTAAGAAACTAAGTACACATGAGTGACCAAACGGTGTCTGATATTAGATCTGTCTGAACTAGCCAGACCCTTGGATCATAGACTTACTTTATTACATTTATCCTATCGCTAAGTATTTCAATAGGTAAGCCATATCTAGTGAAGATTTCTTCAAAAAAAAAACTAAGCAGTGGTTTGATCATCACATCCTCTTGTAGCTCTCGCCTTGAATGAATTTTTGAAGTAATTTGTCAATATTAAAGTGTACTCAAGATGGAGCCTTTTGTTGGTAGAATACTCGGTCCTAAAAAGACAATTCCCAAGTTCAAAAATGCTATTATACTTATCATGGTTTTGATTGGCATTTGATATTTTTCAAGAAGATAATTGATTCTCTTACATATGAGACACCTTTGCACACAATGTTTTGCATCCATCCACAATATAGGCCACCATAACCTAGCTAAAAGGATATGCTTGGTTATTGTTCAAAGAAGAAATGTCCTTGCAAAACTCAATGAGCCATTTTTAGAATAGGCAAGTCTTCTCTTTCATGTATGCACGATTTCAAAAAAAATCATTTTCCTCTATTAGATGGATTGATAGATAGATAGATAGCTAGATAGATAGATAGATAGATAGATAGATCGATAGATAGATAGATAACTAGATAGATAGATGGATAGATAGATAGATAGATAGATAGATAGATAGATAGATAGATAGATAGATAGATAGATAGATAGATAGATAGATAGATTGATAGATAGATAGATAGATCGATAGATAGATAGATAGATAGATAGATAGATTGATAGATAAATAGATAAACAGATAGATAGATTGATAGATAGAAGATAGATAGATAGATAGATAGATAGATAGATAGATAGATAGATAGATAGATAGATAGATAGATAATAAGATAGATAGATAGATAGATAGATGGATGGATATACATATATATAAATAGATAGATAGATAGGTAGATAGATAGATAGATAGATAGAGTTGATTTCTTATGAGTGAATATTCTTTACATTATCCTTCAAGTGCTTTTCCTTCACAAAGATAATCCACAATATGTTTAGTCCATTCTGGTGCTATTATCACTTGATATAGATTTGAGTGCTCCATGATTGGTTTTTTTAATGCAAATTTTGTTATTTGAATAATAATCGTGAACATCTTTAGCTATGTGTGGCCAATAAGATCCCACTTACATTAGATTTTGCAAAGTGTTAGTTTGCAAAAAATGCAAACTCAAATTACCATTGTGGGCTTGTGCAATAAGATCCCAATTGTAATCTTCTTCCACACTATAGGACAAAATACCTCGTTAATCATCTTTCCTGTAGATACTTGTAGCAATTATATGAAGATCTCTAACTTCTTTGATTTCTTTTTTCTGATGGAAGATGGTGGTGCATTGGACCATATGTGAGAATACGAACATGGTGTTCCACCTCTTTTGGTACTACATCTAGATTGAAAAAAATAGGCATCACACAATTCGCATGATATCCCATTTGGTGGCTCATAATTTGTCAACCTAGAAAGGTGATCCACATGCACGTGTACTAAGTTTCTTAAAAACGAATTCAGAATCAAATTCCATAAGAAGGACAGAACATCTTACCAATCTTCCGAAATTGCATAGTTTGGTCACAAGGTAAAGAAATTAACAAGAAAATAATATCTAAAGTTACTGGCCTCATATATCATTCCTAAGGATCCACTTTCAGTAGCGATATTTGTTTTTCAGCACTATTGAGGTGTCGATTAACATAGCCAATGGGAAAATTAAACCTACCTTCAGTAGCAAAGTCTGTTAATATACAACATATAGCATAGCTATACACATTAGCATGTGCATGAGATCTTATTCAAATCTAGCACTTTCAATATGAGCTATGTAAAACTTGTGTTCCAACTCTTGAAATTAAAGGCTTTGTCACACTCTTCGGTTCATTGAAATTGTGTAATAAAAGCATAAAGTATTCTAGAAATGCTTGCATTTTTTCATATCTAATGAGACTCTATATTGTCTAAAGTTAGAAAATAATTTATCCAATCTTGGTATATGCTTAGTCATAATGCCAAATATGCACATAATCCAACATCATATACCTCCAAAGGTTTCTCGAAGAAATTCTTTAAATACATGGCACATTAATATGTGAAAAGTTGCAAGGACATTGTTTAAACCAAAGGGCATAACTTTGAATGCATATATTCACCACTTAGTAGCAAAGATAGTTTTTTGTTGATCTTCAGGTGTAATCAAAACTTTGTTATACATTGAAAACCCATAAGAGAAGCTCTAAACTTCTTTGCTCTCTACTCTTTCCAAAAGATGGTTGGTGATTGAAAGTGGATAACTGTGCCCCTGATGGTAGCATCATTAACCATTTTTAGATTGATAAAAACTCTTAGTTTACCATTTTCCTTGGGCCCCTTACCAATGGGGGACAACCATTTGGTGTGCTCAATCTCATATATGAAACCTTGTCCTAAGCATTTTTCTATTACCTCTTTAATTTTGACTGAATATACATCATTGTAAGTGTAAGCCTTTTTTTTTACGTTTTGCATCCAGCGCGATAGGGATTCTATGGAAACATATGTAAGGGTCAACATCTTTTAGTTATCTATATGAGCAAGCAAAAACATCTCGATAATGTCGGAACCTCTCTTATTTTAGGCTCTTCTATGTATTATACATCAGTTCCAATGTAAGTGTACTTTTCTTCTCAATCTTCTAATATAATGACCACTTTCTTCTTCATTTCTTGAGTGTCGATGATTCTCCTACTTTGTCCTCATGCTTAAGTCTCAAAGCTACAACTTACCGGCTTTCTACTTTGTATTTCTTGAAGTGTTTGAGAGGTTCATAGTCATTTGACTTCCTCTCTATTGCAGTAACACTTTGCTTATTGGGTTCGACAACTTTATATAAGGGGTACATATAATTTATTGAATCCTTAATTAGAATCATCAACATCAATTCCTTTGCAAGCACTCCTTTTCAAAATTAAAATCAAATTATGTATGGATGGAAAACTAAATACTTGTCATCAAGTCTCTCAAGTTGAACCAATATTGAGCCTCCTTCCTCAATTTCTTCTAGACCATCAACATGAAAAATTCATTAAAGTCATAATCTTTTGCATCGAAGTGTTATATTAGAGTGTTGTCATTAACAACAATGTCCATGGCAACTTAAGATTTTCATCTAATTCATTAAATGTCCGTGGCAAGTAAGATTTGCATCATTAAAACCTTGAGTAATATAAGCTAGATATTTTATAAAGCAAAACGGCATATTAGATGATTGCTGTGCTTCAGCTCATTCATATAGAAGCCTCTGCATGTACCCGGCTAGTGATGATAACGATCATGATCAGTGGACCCAACAACAAAAGTGCGCATCAAGAAGGGGAAAGGCATTCGTCGGCATACGTTGGCCATGCCTCGCTGCTTGTTTTACAACACACTCTCCGCATGGCCTTTCCACCTTGTAGGGCTCCCATACTATCTTTTTATGCATACATTCACTCGGCCATAGTCAATGGATATACTTTTTTTCCTCTTTTGTGTGGTGGGAGATCTCCATCATCCTACACAAAAATTAATTAGAGTTCTCCATGAGCGTGATGGGTCATCCAAAATAAATAAAAGGGAAAGGATGAAGGTCTCACCTTACCATGTATGCTTACGAGTGACAAGCAAATATATTGATTACAAGCTTAAGGTCAACATAGCTCTTGATGCACAAAACCTTCATCAACTGAGAACCCAGAAGCTAGATGGGGCCGTCTCCATGACTTTGAAAATTTGGTTAGGAGGGACATAAAAACATATGTTGGTTCATATGTGGATGCCTATCTTTTACCCATTAATACTTATTTGGATCATGGCTTTTCCTATGCATGCTAGTTCTCTTTCCTTTATGTTGAGAGTATCGATGTTTGTCTGATAGATAGCTTCCTACATAGCCTAAGCTAATTTGATCTAAATCACACTCTTTGATGTGCCTCCCTCTGTATGTGTCCTCATTCTCTCCGTGAAATCTTGTCCTGGCCTGGAATGTAGCCATTGCAAAATTTTAAATAGTTTCTCATCTATAATACTCAATATAAATACTTGAGTAGGGTT